>OX457029.1:12451538-12769038 GCA_949752745.1 Protula sp. h YS-2021 | reverse complement strand
TACTGATCAAGCAGTGAGGCAGACGTTGTGTATTGCTACTGCAGTGCCTTACTTTGTGTGTAAAGTTACTATACTGATCAGGCAATGACGGACAGGTTGTGTACTGCTACTGCAGTGCCCTACTTTGTGTGCACAGATACTACCGATCAAACAGACGTTGTGTACTGCTACTGCAGTGCAGTCACTTTGTGTTTGCACATACTGCTGAACAGCCAGTGGTGTATGCGCAACATACGGCGATGTCCGTTATGACAGCTGTCTACAAAGGCAACGTATTTTTATCTAACGTCGTTCTTTCGCATATATAGAGAGTTTGCCGCCTATAACAAGCCTCACCACTCGTTGTGCTGCGAGTGCAAATAATTGCACACACTGATTCTATATAACGCCCCCATTCTGACTGAACTAGTAGAGTTATAAAAGCTAAAAGATCCAACAGAATCCATCAAAGCGAGATTTCATCAAGTCCCTCTAGGTTCCTTAAAAAGTCTTTAAGGGAACAAATTCCTGTACTTGTGAGCGTTCTTTATACTATTAATCATCAACTGTATCAACTGGAACAACTGTGTGCATCACATATAAAATGAGAACAAAGTGCCAGTTGTACGTTGGGATTATATATTTTTTGAAATGAGATGATATATATATATATATATATATATATATATATATATATATATATATATATATATATATATATATATATATATATATATATATATAGTATTGTGGTATGGGGCAGGATTCGAATAGGAATGGGGCGGGGATTTGTGATTGGCGACAGGCACCACAGTCGTCTATAAAAATGCTGGTGGAGATTAACTTGCCACTATCTAATCAATATCAATCAATAGACAGCAAAGTGATAGTGACTTTATGACAACACATAAGTGTCACAAAAAACTTCGTGTTGTTACGTCACGTAGCACAAAACCCAAAGAGAGAACGAAAATAAAGCGATGTCATTTGTCTCCGTACAAGTGATTTTGAGAGTGATTATCTCAACCCTTTTTCTTGCCTATCTCAGAACAGGCACACATCCAAATTCCCCACATCCCTCTCTCTCATCTGGTCACTGTTTACACTCTCTCGAAGTTGTGTGATCATTATAGTTAATCCACCATCAGGGCAGAACATGCGTGCACAGCAAATACAAATTGTTGGCAGATTTATACAAAACTGACCCTATTTGGCTAAGCTTGTGGCTTACTTGTGATGGAAGTAATAGGGACGGCAAATAGTTCCTTTCATGATTCGTAACCTACACGTCGCAATAATACCATTACTGCTGATCTGGCACTAATGCCTTAACAGATTTATCTTGGGTACCTTTCAAGAGTAAAGATATTTCTATGCCTGATTTCGTTTCACTTCGTGGCAAAACAAGTTAGTCGTGTAATCATTTATACTATAGTAATATATTTATGCATTTTATAGGCGTAAGTCGGGATAACTGAAAAATCAATTAACCAGTTAATGAATAAAATTAAAAACACGTTTAATTTTGAGGGCTGTTGATATTAATGCCACAGTAATGTGTAAATCTCAAAATCATAACAAGAGAGGTATGAGTTTAAATATTTGTAAATAACAAAACAAATGATGACCAAATAGCAAACAACTGTGCTTTCCATTGAGAGAACAAGATTTTCCTTTGAAATATGTAGCGTGTTTCAGTGTTTAATTAATAAATTAATTTAAACACAAAATATTATTTGTAACAAAGCAATTTGCCCTTTTCGCTACACAGTAGCGAAGGGATATGACTTTCACAAATATTTGTTTTTTTTTGTCATCGTTTACTCATATTTTAAAAGTTGTAAAGGTTTGTAGCCAAACCCTTTTTTCACATTTATTTAAACAAAATAATAAAAAAGAACAGAAGACAATTTTTATTATTTTCTTATTAGTTTTGAATAGAGTTTTTGCTTCACACTGAGATGGCTTATCTACTTGCTCAAGTTATTTAATTGTTTAAACAACGCTTTCATCAAAAGATAATTTGACGAAAATACTAGAATTAATAACAGCGTAGTAAACCGTAAATTTCCTCAGTCAATCAAAATGAAGCAGCGTCAGTTAATGTTGTATAAACATAGATGTTTTCCTGCTATAATAATAATTTTTCGATAATTTTGCTTGACTAATACATTATAGTTATTGTTTATAATTAATAAAACTTCATAAGAGTTTTGGTACAGATTGATGATGAAGATCAACGCATATAGTACAATGTACGTATATGGATTATTTCGTGCACAGAACCTCTTCCTATTTGATCACAATGAAGTTTGAAACCATATATTCATGGTTTAGAACCGTATCACTGAGGCATGTCTTTAAAATTCTCCCCGATGCTAGAAAAATTCAGATGTAATAGTAATGAGATATGATGGATACATTGCTTGGACAAAATATGCAGGGTTTATTTTGTTAGGTGTATCTTGAGAATTCCCAAAAAACGGATATATTCTTGCTGGTTCTAAATGAAAAAGTCAATTGCAACATCGCGTGCTTGGTTAATGCCTTTGGAAAGAAATTGAATTTCTACTGGATCACTTGAGCAGACATCTGAAATAACCAAGTAGCTTCACTGCACAATATGCCGTTATTCTATTAGACTGTATCTACTCATTGATCATGTGAGGAATATAAAGGAAGCTGATCCTCATGCAATACTTCTGCTCTACGCGTCAATGTAAATATATTGACAATTAAGTTGGATGGATTTGTAACGTTAAACAAATTTATAACTGTAATATCACTTCAACTATGTGGATGTTAGATATTTTGTAAAATGAACATACCAGAAAAATTCTATTATTGCTTATTTTGTAAAATGAACATACCAGAAAAATTCCATTATTGCTTATTTTTCTCCAAAACTTTACAAAAATTACAGCGCACACCTTTTAAGAGTAAGCACCTTTTTCTCACACTATTTTATTTCTCTTCGTGACAAAACAAATAAACCATGCAACCGTTTAAAATGCTGTAATGTTGGTCAACGACAGCGCAGGCATCAAGTTTGCTGTTTGGCAGTGATTGTGAGTTCAACTGCTTCTGGTGTTGATTCGGTACTCCTCAGGTCCTGTCCTGGAATCCGGGTCGTTAGAAGTCAGAAAAAGCAATTTTGGTCTATGATCGAACTGCCTTAGCTAAAAGTTACTCATCATAAAATTCTGTGAACATTTTGACTCCCTTTTAAAAGAGAAAATATGACCGTAACCCCCCCCCCCCCGGGACAATACCCGCCGATTGATACCCCGACAATACCCCCCCCCCCAGACATGCCCTCCTAGGACCATACGAGCTGTGCCAATACCCCCTCCCCCCACCACACCTCCAGCCAGAATATTTCCAATTTTCAACGTTACAAAAAATGAAGAAGTACGGGAACATGTTTTATTTCTCTCCAACACTATGTTTAATCTTTACATCGAGACATCGAGTCTGCGTTTCATTCACAGTCAAACATGAAAGTTCATAGTCCACATCTTTCAAAACTGAAAATTGTGCGCTTTTCCACGAAGGTAGTCCAGTATGTTGCCGTTTGAAAAGTCGCCGACAATGTTCCTAATTTTGTAACTCCGGTTAGGTCAACCAATAAATTGTGTTACTGCTTACAGGCTCAGCACAAATTGCAACAACTCCGTTGGGCAGCAGAATAAATTGTAATAAATTGGGGCGCGAATTGATAATTGCAATTATAGAACGTATGCAGTAAATTGCATTTATAAACCTTTTAACTAGATCATAGAGGATTTTTTATGTACAAAGCTTTTGTCAATTGATCACACGATATGAGTTGTAAGCTTTGTGGAATTTCAATTATATCCCTTTCAACTAGATCATAGCGAAATGACTTAGCGTTTAACTACAGATCACAGAATTTTATTAGTTTGTTGTTCGTTAATGAAAAAATTTAAAATGAAAATTGCAAAAAAATGATGGTGGGGGGGGGGGGGACGTATTGGCACCTAGTGGTATGGTACTAGGGGGGTATGGTCTGTGGGTGTTGTCGGTGGGCATCATTCAAGGGGGAATATTGTCTGGAAGGATATCGTTGGGTTATTGTCTGGGCGTTATTGCCCTAGACCCAAGGTAACAGTATATGCAATCCACTGCCATTCATTATTAAGGTAACAACATACGCGATAGTATTGTTAGAATTGGAATTTTATGGAATATGTATTTCCATTCTTTTTAAATGCTATAAAACAGGTTGAACTACTTGAAGTCGGTATTTGCATTCTTCAGCTTCTATTTGCACTCGATTAAATTAGATTAAGATTGTCTTAACGTCATGCGTAAAACAGTGTATACTGAAGACATCATAATTGAAATAAGATAAAAGGCAACAAAATGTGCCAAAAAGCAATGAACTTTCATTTTAAAATAGGTAAATGTCACATTATGTTTTTTGTGATGTCTAGCTTTTAGATGTCCTAAAGATGTTTATAATGAAGTGCATTCTCTAGCTGTTTAAGAGTGTTTCCTTGAGAGAACAGAATTAACTTCATTTCAGACTTTAAGACTTGACTGAAGTGAACTGAGGCAAGAAAGGCCTGTAATTCATCAACATAACGCTGTTGTACTACAGCTGTAGGGTATGCTAACACAGAAAAGTCTTAATTGACATTAATCTATTGAGAACAATATCCTTGATCTTTTCCTAATATTATTTAGAAGCAGTTAATGTGATTGAAATAATTAAACATTCAAAAGACTTGGATAAATACAATTGTTTTAAAAACAAAACTCTTATGTTTAGGTGGGTCAAAGTTAATAATGACTGAAACAACAGTCAAAACAAATAAGTAAAAACATTCTTAGTTGTTCTGCAATAAAATTTTCTTCGTGTTCCACATGAAACTGACATTTGTTGCCAACTCTGTTTATCTGTGATATGTAAGTTCATATGTAAGTTCATATCAAGAGGCTAATTTATATGTAATATATGTATATGCAATACATAACAGTGCTATATGAAGTAAATACGAAGCAACAGTAACTATACTACCTTAATACGAAGCAACAGTAGCTGCATCGTCTTAATACGAAGCAACAGTAGCTGCGTCACCTTAATACAAAGCAACAGTAACTGTGTCACCTTAATACGAAGCAACAGTAACTGCGTCACCTTAATACGAAGCAACAGTAACTGTGTCACCTTAATACGAAGCAACAGTAACTGCGTCACCTTAATACGAAGCAACAGTAACTTTGTCACCTTAATACGAAGCAACAGTAAATATGTCACCTTAATACGAAGCAACAGTAACTGTGTCACCTTAATACGAAGCAACAGTAACTGTGTCACCTTAATATCGTGTCCTCCTCTAACGTGTTTTTCTGTTTTCTTCTATCGTGCTATAAAATGAAAGAGCTGTCATATCATTTGCTTTGATGCGAATACTGGATCATACCTCCGGGATCATGTCAGTGAACTTAGTATTCAACACGGCAATAGTCAAAGAGGTGATGCTCACATGATATTATCCCCACACCAGAAATAAGAATACCACCGTCTCTTTGAAATGATGGTACGTGATGTGTACAGACGGTGTGTTAAGTAGCATTTTTGAGGGGGTATTCCCCTCGTACAACCACACCATAATTATAAATATCACCATCTTTCCCCTACTGATGGATCATTGAAAGCATTTTTGAGGTACTTTCGCAAGCCTTTGAATAAATGCACTACAGCTTTTATAGTAACAATATAACAATGACTAGTGCCTTAAGACAAACAAGTGGACTTTTTTTAACTTTGCGCTAAAAATATATAAGTCAGAACTGAGCGAAATAGATATTTAGCGACATTTACATCATGGCGTCTTTATGTCTTCTTATTTTTGTTGCTTCATGACTTTTTATTGTGTTTTGATCACTATTACTATGGCTAGACATGACCCATTTTGTATTGCATCAATTTTATTTGGCTAATCGCTTAATGATATAAATGCCACACAAAGGTCACAAATAATGTGTTTTGTATACTCCAATTATCGCATATTTGATGCTATTTTCTAAAGGCTTTATGTGAAAGCTTTTGTTGTAAATGTTGTAAATAGAAAAGGAACTGCTATAATTGACATGTTGTAAAAACAAACATGGTGTGTGTGTGTGCGCGCGAGCGTGTGTGTGTGTGTCGTGCGCTACCCTTTAAATGCACAATAAAGTGTATATTTGTTTATTGTAATTGTGTGAAATACACTCACACAAAACAGGACAAGCACACAGACCGGAAAAACCTGGGGAAATTAATTACAAAAAAATCAGTAAAACATCACAGAAGAAACGATATGTACACTGGAATGGCTATTGGAAAAAATAAAATATAAACCCTCTATATCAATAAAAGATAATCGAAGGGCAGTCGAAGCCTAAATTAGGGTGTTGATTTGCTGATTGGTCTTAAAATTATTTGCCATAAATTAATAAAGGTTGTTACTTTTGAAAGCAAGATATATATATATATATATATATATATATATATATATATATATATATATATATATATATATATATATATATATATATATATAAATATATATATATAAAATCAGGTTGGGCACTTTTACATTGTAAGATTGAAGCGCAACGCTACTATTACGTTGAACGTGGATTAGGCTGTGAATTGAAACTTGTAAAACAATACTTCATATTTCACAAAGCAAAAAAAGGAAAAAATCTAAGAAAATGCTGTATGCTGTGTTACTTTTGTAACATCCAATTGAGCTAAAATTATATGACTTAGCAAATACAGTGGGCTAGATCATCTGCCATAGGTTAGCAAATGCACCGGCTCACCTGTCACGAACTTCAAAATTAACACAAACTGAGTCTCATTAAAAATAATGAATTTTTACCATTATGTTATAGAGTTTGGCTGTTCTTAAAGATAAATAGATGGTTTAGATGTACAAAACCATGTTGATGAAGACGAGACATCAACAAAGCCAGCATTTTCAACTGTCACTTTATAGTTATTTTAAAGTAATTTTCAAACATGAATTGACCGGGTACCGACATGTTGATCACAATATTACAACATGACATAGTTAGCAAAGAAATTCAGGATGTTACGACATCACATTAGTGACAGAATAACTGTGTCGTAATGTTACGTAGCATGCTCCGACACCACAATAATGACAAGTAAAGAGTTGAATTGTGACCTCATTGACATGTTACGATATCACAATACTGAAAAATATACCATTGTGTAGTAACGCAATACAACATGTCACGGCATCATATTGCTGGCAATTAAAATTTTGTTTCGCAGCGTCAGTTAACATATGAAATCACATTCGTTGCAACTAAGGCCCTGCGTTGTAACATGCCGTAACATATTAAGACATCATGTAGTGAACAGTAATGCGCTGTGTCATAACGTCACGTAGCAAACATGATATTGTCTATATTAGTAGTATAAATTGGGTTAGGAGACAATAAGAGGACATGGATAGCCCTATACAGCTTTATGAGACTAAAATAATGACATGACTAGTATTGCACAGGTTTCTGCTGCACTATGATAGCATGTTTAGTCTTGCACTCCTTTATGACTGAGGAAACACTTCTCACTTTGCTTTCAGTCTCTGTGAATTTTTAGAAAAGAAATAATGTTAATGTTATTGACATTTAGATGTGTATTAAGAAATAAAAGAATTCCAAAATCCCATTTCTTCAACAGCATATTTGCAAACATGTCACTATGTAAAGTATCCAGCAGTTTCGCTCTTTGTATTGCCCTACAAAAGTTACTAAACAGTGCAGATCACTTGTGCCAAAGTAAAGAATAATTATTTAAGAAAAAACAAAGTGTAAATAATGAGATCCAAGAACTGCAGAAAGATACGATATTGCACTTAAATCACATGTTTCTAATTCTTCAGCATTGAGGGGTTTATTGTGTTTTTCAAATTATTCAGTCTTTATATATGCTTATAGCGCCAAACTACCAAAACTCAACCCAGAATTGAAGTCTTATTGTCAAAGTATTGTTTCTGTAACTCTTAATTGGCTAGATGATACTAAGCAAGAGTTGACGACATTTCACCCTAAAAACCTGTTTTTGGCAGTTAATTAATTTTTATCCTCTCGCGTCACAGTAGATTATATAGTGTAGCGACTGAATCATGGTGCTTTATTTCCTGTTTATTTTGGAATTTGAGCTGATGTTTCATACAAAAATAAAGTGTTTTGTCAGCAGATACTTGAATGTGGTAGTGTTTCGGTACGCTCTAGTCAAGATAAGACAAGATAAAATATCAGTAAGAATGGATTCCCTGGCAAATTACATTTATGTTTCGTCGAAAATACACAAGTGACTTTTATATGCTAATCCAAACATTGCTAGTCACATTTACTGACATATACAGAGATGGAATTGATTTTTATTACTCGATGGAATATCAGCATTATGACGTGATGGCAACTGCTATTGTCTATACCTTTTCTCATTACGTAGTTTTTATTATTGTTAATATGGCTAGATATTCATGAAGCCAAAAATGTCACACAAAGAACGCACGATTACACCCAAACCTTCATGAATTGTTCTTTATTTGATGATATAGTTTTGATAATAATCTTTAGTGCAATAATTTTTGTCATCAATACACAAATCCTAATCTAAATACACACTCCTAGACAGGGAAATGATACAAGTAGCATTTGAGAAAACAAGAAGGTATCGTAACGGCCGGCAAGTATGAAATAAGGTAATAAAATTCAAGCCATCTTTCCGATGACAACGGTGCCACACCCGTTTTTTGTTTATATCCTCGTTAGATCATGTTTTCTGGCTGCTGTTGTTACACAAACTGCTTGGAAACAAGCAGATTATGTAAACAAGAATAAAATAAAAATTCTAAAAATAACTGTGTGCATGGTTTCCCCTCCCACCCAAGCTGCAACATTTGCACATGCAAAACCAGCACAAGTTATTATGTCTAAGCCTATTCAATTAGAGAGGTGATACATTGTTTTGCACTCCTTGGAGGTTTATCACAAATAAAGCTGTCACTAAATTGCTTCTTGTCACGTCTAAAATGCAAGAAAATCCAGCTTGGGGAATTACCCAAGGGTCATATTGTATCTTATTAGGTGGTGATAAACTCTTTATGATTGTCCTATAAAACGCCACTCTACAAAGCTCCCACAGCTTCGCCTATGACATGCGCCATTGACTCACAATGGCTTAAGCTGTGTTTCACATTCAATCCAAGTAGATGTTGTAAATATATACTGTAAATAAATGTGCAACATTGTTTTTCGATTTACTTCTGGTTACATTTAGCAAACAAAGCAAGCTCTTGTAATTCTTTTAAATAATAGAATCATTTGTTCTTGACAGTTACAATATTTATCAATTTAGTATCAAAGTATTATTTCTTCTTGAGTTTGCTGAACGGTTGTCTGTTTTAAATGACCTTTTTGAGCTAGAGAAGCTCAAAATGTCATTATTATCTCTATCGCCTTGCTTTCTATATCATAAAGATCTATTGCAGGCCTGTTGATTCGAGCCTTGCATTTATACATGTAAAATGCTATTGCAATCAATGTACAAAATAGACTGATTCTTCAACAACAATCATATTGTCTCGCTTTTCTTACAGAACTATGAATACCATTGTATTTTAACGCAGTGGTTAGTTTATTTGAACTTTTTACACAATTTGCACTTTCACAGAGCTTTGTATACCACTATATTTCTAAGCTGGGTTAGTTAATCTGTCCTCTACAGAACATTGTATACTTTGCATAGAACTGTCCTTCCAGGCGATCATTAGGTCATTTACACCTTTCACACAAATTTTTATGCCACTCTGTTTCTAATCGTAATTAGGTTATATGCAGTGTATTATTGTATTCTTTGGTTCACGTTGCCTGCAGCCCTCCCCGATGCCTATTTTATAAAACGTAACCTCTGATACTGAACCTTTGGCCTTTTGCGTCAGCGTTCTTGACCACTGTTAACCACTTTGTCTGATCAAGGACTACACTACACGGTAAAGCGGTGCGAGCTCGTGTAATGTCGTGAATAGTTGCTGTTCATGAAGAGAATTCATTGAATCATTGAATCATTGTCCACTATGTATGTTCTGTTTGCAACCCACCACCTCCATCCTCCATTCATCCGAGCTTGACTAATCTGCTCAATAATTCTCCTTGGCACTATTTAGTACCTATTCGTCCGGTGGCTGCTGCGCATCCCTGCAGAAATAATTCATACCTTAAACATCACTACTAAACATTCAATGTCACAAGCACACCCGAAATACATAATACACTCTATCAGTACCACTTCTTAAACTCACTCTACTTGCAATAAGTACACAATCAGTATTCATGACACTGCTCGCTATTACTACTACAGTATGCATGACAGTGTTCATCATGCACACCACACGCCATCAGTATGCGTTATGGGGCTCACCATACACGCCACACGTCATCAGAATGTATGTCAGTACTCACCATACACAGTACACATTATTAGTATATATAGAACTGTTCAACTCATACTCCGTGTAGATACCTTTTGTAAGGCTCCGGTGCGAATAAACCAATGCAATTACGCGCTCTACATCTTCTTGTAATCATAGCGGTAATCTGACAAATTAAATATAACAATCTTTAATATGTCGCAACAACAAATCGATACTGTACAACCTTCTTAACCCGATCCCTTCTACAGAAACAAGCGATACCTATTTATATTACATGTAAAACAACATAAGCACATCCCAAATTACATTAAACTAGCAAATAAATGACAACTTTTCTCAAACATCAAAATAACTGCTTTTAAATCAGTTAATATTGCCTAATTTTAATAACAAACCGTCTAGAAATGAACAATAATATTTACCGAACATTGCGTCTTTATCGCATCGAAGCTTTCGCTCTTTTCCTAATTACTTTTTTAATTTCAATAATAGTTTTACGTTTTTTCTCCTCCAAATTACTTGTAATCAGCGGCGCATTATTTTCTCACTTGTTCCGAACATAGCCGAGTGCTTCCCAAGTCTAGAATATACCCATATAAGGCTACGAAGGCTACTCGGGAAGCTTCTCGGCTCTTTCCGAACATGCAAGGGCAGCGGAAACTGACTTCAGTTCCACATTCCAACCGATGTCAACCGGTGAGGTAAGTCATCATGCTAAATGTACGCCGAGGATTATAACCGCGCAACGCTTATGATAAAAGCGCCATACAATGGTAAACATTGACGCAAATGACCGTAAACACAACTGTAATTATAGGTTTACAATTATTTTAACACCTTATGTAATATTGGTATACATATGAGTAAAAGAGGGAATAACAACATAAAATAAAACACTAGTGAAATTTGGCGATTTACGGTAAAATATGTAATACTGAAAAATCCGCGCATGTGCGGCTGCCTAACCTTACAAATCCAGGCTAAATATGATATTGTTGTCGTAGGCGAAAGTCCGCCTGTAAGCACGTAGTGATGAGAAAACCGCCTCTCCAGCTTTTACACACATACACGAGTTAACGTGACTTTGATTAATTACACAACAACATTCGCAGATAGCTTACCACACGACTTAGAGTAAACACAAAACAGCTGATAGAATATAAACAAGTAACCTTCATGAAGCGAACGACTCTTACACTCCCCACGATGAGCGCTGGCGGTCATCCATATTAAAGAGTCTAAGCACTTCTCGTATATGCGGTCTATGATACACTTTTCGAATTTACAGTCTTGGTACAACGCAACATAAATCACAATAATTGCAAATTATAACAAATTCGATGATATTAACAACGTAGCATGCATCGGTAAGAAACCGTCTATGGTCTTTGGTTTTAGTGCCGATGTCCACCCCAAATACCGACCGTACGTTGCAAGGGGAAACCACTCAGGACTATTCAATCTAACTGACTCTTCCTTAAACAAGAGAAGGAACCTCATACTCATTGCTCAAAACCTGGGTATTTTTCAGCACTATCCAGTACATTCCAGGGAACCTCCCCATAATACTTATCAAGCCTGGCGTTGACTAGCAACTTAGAGCGTGTCTATAATACATTAGATTTCCGCTTGAGATCAGCCGGTTTGCGGCTCAGTCGTACACGACTTGAAGCTACGGACAAGTTCCTTGTGCAAAACGTTTACAGCTGAGGACCTCTGATCTTCGAACAAATATGTGTTCTACAAACTACTATTCTATAAACTACATTAAATGCATGCATATCTGCTATCGGACAAAACTTTTCCAAGGTTCAACGTAGAACAGTGGCTTTCCTTTTGTTGTATGTATTTTATTACCACACTGTAAACCTGTCTATCTGTTCTCAGCATTAGTATCCTAACCTTCTGAATCCATACTGTAAATACTGTTTGGCTAAGTCTACTGATTATAAGTATATACACGTAATCACTAATTGATATAATTGATAATAATTTACAGCTAGTTAATGAAACACCTTCGGTAAAGAACTGTTCATTTGTTATATTTACGAGAGCATAAACGGTCCTCCAGCGCTTGTAAAGGTGATATTGGATGCACTTCAGGATATAGCGTTTGAGGAGTTTACGATTGTTCCAGTAAACATAATTTGCTAACTGGTCGGACTCTATTAGAAGTACCAACTCTAACATTGCAGCTTCTAACGAGACCGTCTCGTCCGGTGTTTACTTCAGTAACAATGGCCAGTGGCTTACCACACGACTTAGAGTAAACACAAAACAGCTGATAGAATATAAACAAGTAACCTTCATGAAGCGAACGACTCTTACACCTTTCATTGACCACGAGGTAGATTTTCATTAATCAGTAAAACGATATCATTGGCCTTGATGTTTGGCGACAGCTTGGTCCATTTTTGACGCGCTTGTAGGGTTGGTAGGTATTCCTTTGTCCATCTGTGCCAGAAAACATTAGACAAATACTGAATCTGTCTCCACCTTCGAACGCCTAGTGCATCGTCTTTGTTAAAAACTCCCTGTGGTGCACAACTGTTGTCCCTGAACAATAAAAGCTTACTCGGTGTGAGCACTTCTAAATCTGACGAATCGTTGCTCATCTGACCTATGGGGCGATCGTTGAGAATCTTTTCCACCTCAGCCATGTAGGTTAATAGTGCTTCGTCCGTTAATAATTGTTGCTTTATGAGGGCTTTAAGAATCTTCCGTATGGAGCGAACCAACCGCTCCCATATACCACCCATGTGGCTGGCATTAGGTGGATTGAAATGCCACTCTATGCCCCTTTGCAACAATTTATCGTGAATTTGGTTTTGGTTGAAGTTCTGTAAGGCATCATTGATTTCCTTGTGCCCACTAACGAGGTTTGTTCCGTTATCAGAAAATATCTTCTCGGGCCTTCCTCGTCTTGATATGAACCTTAACAACGCTGACATGAATGAGTCGGTTGTGAGTGAGTGAGCAATCTCTATATGTACCGCACGTATGGTGAGACATGTGAATAACACGCCATATCGTTTTGCTTGAGCACGGCGATACTTGACATAAAACGGGCCGAAGTAATCGACTCCCGTGTACGTAAACGGCGGCTTATCCGCCTCCAATCTTTCTTAGGGCAAAGGAGCCATCTTTTGCTGCATTGGAGCTTTGCATTGCCTTTTGCACTGAAAGCACCTACTTGTGATTGATTTGACCGCTTGCAGCCCATGTACTATCCAGTAGGTACGTCGAATTTCGTTTAGTACAAAGTGTGAACACATGTGTCCACTGCTCAAGTGACAAGCTCTTATTATGAGGTCGGTGACTTGATGCCTCTGGGGCAGTATGATTTGATGCTTAGCATCTCTTGGTAACTCGGTCGACGAACTTAATCGACCACCGACCTTCATAAGTCCATCTTCCATGTATGGACACAACTTGACAAGTTTGCTTGACCTAAGATACCGGTCATTTGCTAGGCACTTGAGCTCTTCAGGAAACATTTCCCGTTGTACATTGCGCATAATTACCTGCGTTGCGTGCTTGATCTCTTCGACTGTTAAGTACCCTTTTGGTACAATAACATCTCGCTGCAAAAACTTAACGCAACACAAGTTCTTGAACCTGATTAACCAGGCCACTGCCTTTTGCAGTCGATACCAATCCGAGTACCTACACGTCAAGTCTTTCATAAGCTTGTATTCTTTCATTTGAATCACGTTAACTACCCTTTCAGACCTTGCTTCTTTATCGTCGTCCGGGGCTGGTATACTGACATCTGATTGCGCTGGCCAGAATTCTTCAGACTTTCGAAGAAATCCTGGTCCACTCAACCACTCGTTTAGTTTGCGATTGTCTTGTGGGTCTATTCCCCTCGAGGCCAAGTCAGCTGGATTTTCTGCCGTGGGCACGTGTCGCCATTGTGAAACTTCAGTGTTGTCATGAATAACCGCCAGCCTGTTCGCCACATATGTCTTGAATCGTTTTCTTTCATTGTTGATGTACCCTAGTACAATTCTTGAATCAGTCCAAAAGACAGTACGATCGATATTCAGTTGCAGCTCGTGCCTTATCATATTATACATACGACTTGACACGACAGCCGCTTGTAGTTCCAACCGCGGAATTGTAGTTGTCTTGATTGGTGCAACCCGAGATTTACCCATGACTAAGGTCGTATTTATTTGCCTACTCTTGTCAGTTAGTCGTAGGTAAGCGCACGCCCCATAACCGCTCTCGGATGCGTCCGAAAACAAGTGTAGTTGCCGATCCACTACACGCGTGAACTTCTTTGGTTTGTAACATCTTGTGATACTCAGGATGGAAAGACAAGGTAAATTTGATAACCAATCCAGCCACTGGTTTGTGCTTTCTTGTGATAGGTTTTGGTCCCGTCCCACCTTGTCTTTGCACAATTTCTGTAAAATTGCCTTAGCCTTAAGGTTCACTGGGGCTACTAGCCCTAACGGGTCGAACAACGTGCTAATTGTCGACAAGATTCCTCGGCGTGTAAGTGGTGATATGTTTTCTTTCATGTTGAACACGAATGCATCGCTTTCGACGTTCCAACTCACTCCCAACGCTCGCTCCGTAGGCAATTCTTCCCCCAGTCTCATGTTTGCAACTCCTGGTGCTCTGTCAGATTCAGGTATACTGCTGAGTACTTCTTTAGAATTTGAAATCCATTTCGTCAGTTTAAAACCGCCGTGGGCGAGCAGGTCTTGTAGTTCAGCTGCAAGGGTGATAGCCTTTGGTATGGAAATGACTGATTTTAACAAGTCATCCACATAATACGCTTTGTTAACCGTGTCCACTGCGTCCGCACTAAAACTGTCCTTGTTATCAATGGCAGTACGTTTCAGTGCATAAGCAGCGCACGACGGAGACGAAGTAGCCCCAAATAGATGAACAGCCATCCGATACTCCTCGGGTTCTTTGTCAAGTTGGCCATCGGTCCACCATAAAAACCTCAGAGCATCCCGGTCGACGTCACTAACACGAACCTGGTGAAACATTGCTTTTATGTCAGCAACAAGTGCAACCTGTTCTTGCCGAAATCGAAGTAGTACCCCGGCTAGACTGTTTACGAGGTCTGGGCCTTGCAATAACTCATCGTTAAGTGATCGGCCATTATACTTGGCCGAACAGTCAAAGACGATTCGCACTTTGCCCGGTTTATTCGGACTAGTAACCGGGTGGTGGGGTAAATACCATACCGTCTTGCCTTCGCAGATTGGATGCACCTTTTCGGCATAACCTTGAGCGATGTAATTGTTCATCTCAGAGTTGTATCGTTGGTACAAACCCGGGTCCCGCTGAAATTTTTTCTTCAATAACCTGAGCCGTGAGTATACCAAGGCGCGATTGTTTTGTAATCGCGCCTTGGCATTCCTCCATGGAAGCGCTAGATTATAATGACCTTCTTTGAAGACCGTTGAATCCCTCATCATGTTATATGCGCGAATATCTTCGCGCGACATCCCTTTACTTTCAGATTCGTTCTCGTTAAAATCTTCACGATACATTTTCATTAAGTTATCGTGGAGCAGATTATCACTGAACTGCTTTGTGCGACAGAAATTGACGCGACTTTGCTTCTTTGTAATTGTGTTGGATGTCGGGCCTAGGACACTCCATCCTAGAAGTGACCGGACTGCATACGGTTGACCCCTTCCTCCACACCGTTGTTCCTGCACCCATAAGGCTTCCGGGATATTGCTGCCTATAAGCAAATTTACTTCGTTGGTATTGATAATAGGAATATCAATACCAACCAAGTGTGGCCATTGTTTTATGTCACTGGCCGTAGGTATGCTCTCTGCGGAAATAGGAAGGTTCTCAACCGACCAGACCTTTTCCATGTATATCGTCTCACTCTCGTCAAGCGCGGACACGTTCAGTCCAACTTCATGTCCACGTTGGACGGAATTTGATTGGTTTATTGTGGAGATATTGAATGACATTTGCTTACCCTGTATACCGAGTAACCGCAGCAATTTTTGGGTACACAGGGTAACATCAGATCCCTCATCCAACAATGCATACGTAACCACCTCTTTATTGTCCTCCCCCAATATTCGTACAGGGAGGAGACGTAGACAAACTCTTTTTCCCGACACGGTTGCATTACATGCGCCTTGCGACTCACTCTCACCTTGGGACTGTTGGGCAGGCTTATACCATTGATGTAACAAGGTATGGTGTTTCTTGTTACACCCTGGTACAGTGCACAAGGTTTTGTTTCTACACTCTCTGGCAACGTGGTTGTAAATTAAGCAATTGTAGCACAACCTATTTTTGCGCACATAATCTCTACGACCCTTTAGGTCAAGCCCTTTGAACGTGTCACAACTACTTAATGTTTTGCAGTCACCTTCACAACACCTACACTGTAACTTCTTAACCTTGCGTGGTGGTTCACCTATAGTATGGTCACCTTGTGTGGCTAATATAGTAGCCTGTTGATTGCTGTAGCTACTGTTGCCCCTTTTATGTTTTGTGCCCATATCGTGCGCTCGTACAGGCTTTGTTTGTTCTGCGAGATCTTGCCCATACACTGAGTTTAGGACGTGAACTCGTTGCCCAATGAATTGTGCCAGATCAGAAAACGTCGGTTCTCGACCACATCCCAGAATCGTATGGGCTTGTTCAACCCATCTTGTGCGTAAAAATGTTGGCAACCGTGTTACGATTTTTCTCAAATTATCAGTATTATTCATATCGCTGGCAAATCCAGTGTAGCGCAACGTGAGCTCGCAGTTTTCCATATCAGCCGATAATTTTAACAAGCCCTTTTGATCATGTGCCTTTATAGCAGGCCCATTTACAACCGTATCAATACACGACCGAGCTACGACGTGGGCACTACCAAACCTTTGTTTCAACAACTCTTTAGCTCTAGAATACCCTTCATCTGCGTTCAATAAAACGCAGTTTTCAATCAACTCCTTTGCAACACCCGTACAGTGCTGAATTAAATAGGATAAACGCAACCTATTATCAGACACTCTACATTCAATGTTACATTCAAAGTTCTTCATAAACCTCGAATAGTTATCAGGAGAGCCATCAAACGACAACAGCTCTGGCTTTGGCAACGAAAAACCGCAGTTCAGCATGTCCGCCAAATTGCTTAATTCATTTCCGGTGTTGTCCTTGGATGGCGGTGACGTCACAGTTCCTGACTGGTTGACGTTGGAAGACATCGCGCTAAGTTCAGACGTTGGCATATTCCCGGCCCCGACCTGCATCGATATGCGTTCCTCATGTGCAGTCGTGGTTGCACCCAGCGCAACTGTACCGGCACTGGCTGATGGTATTTAGGTAGTCAAGTCGACATGTGGCTGCTCGGTCGCTTCACTCCACCTTTGTTCTTCTATCCTAGCCTGTGCGATCTCGTATTCGATCGCCATTGTTTCCTTTTCGAGCTCTAGTTGTCTCATTCTTGTGATCTGTTTAAGTTTCAGTTCGGTTAGAGCCCGTTTAACTTTCAGTTCTTTGAGCTTGGCACCGGGCGCCTGGGAGCTTGTGCTTGGTTGCACGTCTTCCACATCATGCTGAACGGCTTCCATGTCAGTATCGAGAACAGTGTCCTTTGCATAGCCACTTAACTTGTTCTTAAATGCATGGTACGCCTTTGAGGAGTGTTCGTATTTTGATCCAAACTCAGTGATTTCGTCTGGGTTACTCAGCGTATCCATAAACTGAGTGTGTGCGGCTTTAAATTTGTCAAAGCAGCTATCCACAGTTCTGCCATGATTTTGTACAGCACTATAGTCTGCATTGTTTTGCAACATAACTTCTCCACTCTGTAACAACTTAGTCAATTGAGTTAAGTGGCGGGTGCGGGCTCGTTTGAGATTAGCACGCCCTTTAACGCGCTGCGCTTCAGCTGATTTACGCGCGGTGCGCGGCGAAACTGGTATATCACTCATATTGTGTCAATGTTACAATGAAAAACTAAACTAGATAAAACTAGATAAGATACCTCAGTTAATGTGTATATTATATCCCAGTAATCCTTATTTCCCGGGCGTAGAGAAGCATATAATCCGTCATTACCGATATATATTTTAGCGAAATATTCCATTAGTCACTCTCTGTACTGCTCCGTTTCAGGCGCACAAGACTGTTCGATTACTGTAAGGCTCCGGTGCGAATAAACCAATGCAATTACGCGCTCTACATCTTCTTGTAATCATAGCGGTAATCTGACAAATTAAATATAACAATCTTTAATATGTCGCAACAACAAATCGATACTGTACAACCTTCTTAACCCGATCCCTTCTACAGAAACAAGCGATACCTATTTATATTACATGTAAAACAACATAAGCACATCCCAAATTACATTAAACTAGCAAATAAATGACAACTTTTCTCAAACATCAAAATAACTCCTTTTAAATCAGTTAATATTGCCTAATTTTAATAACAAACCGTCTAGAAATGAACAATAATATTTACCGAACATTGCGTCTTTATCGCATCGAAGCTTTCGCTCTTTTCCTAATTACTTTTTTAATTTCAATAATAGTTTTACGTTTTTTCTCCTCCAAATTACTTGTAATCAGCGGCGCATTATTTTCTCACTTGTTCCGAACATAGCCGAGTGCTTCCCAAGTCTAGAATATACCCATATAAGGCTACGAAGGCTACTCGGGAAGCTTCTCGGCTCTTTCCGAACATGCAAGGGCAGCGGAAACTGACTTCAGTTCCACATTCCAACCGATGTCAACCGGTGAGGTAAGTCATCATGCTAAATGTACGCCGAGGATTATAACCGCGCAACGCTTATGATAAAAGCGCCATACAATGGTAAACATTGACGCAAATGACCGTAAACACAACTGTAATTATAGGTTTACAATTATTTTAACACCTTATGTAATATTGGTATACATATGAGTAAAAGAGGGAATAACAACATAAAATAAAACACTAGTGAAATTTGGCGATTTACGGTAAAATATGTAATACTGAAAAATCCGCGCATGTGCGGCTGCCTAACCTTACAAATCCAGGCTAAATATGATATTGTTGTCGTAGGCGAAAGTCCGCCTGTAAGCACGTAGTGATGAGAAAACCGCCTCTCCAGCTTTTACACACATACACGAGTTAACGTGACTTTGATTAATTACACAACAACATTCGCAGATAGCTTACCACACGACTTAGAGTAAACACAAAACAGCTGATAGAATATAAACAAGTAACCTTCATGAAGCGAACGACTCTTACACTCCCCCCGATGAGCGCTGGCGGTCATCCATATTAAAGAGTCTAAGCACTTCTCGTATATGCGGTCTATGATACACTTTTCGAATTTACAGTCTTGGTACAACGCAACATAAATCACAATAATTGCAAATTATAACAAATTCGATGATATTAACAACGTAGCATGCATCGGTAAGAAACCGTCTATGGTCTTTGGTTTTAGTGCCGATGTCCACCCCAAATACCGACCGTACGTTGCAAGGGGAAACCACTCAGGACTATTCAATCTAACTGACTCTTCCTTAAACAAGAGAAGGAACCTCATACTCATTGCTCAAAACCTGGGTATTTTTCAGCACTATCCAGTACATTCCAGGGAACCTCCCCATAATACTTATCAAGCCTGGCGTTGACTAGCAACTTAGAGCGTGTCTATAATACATTAGATTTCCGCTTGAGATCAGTCTGTTTGCGGCTCAGTCGTACACGACTTGAAGCTACGGACAAGTTCCTTGTGCAAAACGTTTACAGCTGAGGACCTCTGATCTTCGAACAAATATGTGTTCTACAAACTACTATTCTATAAACTACATTAAATGCATGCATATCTGCTATCGGACAAAACTTTTCCAAGGTTCAACGTAGAACAGTGGCTTTCCTTTTGTTGTATGTATTTTATTACCACACTGTAAACCTGTCTATCTGTTCTCAGCATTAGTATCCTAACCTTCTGAATCCATACTGTAAATACTGTTTGGCTAAGTCTACTGATTATAAGTATAACACGTAATCACTAATTGATATAATTGATAATAATTTACAGCTAGTTAATGAAACACCTTCGGTAAAGAACTGTTCATTTGTTATATTTACGAGAGCATAAACGGTCCTCCAGCGCTTGTAAAGGTGATATTGGATGCACTTCAGGATATAGCGTTTGAGGAGTTTACGATTGTTCCAGTAAATATAATTTGCTAACTGGTCGGACTCTATTAGAAGTACCAACTCTAACATTGCAGCTTCTAACGAGACCGTCTCGTCCGGTGTTTACTTCAGTAACAATGGCCAGTGGCTTACCACACGACTTAGAGTAAACACAAAACAGCTGCTAGAATATAAACAAGTAAACTTCATGAAGCGAACGACTCTTACACCTTTCATGTGGAGAACACTTAATGACTTTGCAGGACAGACCCATGCGGAGAGTATTTGGGTAAATGGATCATCGAAAACGAGGATCATGTTTCATGTGGTTATTGGAGGATATAACTGTAAATTTTCACCAATTTTTCTGTGATTTCTGCTCAGTGGTGGATCCAGACAGAGGGGTTGGCACAACCTCGCTCCATTATATTCGAAAAATAAACATTTCACAAATAAAGGACGACAGCTAAACACGCCAGTAAGGATGATTTAGAAGTTTAATCCGTCTGTACATCCCTCTTGATCAGAATACGCATCCACGAATGCTTCAACACTACTAGTGCTGGTCTTTTAATTTTACATCATTCTATCACAAGCGAAAAATAATCTCACACAGCAAAATTGTCTAATGGCAGTAATACTATATATAATAATAATATTATATGTAGTTATATCATGGATGGCATATATAGTTGTATCATTCATAGATATATCATAAACAGTAATGGCATACGCAGTGGCATATATTTGACATTCAGTTATATCATAAATGTCATATATTATCATACCATATATTTTACTATATATATATATATATATATATATATATATATATATATATATATATATATATATATATATATATATATATATATATATATATATATATATATATATATAGTTGTATCATAAAAAGTAATAATTTTTTTAGTTATACTACACAAATCCACACAAATCCCAAATAGTTACAAATTTAACTTGATAGTTGTTGTTTATGACGAAAACCTCTTTTTCTATCAAAGCATCCATTTGTCATTAAATTACTTCTCCTTGAAGTCCAAGGAGAAGTACACCTTGTGAAGATCTGCAAAAATACCCAATAAGAATACTAGTGTATAGACGCAAAAACCTGGGGAAATTAATGACCGAAAACACAAACAATACAAGCAGAAGATCAAGAAAACAGTGACGTAAGCTTTGACATGCAAAAACATTAAATGGACAAACCTATTGCACTACCATAAACTCTTGATGGCGGTCATAGCCAAGATTACTTCTTTTATAAGATATCACATTAATGATGCAAGTTATTTTTAACACTTGACAAGCCTATGGCTTTTAAGGGCTATATGAATTTGTTGGTAGCCGTTGGTATCTTTTTTTCTTGACAGTGATCAGATTTCCTGTATCATCTCCTCCACTGGCACTACGGGCCGTAGGGCCCCGAAGCTTGGGACTTAGGTAGAACTTGATATGAACGTGTGCATGACACTTTTTATTTTCGCCTTTGATTTAGTTTTCTTGTTTAATACACCATGTGAGTGTATTTTTTCAAATAAATGTGGAACATTTAACGCAAAGCACAGAACACACAGTTGCTCAGCCTTGTGCGAGCTCTCACTGCTTAAATAGATAACACGGTATATGCCTGATCAGTCAATAAAATCCTAAGTCAACAAAAAAAACCGAACACTTCTCGGTTGTGTTGCTTGCAGTATATTATTCAAGAAATAACCCATTGAAGGAAGTATTTTTGCATTTTAATTTTTGTCATGTGTTTACCATTTCACTAGCGAAATGAGGTTCCAGTTCTGCAATTGCACTAATTGCTCTTCTGTTATCGGATGGTAAATCAGGGACTGAAAGGATACAAAGAAATCACGAAATATTGTAAGTTTGTGTTACGATTTAAGATGCAATACATGTTCTATGCCTAGCTCTAGGATAACATTCTGAACAACTAAAGAAAGATTTTGAGCAATTGGTGCATTCAAAGAGAACGTTCATGCAACATTCACACAAGTATTTACAGACATTCACGCAGGCATCGACACAGACATCCACGCACACATTCAAATAGACATTCACGTGTACATTCACGTAGATACTCACATAGACTTTTACGCATGTATCCACAGAGACATTAACCCACGTATTCACCCAGATATGCGGGTACCCACACAGACATTAACCCACGTATTCACACAGATATTCAGGTACCCACACAGACATCCACAGACTTTAACCCACGTATTCACCCAGATATTCAGGTACACACACAGATATCCACACAGACGTTAACCCACGTATTCATCCAGATATTCAGGTACCCACACAGATATCCACACAGACATTAACCCACGTATTCACCCAGATATTCAGGTACCCACACAGACATCCATACGGATATTCATGCAGACAATCACATAAATGTTCACATATAGATTCACACAGACATTAAAGCACACATCCACACAGACATTCACACAGACATCCACATCGACAGCCACACAGACATTTACACAGGCATCCAAACAGCCATCATACAGTCATTCCCACAATCATTCATACAGATATTTACACAGACACTCACGCAGGCATCCACACAGACAGTCACACGGGTGTTTTAACAGATTATCAGATCTGTATTTCTTTTAAAATATCAATCAATCTGAACAGTTTTACAGACTTGAAATGCAACGCTCTCATGCTTTGATTAATGATAAATTTTATAAATAAAGCAGATCAGATTGTAATTTTTCTAAAGATTTGATAAAAGCGAAACAACTCAACTAAAAGAGTAAGCATATATCAAACTATTTAGCTTTTAAACTCCAGTTTAATAAACATTTAGTTTTGTTTAGTATTTTATAGCGGCTTACAATTATGACCACATCAATGTATAGGAGAGATTCTCACAAGAAACATCAAAATATTGTTAAACAATCCCCGTTGAGAGATTTACAAAAGCACAGGTTTTTGTGTGTGTCGCACTTCAACTGTTTTAGTCAACAGAAGACGTGACCAATGGTGGCTGGTGTGGTGATATAATATCAATGGGTAAGAGAGGGCTAACAGGCAATGTGGTTTTCCCACACAATCGTATCTGAGAATGGACAAGAGGGGGCAGAGATGTAGTGTTATAATTTTAAACGAGTGTTAACAAGAAAGGGCAAACATGTGGTGTGAGTTGTTTAGTATCGGAGATTTGCCTACAGTGGATAAACATGTAGTTTGACTTCTCCCCCAAACTTTTGTGAACACGGGCAAGTGAGGACAAGTGAGGACAAAAACGTGTCTGTAAGAGGGCAAGTGGCGGCATACATGCAGTGTGACTTGTCCCCAAAAAACGTCTGAAAGCGGGCAAGTCATGGTAACCATTCAGTGTAATTTGTCAACCAAAAGCTTGTCTGCAAGCAGGCAAATGAACGCAAAAATGCAGTGCGACTGATCCCCAAAATGTGTCCGAAAACGGCCAAATGAGGGCAGAACATGAAGTATGACATATCTCAAGCAATGGGTCTGAAAGCCATAATCGTGATGAGTTCGTATTGAATCGAGAAAGCTTTTGCATTCCTGGAGACCGTGTTTGAAATTCTCATATCGATTCTTTAAAAAGCAATGTGCATATCATGTGACCCATGTCACGTCGCATATCGCATTACGACACATACATGGCGTCACACATCTGAGTACTTCGTACACACACACACACACACACACATATATATATATATATATATATATATATATATATATATATATATATATATATATATATATTACGTCACTTATCTGTAACATCATGCATATATTGTGTAAAAAGTCTCATTATGTGACATATATCGCATCACAATTCTCATTATTAGATACAATACGTCATACATGTCATTAGGTGATATGCATCACACATATATTACGTCAAATATGTGCTTTGATTCTGATTTTAGAAGTTTTAGGTCTTTGTGTTCGAAATTTCGTTTCCTCATTCCATTAGTGCAATAAAGATGCATTAGCAAACCGTTTAGACTAAATCATGACTAGATTAATTTAAAATGAGTCTTGATTGGATGCTTACTCAAATGTGTAACGCTGTGATCGAAAATACAAAAATAACACCTTGCAATGTGTTTGTTTTTCTACTTGTTAAAGATATTTATTGTCAAGTGCATTCTCTAAAGATTTCCAGCATGTGTTTCTGAAATGAATTAAATGCAATTAAAATGTTAAGCTAATTGAAAGCGACAATATCTGGCAACAGCTTGGTAGATTGAAGTTTTAGGAACAGAACTGTAAACAGGATTCAGTTGTTGTTAAATTACTGCGAAGGATAAAATGCTAATTGTTGCTTAATATAAACATTACTGAGACATAGAAATACACAGGTTAATAAGTTCCAGTCTTTTATTTTTTGTTTAGTTATCTCGTAGCTGTCTTAAAATTGCTTCGAAAAAAAGTTTGAGTAATTTGAGAGAAATAACAGAAGTACAGGGGGAAAGAATAATAGATAATATAACAACGTCGCAATTTGTGGTTTTTTTATCTTACAACAAGGCAAGCAGCTGTTGCTTACAAGAATGTTAACTATTGAACTGAAAATATAAAGAATGTTGAATGTTGCAAAAAAGATATAAATAGCTACAGAACGTGTAGTGTTACACTAAACTCTTCTGAAAGGTACCGCTTGTAGGGTGTTTGTGCTCAATGTCGACTAAACAACAATTTTACCTTTCTTTACAAATGCCCAACTTCTCATTTTTCTTAGACATATTTTGTACATTTCTGGAGGTGCCGTTAATGTACTTGTGATGTGCCACAATAAGGCATTGCAAAAACAACAGCTTTTACGGTGTCGTTAAATATTTTTAGGTCGTATAGTGCCATATCTAAACAACGCCTCGGTTCACGCCTCGGCTGTCACAATCCTCGCCATCAGCTTCGAGCGCTACTACGCCATCTGTTGTCCGCTCAAAGCTCAGTATATATGCACTTTGAGCAGAACCTTTAAAGTAATATTCACAGTAAGTACTTCATGACTTATTTGAGTTGTAATTCAATAGTTTTTTATGCAATGTTTTAACTAAATAATTATTGCTTACAATTACTTACCATAATTGACATGCGTTGTGTATGCTTGTATATTAATTTCATAATCAGGTTGCAGCATTTTTCCTACGTAATAATCTGGATATCAAATGACGTTTAATGACTTTAAACGTTTTTCAGTGTTTTCCAAAATATGCACAATTAGACTTAAACGTCACTGATAAAAATGAAACTTGATTATTGGAAAGCTAAACCACGAAAAAGTAAAAATTTCGTAAGTTAAGATAGAGAAAATGCTAAATTGACTAGCATTTTGAGTGAAGGTTGGATCATCAAAAGCATGACTTCTATGAAGGTATTCCGTTAAACTGAATAACATGCAAAAATTAGATCTGGTATATAGAGAGAAGATTACAATTCATTCTTCCCACTGCCTGCAGGTGTGGTTGTATGTGGTAACATGGACCAGTACATTCTGGTGTTGCAGGTGTGGTTGTTTGCTGTAATATAGACTAGTCCATTCTTGTGTTGCAGGTATGGCTGTTTACGCTAACATGGACGAGTCCATTCTTGTGGATGTCACGTACTGCAGACGACTATCACAGTGTCAAGCTACAAGTCGTCAAGATCTGTCGTCGGCCCACTAACCAGCTTTGGCAACAAGCTTTTATCATTTCAAACCTCATTACATTCTTCGCCTTACCTTTCTTCATCATCGTAGTTCTCTACGGTTTCATTATTCGGCGGCTCTCTGTGGACCAATCAGTAGCATTGCACTGTGGGAAACCAATGTCGCAATCAACACGCCGTCAGCGTAGACAGGTTGTGTTTATGTTACTTTCCGTGATTATTTTGTTTTTCGCATGCGTGCTTCCGTTTAGAGTGGTTAGTATTTGGCTGATTTACGTCAGTCCACAGACCTTACAAGACATGGGGTTTGAAGCATATCTAAATCTGCTACATTTTGTGAGAATCATGTTTTATTTGAACAGTGCATGCAATCCGATACTTTACAATGTCTTTTCTACGAAGTTCAGAAATGCATTTTGGAATTTATGCAACTGCTGCTCGCGAAACCACTCCTCAACATTAGGCAGCACATATCACAGCAGTGATAGTAACGGACGTTCCTTCTATAAACGCTCCTTCCCATTATCGTCTGCCAAATCTTCTCAACTCCACAAATCAAGCATATAATTATTGGGTATTTTCGCTGCATGTTTGTGAAAAACTGTTTTCTTAACACATTTAGCAAAAAGAAGTGAATGTTTACAAATTTCAAGCAAATGTAATTAGCATTAGGGCTATTAAATCACCTATCTCTATAATGGAGAATGTCCCATTAATGTGCTTAGAAGTATCCGTAAAATAGTAATTGTCAATTTTATCAATTAAGTATGTGATTCTAGTTCTTAGATTCTTGTATATCATTAAGCTTACAAGTGAACACTTGAGATTTGAGATTTTTGTCAGAAGTTTTCGGTATTGTGATTTCTGCTGAAGCAGATGTGATTATTATGGCAGTGTTTTTCTATACTGATCACTCTAGCATCATGTTTTATGAGACAAAGTTATGCCTCTGTAAAATCCTCAATCATTTTTGTTGAAATAGTGATATGAGAAATAAAATATTATCTATGACTGCTTAACCATTTGGAAACAATTATTACCCATAACTACATTATTACAGATAAAAAGCAAAATGAAATGTTTTTTTTCTATTCTCTATTGTGTTTTCCCCTTATTTGCAGTGTTATTCTTGCCATTATTTAATACATTGATTTCACGTTTAGTTTGCAAGATCGCTAAACGCACAAATGACCTTGTGAAAACATACATGACCTTGCGTTATACTATCCAACAAAATCCACAATAACACCCACCAAAACGTCACAATGTACATGTATGACCTAGTGTAATGTTCACCAACATAACCTACAATAACACTTGATCTAAGGCAACAATGTACAATATAACACATGCACAAACACCACAATGTACTCGTATGGGTTTGGGAACTGCTAGTGGAGAAATCATACAATAGGAGCTGCCCAACCACGCAATGTACAATCATGACCTTGTGTACTGTTGTCAACCAAACCCTAAAAAAGTTCCTGCTCAAATATCACAAAGAACGTACTAGCTTGTGAACAGTTTTTTTAACAAAACATTTCGATGTTAACTTCTTTGATTTCGAAACTACACTTTAAAGCTTAATTGATGCCAGGAGAGGAAACGAAAAAAGAAGGAATTATAACTGTGACACTGCACAGATACTTATATGAGTTATTTAACATGTCTAATATCTAGCTATCTAATGCTTAAACAAAGACTACACACACATATACACACATATACACATACATACACACACGCAAATATATGTATGTGTGTGTGTGGTAAAATTTAAATTTCGAGGTTTCTCAATATGATACTTAGGGATTCATGTAGTTAATACTTCTGAATAGAAAAACGAGATCTCGACAATCAAGCAGCCAGACGCAAGAGTCAAAGTATCTTCAGCAACTATCATATGCATTTTCATAAAGTGTTTTTCATGACGCACTATTTACAAACCAGTTTCATTTCATATAAAGCATGTTATGATAATTTAAAAAATATAAAATGAAAGCTCTGTGTTATACACGTATTAGTTTTAAACGCTGCTCCACTGAAAATACTGGACAGCAATCTATTTTGTAAATAGGCTGCATAATTAAACAGGGAAGAACAAATCTTAAAAACAAATCAGTTTTGATAAAAAACAACCATTTATTGTCAACCAGTTAGAAACTAAACATGGAGAACGAAATTATTTGTTAGTAGCATCCTTACCGTCACACGTAAAATTTACTGATTTACATATCAAGTATTGTTTAGATACAAGCCAGTTTTATGAACTATACATCATTATTTTAAATAATTAATGCATTACTGCATTAAATTAAGGGATATATCTTATGTTATCATATATCCAAATTTAATTTAATATTATAATTTGAATAATTTTGTTGTGATAAAAGTTATCAAATATCCTATTTATATATCCTACTAATTGTACTATATCAGAAAAATGTTAAAAATATTTATAGATATAATATCAATAGCAGATGCGAAACTTCGCAGCAAAATAGAGGCATTTCCGCGCTTTAATTTCCAACACTGAGGCTACAAACAAACTTTACTACAAGCAAAACATATGTTTCTAAAACTATATTAAAGTTATATTTTTATTTTGTTATTTTGCATTATTTTTTTCTTCATATGTTCTAGTGTTTTCTTAAGATGGCGCTTTTGGTCTGGGTCAAAACTGATGTGTTGTTTTTCTCTCAAAGCTTGGTGAAAATTTTCTTCCCAGTTACTCCTGCATCACTCGTCATCTCCTTCAATCAGTGACGATCGACAATTGTTAGAAAGTCTTAAAGCTGGCCACAAGACACAAGACAAAGCTAACAAATGGTTTAAACTAATTACATAACTATTTAAATTTAATTGCATAATAATGGTTTCTGTCAAAGCCACAGAAGTCATATCAAATAGTACAGCTTTAAACTGAGCATTTGACATTTGGATTAATCATACCAAGGTCATTATATCTCCAGTGATCGTCCTCTTATACTTTACATCCTTCATGTTCTCGCTCCTGGCCTCGTCCAGCAACTCGTCACCCACAAGCTTGGTCAGAAGCTACGACAACAAGGAATACAGTCAACAGGCAAACAAACAACACAGCCACTAAGCAAACAATCAACGCAGTCTCTAGACAGACAAGCAATGCAATAAATAAGAAGACAAGCATTACAGTCACTGAGCAAATAAACAACAGTCACTTATCAAATAAGCAACCTAGTCACTTGACAGATAAGCAACACAATCACAAGGTAAGGTAGAAATACGGTTCCAGGCAATACAGTCCTTAGGCAAATGATCAACACACACCAGACGAACTAGCAACATATACAAGCAACACAATCACTAGATAGACAAGCAAAGAAATTACCAAGACACGATCAACACAGTGAAAAGGCAACCAAGCTATGCACTAAATTGGAAGTAAATTGCAGTCATTGGGCAAACAAGCAACATAGTCACTAGGAAGAGAAGCAACGCATTCATTTTTAAACAAACAACACAGTCACTAGGCAAACAAGCAATAGAGCCACAAGACAAAAAAGGAACACAGTCAATAGGTAAACAAACAGCAGCGTCACTCAGTAAATAAGCAACCGAGTCACTAGGCAGACATACAACCGATTCACTAGAGACATTAGTTAATAGCCTCAAAAATGTAAAATTGGGAAGAATGCATAAATATTAGTAATAAAAATTAGATTATTCCGATTACAGAAAATCAATACAAAGGGAAACTAAACGAATTAAACGAATAATATAAGAGAAGCAAAAGTAGGATAATTTTAAATATATATGTCGACAAACCAAGACACATAAATATATCGTCATCCAAACACACATACTACAACCTTTAAATTTCAAGCTTATCATAAATTCACAGAAGATGTATCACACATACTTACGTTATATTGCGTTCCACCGAAATACGACACTCTCTCTTCTCCCAGCTTGAAGCTGTCTCTAAAGACTTCCTTTCCATCAAGATATACAATGTTAATGAAGTTGTCCCCGTCAATTGCGATTTCATTCACTCTGTTACTGGCTGGGTCGTCTATGGCCAAATATTTCTGTATTTTATCCTCTGAGAAATCTGCAATAATTAATATTAACATGTACAACTAACACAATAGCGTCTTTATTATGTTTAAATTGATCAAGGCTGGTTAAGTATTGCAGTTTTTGGCATAGTGACGACCAGTAGCTACAATATTTGCTTATTTAATGTTGTTAAAATTCAGTAAAAGCATTTAAAGAATAGAAGTGGTGTGATTTGCTATGGGAGTAAATATGATCTAACATTCTGTATGTATTCCTGAAAGAAACTCTCAGAAAATTGTCAAAACCTAAAATGATTCGAGGTTGTATATATATATTACGTCATTCAACAACTGTAACATGTTAATTGCACGCAAATGTTCCATTAAAACCTTAAAATGTCGTACTTGATACCTTTAACGAGTTATGGAACTTTATGGGTATTTGTGACAAATAAATAGAAAGATCTTAGTTTTGAATGTGGGAAGAATTCATACAATGTAGTTTACCACCAAATTAAGAATATTCCTTTCATTAAAAGAGTTAAAGATTTAAGTTTTAACATTTAACCTTTCAAAGATTTCAATCTTTAAAATTAAGTTGAAATAGTTCAATATACAATTTAAGTTGAGCAATGCAAATAATTACATTTCATATTTAAAAGTGCCAAAGTTGCGCACCTATAGATTGGTAAAATTCTTTGGCATTTTCAACTTCTTTGAGTTTCCATTTTCCACAAAACTTAGCCGCCATATTGGAATATCCTTGAAATGTTTCAATGTCTTGATATGTGGCTGTATTCTCTCACATGGATAGATACTTATATCACGTGGACACAAACTGTTAGACACAGACGTCATATTGTTCTGTCAAGTTGCCATGTTGGTGTCTCAACAGGGTACTTGTGGATATTTTAGACAAAGCTACATGGCAATGCCTTGCAAAAAAACAAATGATAACATTAACGTGATCTTGCGATCACTGTAGGAAAAGGAATGACTACAGCAGAAAGTTTTTGAAGCACTTCAGAAGACAATTGTCTAGAGTGTGGTGAAGAACTAAAATGCTTGTTTCAATCTTGTCTTAACTTTATGTGTTTTTCTTGTTATCATTTTTAAGGAATTTATGATATAATTTTCTGCTAAAATGAAAATAAATTTATTTCACTGAACAATATGAAAAACATATCATTCAAGGCAAAAAAATTTTATCTTGGTCTCAGTTTCCATTATTATATCTATCCAGTGATTATCTGAGCACTAATTGCATTAATTAAATCCAGCAGAATCTATCTGTTATGTATAACCAAAATTTTGCAATTGATTATATGAAATTACGCTGCAAACAAATCAATTCAGGTTTTTCCTACTGCCTCTTATGAACAAACGCATTGGTAATCTAATGAAATTATATACTCTACTAATAAAGAGCCAGTATACTGATGTTAATGACTAAGTACCTCACCATCAGGGTCCGAAGGTAAAAAACGAAGGATGACGTCAGAAAATTATCATGCCCGCAGAAAAAGAGGTATAACAAAACGATGCACCGGGATATAGCAGGAAACCCCACTCAAGCTTATAAGTATCCCTAAAAGTGTTATGTCACTATTCAATGCACAGGAACACGGCTTGAAGTTCAACAAAAGGTACTCTTAAAAGCATTGTGTCCTCATTCCATGCACCAGAACACAGCAAGAATATCAACAGAATACTATATGTACTCTTAAATGTATTATGTTCTCATTCAGTGCACCAGAACATAGCTGGAAGCTCCACAACAAATACCCCTAAAAGTATGATGTACTCATTTTGTTCTCCGTTTCGTTGAGTGTGTCACTCTGCATTTTGTTGCCATGTCAGTCTGGATTAAAATATACTTCAGTTAAATTCACAAGGCATTTTGAGACAGCACACACTGGACTTTAAACAAGAACATTTGTGGTGACACATTGTTGTTGACATTGTACCTGAAATACAATAAACAGCACTCAAACACCTTGTTCTTATTTGACAAGTTGCTTACACAGGAAAATCAATCAGTGTTTCTGAAAACATTCCGCTTTTGATGACAGGGATGTCTCCGAATTATCCAGGTGCTAATTGCATGTCAACCAATGAGAAATCTGTCCGGAAGTAAACTGAACTGATTTTGGAAAAAAAGGTGCTCTTTGACATTTCGCTTGTTAAGTATTAGATATGACTTATAAACAAAGTAGTCTGCGACATTTCTCTTTAGTCGATCATTTTCACTTCTAAGTAGACAATCATTAATTTTGATTTACAATTTTAAAAGTTGTTTGCTATGCTACTTGAATTTTCAACATTCCCAATACAGCTTATTCTATCAAGAGGAATTCAGGTTTAAACCATAGGCATGATTTTCCGGGCTCAGCAATTAAAGTTTTCTGATCTTTAAAATAAATCGTCCCTGTGAAAACCAAATGACAAACAAGAGAGCGAGAAAACATGAAAAAAGAATAACCTTCGGATATGTTGTTAATGTTTGGCATCATGTAATGCATAAGCTAAGCATTAAAATACACCTGTAAATATCCGTTCGCAATGTCTCCCATGGGCATTTATATACTCAAATGTGTCAATTTCTGACATGTTTCAATTGTACAATTCAATTATTAACCTGATTTTAGTGCTTGACTAATAGAAGAAATTAAGGATAGTTAATAGATTTAAAAGGAATCTTGAAACTTAAGAACAACATGTGAAATGCTAAGCCCAACATTCCCTCAAATAAAAATATGTATAATTAATGTCCTTTATTCATTTGCTTGTTATTATTGTCAACTTATTGAATATGGGAAGACTATCTATGCGGGGGTGACGCTGTATAACCGCCTGTTGGACAACTACCGCTGGCAGAAGTACTGCTGGATAACCGTCTGCTGGACAACTAAGGCTGGTAAAAGTGCCGCTGGATAACCCGCCTGATACACAGCTATCGGTGGCAGAAATGAAATGCCTCCGAATAACCACCTGCTGGACAACTGCCGCTGGCAGTACAGATATCCACCAAGTAGTATTTTCGGATACCTATTTAAGAAGTCAGGAGTTCCATTTTTTAAGCCTTAAGTTTAATTGAGAGTTCTACTCCGAGAAATTCCAACTACTCCGCCCCTCAATACCGGAGGAAATCGATTTATTCCGGATCTCTACACATTACACGCATATATGCCATATAGCCCATTGTCATAACAGGCAATCTGCCACATAGATCGCATATCTTAATTTATCATTGCCTTCAGTTTTAATAACGCAGTTTGGTTTATGACTAAAACGCAGAATTACTCTCTGACTTACATTTTTAAGCTAAAACTTCACACGGTTACCTGGTAAGAGTTTGCGTATTTTGCGCAAAATGATACACGACACGATGTCAATCTGTGTTCAGTTAAGTCTTGAAGCCTTTCAAAGAACAACAAAGCAGAGTTGTATTGCTTTGAAGGAAAGAATATTTGCATTTTTGCGTAACTGTGGTCACGAATCATGCTTAAAGAAACATATTACTGATAACGTTTTTTTTATTTTCGTCATCTTTGTTAATATTTGCGTTTATGGTAGCTGTATATTCTATGTGTGCCTCTCTCTCTCTTCTCTCTCTCTCTCTCTCTCTCTCTCTCTCTCTCTCTCTCTCTCTCTCTCTCTCTCTCTCATTTAACATATCTCTGTTAAAAATATCGCAAAATATTAACAAATGTAATTATCATATTGTACAAATTCTGCATACGCATCAAGTACAACGCACTGCCCTAATATTAAAAACCGACAACAGACATCGCATATTACCCGATGACCATGTATCTTTCAGTAGCAAAAGCTAACATTCGATCTCAAATGACAAGGCCAATACAATTACTTGTCATATTATTTGTGTTTCAAAATATGAATTAGACGAGAATCTCCATTTTTGGAACTGGAACGCCTGTTTTAATATCTCATTAAGTTATTTATGTTTTATTATCACATTCATGAAACGTTAGGTCTCAAATTTCCTTTATGTGATTAAGATATAATCTGGAATAACTGGGCCATGTTTGATTGCTAATCAATGAGTTCTGCTAATAGGTAAATGCCAGCCTTAGATGATAAACTTAGAGTAAATCTTAAATTGTTAAGATACACCGCTGAACAAGGTGGTAATTGATGGGATTCCTTGAGTGTAAAGAAGGATATTTTTTTGTGTTATGATACTTTATGGATTACTTCGTTTGAAAACATTCATAACCAGCTTTAGGAGTAGACAACATAAGGAATAAATGTCTGGTATTTACATATCGGTTACCAGTATTAAATGCCTGGTACTGTTTTATTGGTTACTGGCATTAAATGTCTGGTAATTTTGTATCGGTTACTGGTATTAAATCTCTGGTGTCTTTTGGTTTCCAGCGTTAATTGTCTGATATTTTATTGATAATCAGCAGGCTTGTCTATGATTATGAATGCTCAATTTGTTTATTGCACCTTCTTAAATACTTTCTTTCCTGTTATTCCATTTAGGCTTTTCATTACCTGTAAATAAAAAAACGCCTATTAATAGGTTGGCTAAGTTGAATCAACATTGTTTTATTTCTGACATATAAGTCAGTAATTTTCTATCCGAATAAAAATTAATGAATCAATTCCTCGTGCTTTGTAAAAATAATTGCTACACCCGGTGAACAAAAGTTTTTTAAATATATTTTCTAAGTTTATTCTTACTCTGTCCTGTACATATAAGATCCGAACCCAATTTGATTCATTTTTTAACCGAATTTGTGTGTGTTCAGCATTCGAAAGAAGATGTAAAGGATAGCTAATAAACCCATTAAACTATTACCACAATATTCAGAATTAAATCAAAGTTCTTTGCGTAACCCTAATTATCCGAATGCGATTATTTCTCACAAGTTCATGCAAATCATCCCAAATTTATCTTCCGGTCGACAGTTACTGTAAACTCACCGCCGATTAATATTACAATAAAGCAATTCGACTTTTTTCAGCGATTATGTAAATTAATCATGCAATGTTGATCTCATTACGAAAACAAAACTTGATAGTGGTTTGGATTTCACTTGTCCTTTTTGTATCGTGATATCTGAATTTCTTATGATTACAGTTTACATTTCTCATGCTCACAGTTAGCGTTTACATGCTCATTGCTGACTTTTTTATATTATAGTTGACATTTGTCACGCTTACAGTTCACATACTGTGCTCATTTTTGGCATTTTTATGATTACAGTTGGTAATTACGATACTCATATTTGACGTTTTGCTGGGGTATAATCTTTCGTGTGCTAGACGTTTCTTTTTACAGTGACAAATAAAACGTTTTCTTTATTTCTATATCTGATACTTGTCTCTGAGATCACAGACGAAATTTTCTTAAATTCTGGTTATTGATTATGGTTTTTATTTATGGCAAATAAAACATCTAGTAGTTTTGACCTATCAAAACATACCTCTAACTATCAATATTATTATCATTTTCATACGTACTACGGTCATTTCATCTCCAGAAACAGTTCTTTCAAAAACAGCGTCGTTCACGCCCACTAGACTGCTCCTATCCACTAATACATCTCCCTCCAGCGTAGTCGTAGACTAATTCATTATGAAAGAAATAAACACAAGCACAATACAGCATGTTCACGCATAGTCAAATGCTTGCTTATAAACAAAAACTCTTAATAAACCTGATCAAAGTTTCGTGTTTTTCAATTATCCTGTTCGTGTCAACCAATTAAAGAACGAATCAAAGTAGGTCAGGTCATGAACTCTTCAGGATAACTAGGTAAACTGGGTAGCATTTTTATACTCTATATACAAGAATAACATACCGGCAGTTAACCATTTGAAGTTGATAAGCAAGTGAAAGGTAAATGAAGGCCAAAGGGGCAAGTAATTATTAAATGCTTTTGGACACTATTTTACACTTGCGACTCAGTCTTTAACTGACTACTTTCGCGAGAGGGACAGAAACACTTTTATTTTATCTGGAATAAACTGATTTTATTTTATCATTTCAAAGTCCGAGTTCAGGGAATAAAATTCGCCAAGTTTAGAAAGTCATGGACACACTTGCTGACCAACTTTTAGATTAGAACCCATCCGTCGTTTAAGTAACATTGCATTAAACAAAAGGAATACCTCAACGCAGAGACAAGTGCCTTAATTACATAGCCATTTTAAGTGTGTACCTGAACGGTAATAATCACCAGGTTGAATTTATGTTCCAAATAAAAAAAAGTTACTTTTGAGGCATTGATTTAGCCCCTATATCTATGGACAAACTTTTATTTTTGAGGCATTGATTTAGCCCCTATATCTATGGACATAAAAAGAGATTTACCAACGCTTTTTGTGCGGCAATCCCCTATTTGCACAAGAGCTTGAAATTATGTTGAAATGAATATGAATTTCATTTTATTGAGCGTGTGTTGAGTTTAGGTAAATGTAGCACAAAGACAGACGATAAGTCATAGATACAAGGCAGATATGACCCGAAACTCTTCCAAGACGAGTCACTTGATGGTAGTCAAACAAATGAGTCACTAATCAGTTAGGTGTTTACTCTATGTCTCCTTGACAAATGAACGGAGATTAATTTACACATCATGATGTCATTAGACAGTTGTCAAATACTAAAACATAGAATAAAGGTATTTTATCAAAACAGAGAATAATTTAAATCAGTTCAATAAGAATAGATATATATCCAATTTATATATACAATGTCATAATTATCTTACCTATGCAATAGATAAAGCTGATACTAATTTGGACACTTCTCAATGTTATTTAAGCAATTTTTATGTCGTTATGTAACTTCAGCGTTTTACAATAAGTATTAAGATAGCGGCGATTGCTACAGTACATGCAAGTGGTGTCATTTATCATACATCATTTCCTGTTTTCAATAATAATTATAACAATAATAACAATAATATTTATATTGCAATAATAATAACAATAATAATAACAACAATAATAATAATAATAATAATAATAATAATAATAATAATAATAATAATAATGTACTTACACGAGTTGTCATATCAGCAAATTTAGTTTCTCTCTCCACGCCGAGCTGCCAGTTCTCTCTCTGAATCTCCTTTCCTCCTAGGTGCATGACTGTTGTGTAATTGTCTCCATTACGAGAAATTTCAATTATCCTGTTAGAAGCAGGATCGTCCATATGAGCATATTTCTTGAGATTTACTTTTGGAAATTCTAAAATAAACGAAAAACAAGCAGTCCTTAGTCACTAATAAAATGCCATTAAAATATCAATAGAAACAATTAATTAACCGATGAAATGCCATGGTGTCATAAAGTTTGATTTGAGGGATAAGCAATATATTGTAAAATATAGCTTGTAGGTAGCGACAGTTTACGATCCTACGAAAACATATAAATTGCGCTGTGTTTGACGGCATAAATGATATTTGGATATTATTTTGTAGATTTGATTTAGTTATTTCATTCATTGGTTGGCGTTCGATGTAAAGGACAAATGATTTGACGCAATAATTTAAATCTCCAGCTCGAATCATATTAATATAAATAAAAGTTATACATAAATATATAACGTTAACAGATTAACGAAAGTGTAGCTTCACACACAAAGGGATAACAAGGGACTTTTCATAAACAGTAACATTCTTACCCACTGCTTCATAGAACGCCTGAGCGTTCTCTACTCTATCCAATTTCCATTTCCCACAAAATTTAGATGCCATGTTTAAATTCACAATATGGATTTTCAGTGACTGCCTTTTCACGACTGCCTTTGGAAGAATGCAGTTCGCAATATATCCAGGTTCAAGAATTATCACTATGAGACACATGGCATATATTGACTAAGATAATATTTGCAGTCTGGTCGATGTAAGTGATCCACTTATTTGGCATTTGGTCCATATAAGCGAATGCAAATGTTGCTTATAGTTATTGCCTGACGTAATAGTTATGATCAGAGCTATGCCCATGTGCACTGGCTAGTATTTATTGTTAGTGATTTGACTTATGAGCTTGTCACGTTTGCACTGGTCGTTTGAGCTATGGCTTTGATCCGAATGCACTGCCTGGAAGTTATTGTCAGAAGTGCAATTATGTCCTTGGCCCGTGTGCACTGGCTGAAAAATACTATCGGACGTGGGTGTTATCACTTTGATTCGTGCCACAGTTGTTGTCAGAGGTAAGACTTATGACCATGACTACAAACAAGTGCACTGGCTGTTACTTGTTTTATGATCTTGTCACATTTGCACTTGCTAACACTTATTGTCAGTTGACTCAGTTATGAATTTGATCAGTATGCACTGCCTGAAAGTTATTGATAGAGGTGTAAGGTATGTTCTTGACTTGTGTGTTCTGCCTGAAAGTTATTGTCAGACGTGGGTGTTATCACCTTGACTCGTGAGACTGTTATTGTCAGACGTAAGAGCTATGACCATGGCTGAAAACAAGTGCACTGGCTGATAGCTGCTGCTAGTCGTTAAAGTTATGACCTTGATTCGTGTGCTCTGGTCAGTAGTTATTGTCAGATGTAAGATTAATGACCTCCACCTGTGTGCATTGGCTTATAGTTATTTTCAGATGTCAGAGTAATGACTTTCACTTGTGTGCACTCTCTGAGAGTTATTGTTGTGACCTTGTGCCATTTGCAATGGCTAATAGTTATTGTCAGATGTAAGAGCTATGATCATGTTCCCTTATAATCATGAAATTAATTGTTATGACTTTAACCTATGCACTGCCTGATAATTATTGCTAGAAGTGTATGAGCTGGCCAGTGCACAGTAGCTAAAAGTCACTGTCAGGTATGGGAGTTGCAATATAAACCCATGTGACCGTCTGACAATTATTGTCAGGCATAGCAGTTATGACCCACATATGAGTTGACTAATAGTAAATTTCAGACTTGGGAGTTATAACCTTCAATGACATTGTCTAATGTGGGAGCTATAACCTTCATAGCCAATGTCAGATTTGTAGTTACTAGGAAAAAACTAAATGTCAAATTGATTATACGAAATTTTATTTTTGATGCTTAAAAGCAGAAAAGACAATTAAGGTAAGCAAATATGAACATTTGCCGACTCTTTGACTGAATAAAAACATTCGTGTCGTTCGATGTATTAATATACTGCCATTCACAAGATATGCACAGAATAGGTATGGAATAACCAATATAACTAATGCAGCACTTTTTATTTTGTGAAGAAGCCTCCAGAGGGTGTATAACTGATTCTCACATTCATCGTAGATCCGTTCTTAGAGGGTGTTAAGTCGACAACTCACAGTGGTGTCTATTGTGCTCTATTACACTCTATCAAATATTTTCTTTCCAGTAATTCCCGCTTTGGATGTCATTGTCTGCAATTGCATCAAATAACCGGAAAGTTAAAGTATAAAGTATATCTAGAGAATAAAATAAAATTACGTCGCCAGATAAGATATGCACTTTAATTCCTACTTAGCAATTTCTCGATACCTTAATTCATTGAAATCAATAACAAAAAGAATTAGCATATCACAGAGTTGGGATTAAAATTTCCTGCGTTATAAAAGAAATGTTTTAGTCTGTCCTGTGGACACATACCATTGTCATAACGTTGCCTATCACTGTTCTTGCGAAGGTTGCCTCTTTCATGTTCTTGCCACTAACCACATCAACTAGACCATTTTTGTCCAGCGTCGTCAAGCACTGATTAAGCAAGAGCATTCAAGTTGGTTTCAAACATATAGTAGGGAGGAAGTCATACATAAAAAGCAGAATCAGTCAAATATATCAAGCAGAGATAGTGATCATGTAAAGCCTGACTTATCAAACCCATAAATGAAAGGCAAACATGTAAGACAGAGCCAGTGAATTATATCACGTTTAAGCACTCCGCACATTAAGCAGGTGTTACATAGAGGTAGTTAAACAAATGAAGATGAGTTAGTAACATATTTTAAGGAGTGGCAGCTTATGCTTCTCACAGAGCTAGCTTGTCATAGTATCCAGGGGTACTGAAACGTGCACCATGGACAGCTGGTTAATCTGATAAGCAAAGATAATCAAACGAAACTAGGGGAGTTACTTCTAATGCCACACTGATGTAATCAAACAAAGCAAGTTTGTCAAATATATGAAGGTGATAAAATGTTAAAACGTCAAGTAGAAGTAGTATATAAACAGCAATCAGAGGCAGTCAAATGTACTAAGAAGATGAATTCACAAATGCTAAAGAGAGCCATTCAAGTATCCTAAGTAGAAGCAGTGAGATACAAAATGTGGCAGAAGCCATCATGCAAAGAACGAGGCAGTCTAAATGGGTTATGAACGCAAATAAATATACAGTCACTGGGTAGATAAAAACACATTTTGTAATATAGTTAGCAGTTATGAAAGGTCAGATAGTGTCAAACTGCAGTAAAACAAGCACATATAAGGACACGTATAATATCAAACAATAAAAACAGACATAGCCACAAAACAGCACAGCACGGACACATTAGGATACTCTCACTCAACAAGGTAAAGAAATGCAAGTAAAATCTCTCAAAGATACAAATACCATATAAACTGAAGATATATACATCGATTTGCCTACCAAACGTATGAGAAAAAATAAAGCTGCCTAAAATAATACTAACATCTGTTGTCATTCCACCGAAATCAGATGCTCGCTTTTGACCTATTTTGCACTTCTCTCGGTAGCGTTCTTTGCCGTCTACATACAGTACAATTGTTAAATTACTGCCATCTATGATGAACTCGTTGACTCTGTTCACGCTTGGATCATCCATAGTAGTATATTCTAGGACCTTCGCTTGTGGTAAATCTAAAAACAAACATCGATATCGCTTGCAAAATGAAACATCGATATCGCTTGTAAAATGAAACATCGATATCGCGTAGATTCACAAGCAAAAATCTTCAAAAAGCAAGTCTTTGAAATTAAGATTGTCCTTTATTATATTTAGATCATAATAAGATAATAATAACAATACGACCTCATAATAATATCAGATAATAATGATATACGATCATAATGCTGTAAGATAATAGTAATATTATATGATAACAATAACATAACATCGTGATAATATTAGATCATAATAATGCAAGGCCATAATAATATAAGCTCATAACAATATTAGATCATACTAATATCAGATTATGAAAATACTTCATTTGCAGACATTAATTTTTGTCAAAGTAATAATTGAATACGATATCATGGAAAATTTTGACCTCACATACTGTAGTCAAAGGAGGTAATGAGTAATGAGTTTGTGCGTCATGCTCATGGAGTGTAAGTACTATATTATATTTACATATTTGTATATTTGTCATTCATATTTTAAATTATAAGCTTAAAGTAGAATGACGTATCAAAAGATCGAAAAATAAATTTAATCACAAGAGCATTCCAATTCACAAAGACATAAAATAATTTAATTATCGGTGGAATGAAAGCTGAAACATGACAACTGGCTTACCACGTAGAAATGGAAACACTCATAAGCCACGCATGCTTTATATAGCTACAAACCAGGCATTACGTATTGTTTCTTTATCGTATAACTTTGGTTAGTTTGTGAGTTTTGGTTCTATCTCGCTTATGAAACTATAATCTTTTCACACAAATATTGATGAAGATTTAGTTCATACAAGTTTCAGGATATGATACTTTCCTGAAAAAAATTCTTACCTATGGATTCATAAAATTCCTTTGTCTTTTCTGCTTTTGACAGTTTCCATTTTCCAGAAAACTGAATTTCCATTTTCTACTTCTCCTTTTTTTCTACAGTGGATTTTCTAGGCTTATGTGTGCATCTAATACAACAATTTCATATACACATAGGCGAGGTTCATGAACAATCACACACTAAGGCAGACAGCATGTTCGGTCGATTACAACACTGTTTGATGTTTATCAGACACATGTCTTAAACACAAGTCAGAGGAAAATCCATAACGATCATTCTATAAACTTTGCGATGATGTTATGTTATTTGCAGTGATCAAACACTTATAGGCACAAAGGCGGTGTTTGTATTCTACACTGTTACCATTGTGGCTCTGGACTAGTTGAATAACTAGTACGTTATCTCTGTCTATGTATGACTATGCAAAATAATACACAAATCATAACACAGGTTTTCGTAAAGTCCCACAAATTTTCCTTCAATTTACCATAAATCAAATCTATTATAAAATCTTTTATCAATGGAGGATGTGAAGATGCATGCTAGTATTCTCACAACATAGCTGTAAAATATATAATTTTAGCATGACTTAAAAGATCTATTACTTTTATGGCAAATTTGTTATTCTATATTTTAACACCTAATGTCTAATTCAATTTTTTTTCGCATTTTAGTAATGATTTCATCAGGCAAAGAATTGTCACCATAACAAACTGACAATTATTTTATTCCGTACTTTCTTTTTGAATCTTTCGTTTTGAATATTTAGCTTAATAATTTACAGTCAGCTATAAAAAATTATGCTTTAAACAAAGCTTTATAAATAAATATCTCATAACGAAATCTGGAAAGGAAGCCAATGTGATGACGTTGCCGAACAAATATGGACACCATCTTAAAGTGGAAAATAAGAAAATAAACATACAAATGGCAAGCCATTTGACATATTCCCTATCTAAGGATTCACATTGCAAAATATTTCAATCACGTAAGAAAATATGGGCCATAGTGTTTAACCACTCTTCATTTCATACTGCTTGATATAAAATATGCCACATATTTTAATTGTTTGCTCTGTGTTCTGGGGTTAAGAACAAAATGTGGTAGAAATTACATATTATTCAGTTCGTACTTGAATTTCCCCCATTCCAACTCTGTTGTAATTTAATATCGCTTTAAATCACGCAACGTCATTAGAGTGAATTAACATCATTTGGTTAAATTACTTTGAGATTGATCTTCAGTTTAAAAAAAAAACATCATACAATTTTAGAATCAAACCTTAGAAATAACATACGTTGATTGATGGCTAAAACGCCTGTATCATTCGATCAAACCAGTTGGAATATTTTTATAGTTCTAACAAATAACTGACTATACAACAACATTGGCAGCATTTTATTCAATTAACATTCTTTTGAAACAAGGATAGTATTAGTGTAAGTGAGAATATCATTATTTTATGTTCATAGGCCTAGTTTGGAAGGGAAAACATCGCCATTTTGAGCTGAATGTAGTATTGTTTGACGTGGCGGTAAAATTTTCAGGTAACAGCAAATCGAGATAGGAAAGCATTTTTGTGGAGTTTAGGAATGCATTATTTGTGTTTTTCTTCGATGAATTTAAGTCAAAATAAAACACAAAAATGAATTTTTAAAATATTGTGATAACTTGATTTTACTGCGAATATTTAATACTTATTTAATAGATTAAGTAAATAAACTAAGAAAGTTCAAGACTTTGCGGCAAGAAAAACCCACTGGGATCCTTTAGCTTCTTCTGAAAATTCTATCTGAAAGACTCAATTAATCGAATTAAAAAGGTGGAACACAGTAGCATACATATCTAAAAAATATGCACAATAAATTTGTAAATGAGGATGTAGCATCAGATGCAGGATATTATTATGAAAAAGAGGAGTAAATTTTTGCATTGGCTTCAGTAATACAGTTTTACGTTCATTCAGTACATATTTGTGAATTTTACATAATCAAATAAAGTCATTTTATAAAAAAGGCCAGTCTCTACTTTAATAAAAAAAAAGCCCAAAATATTTGAATGACTTTGGTGAATAAGGTGTTTTACAGTGTTTCACAGCTGTCCAGGTTGTTTATAATATTCACGTCATCACGTGTTATATATATTTTACACACTGCTTCTGCATTTTTAATGACAGTAACTATGACAAAAATTAATTATTTGCCATAAAGGAAGCATTCCAGTATAAATTAAGACATTCAAAATGCAGATTATAAACCTTTTAATGCTGAAGATCTAACATAGCTTCAGTTGCACTTTTATAAATTAAAAAATGCTATATTAAAGTTTAGCATACATTAGGAGGCGCTCATTATGATAACTTGGATCAAATGTTTTGAATTAAAATTGTAATACCTTGAAAAATAATTAGATATAAGCTTTGCAGTTTATAAATTAAAGCTTAAATACACAATTAACTTCATATTTACTATATTTAATTACCTGGCTCATTAGCAAATATAACATAAGGATGCGGATTCCTACATTCGGCTCTATCAAAACGAACAAAAATTCACATAAAACTGGTTACATGAGCTAAGTTTGCTCATTTCCACTGCTAACACTATTGCACATTGGTCGCTGCACATTTAGTTTCTGTGAATACGATCACACATATAACTAAGGGAGGCTAACAACTACATTCACCTCTTTCATAAACATAAAATCGGTATCTAAATTCGCTCATTACCACTGATAATTTTACACTAACTATATTTCACCAGTAAAACGCAACATCAGTAGATGTCAACTGCAACATTTTCACGATAAATTACTCTTATTGGTAGAGCATGTCAGTACTCAATACAAGAGAGCTTGAAGATGTTACACAGAAGGGCCAGGAATATGACTACATTCGGTTTAGCTGGCCTGATCTTCAGGGAATCCCCAGAGGTAAAACGGTACCTGCCAAATGTGCGGAGAATTTTCTTAAAAATGGAATGTGGCACTCTGTAGGTAAGAAAAAAATCAGCTCAATAATTCACTACTTTCTGAATGTTATTTCTATTAATTTTATTTACTTCGTTCAATAATTAACATTTTGTATCGTGAAAAATCCAATTTACATAACCACAGGTATAATGTTTCTGAGGTAACTTTTGGTTTTATTCTACTCTGGACTCAGAAGCGTTGATATGGCATTTTGTAAAGTGTTTGTTCTTGTATTTTTTAATGCGAACGGTGTTTCGATACCTGTGATAGAGACCAGTCACTCAAGCAATAAGAACAGCCACATAATCAACAATTATTACTTCACACCGTTTTTGAATGAAATATATGCTTTATAAACAGAAGCTTTGACTTTGATTTTTAGATATAGAAATCTCTTGATGAATTGGGAAACATACATTTTATGTCCACCAAAATTGACTGAAAATCTGCTACATTCAAAGGAATCTGCATTTACTATTCTTATCAGGGGGCATGGCAACGTATTGGTTTAAAAGTCTGAAAGATTCACTGTGATCAAGTTAAATAAGTGTTTTCCTGACTAAATTCCTGGCTCTCTGGTATCCTAAAAACCTGCCTTTGAGCATTCGCAATCGAAACTGTGAAAATATATTTCGCTACGACTACCTTAATTTTTGCCTACCGGAAAACGTGCATACATGAAGCATTTCATATCGAAATTCTTACAATCCTTAAATCTTTCAGATAAATATGTTAACACAAATAAATACTGCCATTTCACCTTTGATTTTGTTTTCCTAACTCGAAATGGATTTACTTATACATAAGAAAGTCTGTAAAATAAAAAGTTTATGTATACCGATTGTCGGAATTGGACATATTTTCAAGGTACCATTTTGCGGGGACCAAGATCGGAATTGCCTTTCATTGAAGCTATTGCAAGTAACGGCATTCCAAATGTGAAGTTTGTTCCCGCTACAAAAGTGTTCGACTTGAGTTGGGCTGGAGCATCGAAATACAAAGTTGGCGAAGTGATATGTGAAGCGTTTTGGCCAAATGGAGTACCGGTCGAGTCTTCGTCACGGTCTGTGGCCAGTCGACAGCTCGATTGTCTCCGTACCATGGGTTACACTCTCCTTTCTGGATTTGAGGCTGAATTTATTATTACCGATATGACAAAGATGGAACCAGCTTTATGCGGAAAGGGTTATGCGTCAGATTTAGCACTGAGTAGACACGAGGCCTGGTTATTTGATGTAGAGCATCACCTGGCTAGAGCCGGTGTTGATGTGGATGCCATACATTATGAGTGTTCTCCCGGGCAGTTTGAGTTCTCCATGATGCCCAAGCACGGCATGGATACATTAGACGACACGTACATCATGAAACAAGCCGTGAAAGAGATCATTCCCAGACATGGCTACCGGCCTACGTTCATGGCCCAGCCGTTTGCTAATACCGAAAACTCATTCCATTTCAGCCACAGCCTATGGGATGAAAATGGAAGAAATGTTTTCTTTGATGCCTCACAGCCTAACAACACATCAGTAATAATGAGATATTGGGTAGGCGGAATTTTAAAACACGCCGAAGCAGTTTTTCCCTTATGTAGTCCTACCGTGAACTGCTTCCGGCGGATCACCGAACCATATGCACCAAATCAGGCTGATTGGGGCATCGACAACCGCTACGTGGCATTACGTGTAAAAACACATGACCAACAAGGTACTCTCGTAGAAAACCGCTTCGCTTCTTCCGCATGCAATCCTTACCTAGTAGCTGCTGTCACGATTGCAGCCGGTATAGATGGCATTCGAAATAAAACAGAACCACCACCACCTGGAAAATCCGCAGATAACAGGCATCTTCCCTTGTTTGAAGATTGTCTGAATGCCCTGGAGAAAGATACAGTGCTTGTAGATGCGCTAGGAGCCGAATTCATTGACTGGTGGCTCAAGACGAAGCGCCAGTGTGAGCTCATTCAGTACGGGTCACATGATCTGACACAAAACCTCGAGGTCGAGATGGAGAAGGAGAGAGAAGCATATTTTGACTTTATTTAATACAAGCGCAGTGGTGTTGTTTCTGACAAACCCACAAGACTTTATTTATTGGGGAAACTAAATATGAAAGCTAAGTTAAAACTAAATTGTTTTCTTCATTTCAAACATTATTATTTAGCTATTTCCAGACGAAGAACAGATAGACAGACACTTTTTATGCTAAAGTATCTAAACTGAATTGTGAATGCTGTGGTTTCTTAAGTTTGTGAAAATCGATGTTTTCATCACTTATTAGATTAGTTTTTTTCTCTTTTGAGCGTGCTCTGTGATCAAAATCTTAAAACAAAATATGTCACACAACTTTAATGACTGTCGTTTGTTGACTTGTCAATGCGTTTTGGTGTGATTAGTCGTTTCCCAAGTCAATAATTTTTCAAAGCTCACCAAATGTTGATAAATATTGCAGCAAACGTTTTCTTGTTGGTTAATAATACTTAATGCTGACCAATAATAAGTCACTATATGCTAATTAGTGGGCTACTTAATAAAATTAATGCTACTGGGACACACGGTCTGTTTCATATTCACAGTACGTTACGATGCAATTAGTAACAATTAAGAGATTCCGTTAACGTCTTTACTTAACAACGAAACTTTAGCAAGTTAAATTAAAACCCTTGGTGTATAATTAACCGTGCCACTCGTGTTGTGAATACGAAGCCAAACGGTATGTTCTAGGAAACTACTTTAAGAAAACACATGATCAAACATAACTAATACAAGATCTGCTTTGTATTCTCAGCAATCCTGATACAGATGTATGATAAGAAGAGTTTTGCTGTAACAGGTGGTACCAAGCGGCAAGATAAAGTAACAAACACCGAAGTCTTACGACCAACTGGCAGCGAAGGTATAGAAGCCAACTTAATTTGTAGTCCGTTGCCCTGGAACGACTCTTGCGTTCCTAAAGTATGTTCAGCTGAAAGAGCGATATCGTCGTAAAGGACGTCCATGTCTTCCGTACAAAGACACCTTAAAGTCCATTCTGAAGTCTTACCATATGGAAACAAAGGGCTGGGAACGCGAGGCCCAGTGCAAGGCTTTGTGGAGACACATGTGCCATGTTGCAGCGAAAAGCTTCGACAAGAAACGAACAGATGATGCACGTATGCATGTATGCATGCATGTATGTATTTATGTATGTATGTCAGTCTGTCTGTATGTATGTATGTATGTATGTATGTATGCCTGTAGGTGGATTTTATCGAAACTTGTTTTGAGCAATTACATGCATCACCCTTACGCTTATTTGATTTTGGTGACCTTGATTGGTCATTCAGAGTCACCACTAAATTTTGAATTTCTACCTTGAACACTCTCGTATGTGTGGGTTTTTATTTACACATGGAACTTTTCCGTACATTCTTCTTTAGGTGCATATTACATGCTCATGGAAAGGCTTGATGGAGAGTGAAATACAGAAACATATTTTATGTCTTTTTATGTCAGGGTGAAACATGACGTGAAATGAGCGTACTGTGCATTTGATATTGATAGTTCGTATGTAGTTCACATCTGTTTCGGTGCCAAGCTAATGGCTTTCTGATGATCAGGCTAATGCTTATGTGGTGAATAGGTCAAAAATTGCTTACATTGGCGCCAGGAGACTGACTCGTTTTTTTCTTATGCCACTTATGCTACACATACAAGTGTGAAATATCCGTAACTGTAAATGTATATTAAATGTTTCTGTAACTTTTGAAATGTATAATAGGATGTGCCTCATTTATCGTTCGCGTACTTCTCCGTGTCACCCTGACATTCGTGTATATTAGTTAACCTACTCTGTCAAAGGTGTCAGAACATGTCAGAGGTGTCAGAACATGTCAGAGGTGCCACAGCGACTTAATAAAAACACGCATACACATATACCCATCCAAACCCCCAGGGGGGCCACTTAGTTTCTTTATTTTCCCCTACATAAATATAGCTTATTTAAAGTGTGTAGATTCTGGCCGGAAAGTCACAGAGGAATCAGAGAAAGAAATTCCGTACAACGTTGTAACTTTTATTCACACTGAAGCAGGCTGAGAACAAAATGTGCATGACTAAAGTGACACACCCTTGGCACTATTTTGTTGCCTTTGCTACAAACTAACTTTAACTGCAATATGTGTGGAGGAATCCGGGACAGAACGTCCACAGACACAGCGTCCACGGACACAACGTCTACGGACACAACGTCTACAGACAGAACGTTTCAAATAATTTGAGTCAATTCTGCTAAAAACATTTTATGATCATCCTTACATCACAATACAAGCAATATAATAGTAACTAAAATTATAGATATTCAACAAACAAATATAAATAAATATTTGTGACGGATTTTATATGACGCTTTTAAATAATATTTTAGTATATATTTTTAAACTTTTTAAAACAGTACAACACAAAGGGTAACTATGATAAATTATAGAGCACCCATAGATAAATACAAGATACAAAGGTTAGCATTAACTAAATACGTGAGTAAATACGTTTCTTAAGGGTAACCGTTGTTGTCCAACAGCCAACCTCTACGGCGGTTCGATCTGTCGTGTACAACTCAGTGGAAATCCACTGAGGATTCCGCCAAAAATATTAGTCATAAAAGTGAGGGACTATTTTCTTAATTATTCTTCTGCTCTGTGTTTATACATAAGAGATAGATCTGTCAGAGGTCATCTTTTTTATAACAACGGGTATACAACAGAGAGAATTACGTTATATCATATCATATTAACATCAATCAATACCTAGAGGGGGGGGCACTCGCGTTCTAACCGGTTACCATTCGCGTCCATGACTTTTTAAAACGACTCTTAAACGCAGAATGCTAAATTTTGAATAATGCACCCTTTTTAACAAAACGTGGATTCCAGTTTCGAAATACTCTCCCCTCCCCTTTTTGTGTAGTTACACAAAGTCCTTTGATAACATAAGTATGCTTTAAGTTTGTTACTAAATGCCCAGAACATTCAAAGTTTAATCGAAAAAGGTACTGCGCAGCTGCCATGACAATAGTATTCATATTACTGGATACTGATGGCGGCAGTAACTGTGTTCTTGTTCCAGTGCGACCAATGCGTAAGGCTAAGCGAGCGTTTTTGGATCAGCCCAAACACAATTGCGCTTTTATTTTTATTTCATGATTTTTGGCACAGGGATAATCTCTATATACTCCACCGCCATGATTTCTTTCGTGTACTTACGTTGTTATGACGACGTCAAGTACTTACTTTCAGTAATTTGTTGTTGTTCACATAAACGGTATTAGAACCAAGGTGGCATAACCGAGGCTGTTTAAAAAAAGCTTAACATTGTATTAAACAAATGAAATTGACATAGTTTTGAAAAACAGTTGCAAAACAACCTACTGAGTTTTATATATACATACATATATATATATATATATATATATATATATATATATATATATATATATATATATATATATATATATATATATATATATATATATATATATATATATATATTAGCAGCAGCAGTAGTTATTATGTTTGTTTAACAAAACAATTAACATATTTGCGCACAGACCAATAAAACAGTTTGCGCACGGACTTCAATGAAAAAGTTTGCGCCCGGATCGCATTGACACATTTTGTCTATGTTCCACAACAAAGTTCCCCGTCGTCTTTGTTACTGTTGTGTATAAAATCTCTTCTTTGTTACTGATGTGTATAAAATTTCTTACCACTAAAATAGAATTTCGGAGGTAGTTTGTCAGTTATATTCAACTTTAGTTACAGATGTCGCTTCGCGGAGAGGAATTTGGATCGATTGGCTGTAATACTGTCCGTTGCTATGGGAACGCGAGGGTGAGTACTTGTACGCCGCACGCTTCGAGCAAGTACATAAATTAGTAAACGCTACCCTGAATTTTGTAGAGAAAACATTGTACAGAACAGGGTTGATAGCGCTGTTTAAGTAAAACATAACTCGGGCAAAATTGATTAGATTCGTAAATCCTTCCAGTCCCATATCGTAAAGCGTTTGGGGGTTAACGTAAATCAACCATATACTCACAACTCGAAACGGAAGAACACATACAAAGAAAAGAATGATCACGGAGAGTAACATAAACACAACTTGTTTACGCTGTCTGCGCGCAGAGTTTGTCATCGGTTTCCCACAATGCAACGCTGCAGATTGATCGGCCACCAGGCAGCGAATAATGCACCCGTACAATACAGCGATGATAAGAAAGGGCAGGATGAAGAAAACGACGAGATTAGATATGACGAAAGCTTGGTGCCACAGCAGGTGGGTGGGTCGGCGGCATACTTTCACGATCGCTTTCTTAACGAAGTGATAAGAATCTTCAGTGTAGGACATCCATAGAAATGGACTCGTCCATACCAGCGTGAAAATCCAAACCTGCAGAGCAGAAAACAACGATTATGCAAAAATAGGTAATAAGCTATTACTTGATTGAGCTATTTATAGATCAGAAAAATTACAACATCAAATGAGAAAAAATACATTATTCAGCAAAACTTCACCATTTGTCAGTATATTCAGTACATTTATTCGTATGTCTGTCTTTAGACCCCTGGCAGTTTTTATTCTAAAAAAGCCACAATGAAGCTTTTTTAATGATGGGGGAGAACTAATATATTGTTGCTTGCTCCTGAAACTATAGCAGCGGAATGACGTCACACAGTTATGAACCTGGCGGGGAGCGGAGAAAAAAAGATGTCGGTCTCAAAGCAGAAGGGGAGGTTTGTGGGGAGATGGGGGGCTTGGCATCATATGTGTCACTGTGTGTGCACAAAACGAAAAAAAATGCTGACAAAGGGGGTAATTATGAGCACCCTATCCGGCCGACATCTGGTTGACCTGTTCAATGCCATGGCCTATGTGAAGGAGAGAGGAGGGGGCGAGCGGACTTCGCTGGGGGGGGGGGGAGGGGGTGCTTGGGTGGCAATTATGATGTGTTATGGTGGCGTCGTGCTTCACGCACATTGAATCATAAAACGAAACACTTCATTTTATTTAGTTTTCTTTTCTGCATTTTCTTTCATAGAGTAATTACTCACCGCAATCATAATTTTCAGAGTTCTGCTCAAAGTGCATATGTACTGAGCCTTAAGCGGACAACAGATGGCGTAGTAGCGCTCGAAGCTGATGGCGAGGATTGTGACAGCCGAGGCGTGAACCGAGGCGTTGTTTAGATACGTCACAATGCGGCCTGAAACATGCACAGTACAGTGGTTGATTGATTGATTGATTGATTGAGTATTATTATTATTATTTAATTCATTAAAACATCGAACGTGGCTGACGGAGCATGGGGGATTGACCTTGTGACCTGACGTTCCATTAACGTTTATATTTGGTTCTATATGAAAGACGCAACTACGTCCTCCCCTCTTCATTGGCAAAAAGGTGGGATGGACAACGTCATGTGACCAACGTCAACTGCTCTGTACCAAACCACAACGACCTTTGTTGACATTTATTCCATGGCCACCTTCCCATCAAAATACGCCTTCGCCATGTTTATGTGTATATTTTTTTTAAGTGTAGGAGAGATAATCCTATGCCCTCCTCCCTCCCCCTCCCTTCCCTCCCCTCCACCTGACCAGATTATCATGTTTTTATTCATCATTTTGGCTTATTTTCAGAAAGTCTTCTCATGCGTGCCATTTCCGATGGGCAATAATATGGTGTCCTTTGTGATGACCCCCGACAACGATACAATATTTTGTTCTGCGACCTGTAACCAACGTCGTTCGTTGTGATTGGACTAGGTCCAGCTCCAATACAGGTTTTATAAATTAACGTTGACGGGTTGGGCGAGAGCGAAGGTGGGGTGCAACGTTGTTTCTACTTCTACCCGACGTTGATTCAACGTCTGACCACGCCATCTATCCATCCGTATGGCGTCCCATGTTAAGTGGGTGATGACATTTACATTTCTCACAGCGTGGTGCGTGTGTACTGGCGCCCCCTCCCCCGCCACCGCCCCTCCCTCCCAGCACCTTCTGTTATTCCTATGACCAGAAAAACACAATATGTCTGTGTCAAAACTACACAAACAATGCCAATATTCATTTGTCTACCATTAAGTAGTTAAAAGCTAATGGAGAAAAGGGGTCAAAATGTAACATTCAATCCGCCACCCATTGCTTGCTTCATTTCAAACTGAAGGGGATGGGTAGGGTGGCGGTGTATGGGGGGGGGGCGAGGCAGGAAGAGGGTGCTGGATGCTATCTAAAAAAACGTGGAATCTCTGCAACTCGCTCTGCGCAGTGACGGTTATTACGTTACGGTTAAGGGGTGAAATAAGCGGGCGTCGACCTTCGCTACTGACTTCAACGTTTCAATAATAGTGTGAAACGCTTGTCTACCCGCTTGTCTACATGCTTGCCCACACGCTTGTCCACACGCTGGTCTACACGATTGTCTACATGCCTATCTACAAGCTTGTCTACACGCTTGTCTGCCCGCTTGTCCAGATGCTTGTCTACACGCTTGTCTACACGCTTGTCCACACTCTTGTCTACACTCTTGTATACACGCTTGTCCACACTCGTGTCTACACTCTTGTCTACACGCTCGTCTACACGCTTGTCCACACGCGTGTCTGCATTCTTGTCTACACGCTTGTCTAACTCTTGTCTACCCACTTGTCCACACGCTTGTCTTCACGCTTGTCTACACGCTTGTCAACACTCTTGTCTACACGTTGGTCTACACTCTTGTCCACACTCTTGTCTACACGTTGGTCTGCACTCTTGTCTACACGCTCGTCTACACGCTTGTCTACACGCTTGTCTACCCACTTGTCCACACGCTTGTCTTCACGCTTGTCTACACGCTTGTCCACACTCTTGTCTACACGCTTGTCTACACTCTTGTCTACACGCTCGTCTACACGCTTGTCTGAATGCTTCTCAACAAACTTGTCTACACTGAGACGTTTGGAACTTTGAGTCATTCTTTTATGGTCTACTGCTGTCCCTGACTACGATTTGCTTGACAATTACATTATACAAATACATGCCCTCTAGTACACATAAAGGTCAAATTCAATTGCTTGGCTAAAGACATACCAAAACCTTCTTGTGACGTCACAATTAATAATTAATAAAATTTGCGAGTTTTGTTTCTGAGCTCTTTGTTCCTGATGTAGCTAGAAAACGCGAACATGAAGAAGAACGAACGAAGAGATAAATGTCCAAGTGGGAGGAAGGGGGGGTTGGGGGTAGGGGCGGGAATGGATCTCACTGGGATTAGAGAAAATGAACGGTTTGTCAAATCAGCGTGAAATCGAATGTTACTTACGTACATGGCTTCATCAATTAATTAAAACTGTGTAGAGACTGAGTGCCTCAGCGGGACAAACGCGCGCAAGGACACACGAAAATATAGCGCGATTAATGTCACAGTTATGCCTCACGTTGATCCGTTAACATACGAGTTAATTTAACATGTAGAAGTGGGCACCATAAATGCGTTGTTCATTAATATATGTATTAATTTATGTGCCAATCTAAATTTATTATGACTATAACTACTATGACTATATATTTTATTCAGATTTCAAGAAAGACTGAAGTTGGTGTTGATGATGACGTTTTATGTATGGATGGGTCGAGCGTACTCTGAAGAGTGGGGGTGGGGGGGGGGGGGAGAGAGTAGTGTGGAGTGGGGGGGGGGTTAGGAGCTGCGATTGAAAGGATGTGGAGAAATGGCCTCAGTTTTTTTTTTGTGGCGCGAAAAGTTTCAGAGAGAGAGAGAGAGAGAATACAAATAGAGATTTAACGCGTCGTAGTTTGCTGGAAAAAATTCTTCCCGTTTATGCGTTACTTTTACCCCCTGTGTAAATCAAAAAGTTCCTGATAAAAAATGGTTCAGGAACCCCAGCCGACTTCGAACGAAATCAAGTCGTGGATTCTCACATTAACGTGAGAGATATGTAAAAAGGGCACACCGACAGACACCCCGACAGTCACCCTGCCAGACAACCTGACAGACACCCTGCCAGACACCCTGACAGACACTCTGACAGACACCCTGACAGAAAACCTGACAAACACCCTGACAGACACTCTGACAGACACCCTGACAGACACTCTGACAGACACCCTGACAGACACTCTGACAGACACCCTGACAGAAACCCTGACAGACACCCTGACAGACACCCTGAGAGACAACCTGATAGACACCCTGACAGACACCCTGACAGACACCCTGACAGACACCCTGATAGACACCTTGACAGACACCCTGACAGACACTCTGACAGACAGAGAATAGCCTATGCTTTATGTTTTATTAACATTGCTTAAGCCTGACGTCATAAGACGTAATAAAGGTAAGACTTTTTCCTTATGACTTTTGACTTACACCTCAATCCCTAAGGCATAAGGAAAACGCCTTAAATGCCTCAGTTTAATACACACTTAAATGAACTTCATGAAAAGAATCTGAAAACACTTGAACAATGAGTATCATTTACCGGAAAGTCCTGCAGCAAAACGTTGAATTATTTCCCTTAAATGGCACAACAATGCCCGAGAAATTGAAAAAAAAATAAATAATAACAGCACAGACATAAAAAATATAAAAAAGAAATAAAAAAAACAAAACAAACAAACAGACAAACAAAAGGTGGGCGCTGTTTTCTCATCATTTCGCTATTCTGGAATTGTCTTCATCAATCCTTGTTTTATTTATGATATCTATTGTAGTCTGCCGTGTAATTTCAGAAAACTATTTTGTGCACAATTTGTTTGATTTTTCTTGATGGGTTGAAAGAGGGGTTTTTGAAAGCTCCTTCTGATGTTTCCTGTTTTTTATCAACGTCAAAGTGCTTTCTTTCTCTCCTTTTTTTTTTTTTTTACTTTACCGATCCTTGGCAATGGTATCGATGTGGACTTACACAACGAAACCCGACGCCTATCCAAAGTTGGGAAAAAGACGTTGAACAGGCATGTCGTCATGATAAGCCCCCCAAAAAAAACTTTCTTAGAAAAGGTTGAAAACTAATAGACAAACGTTGCGGCCTCAAACAGACGTCGCATAGACGTCGTAGTGTGTGCTGGGTCACTAATTCATCCTAAACAAAAGCATAAATGAGTTGACAAGCGCCAAGACCAGAGGATACTTCCTGTGACAGGTGAGCCCGTAGCCTTCTGTTGCTGTTTTATACCATGGCCCAGACTAATGGCGAATTAACAGCAAACGTCACTTCTCATTAATTTGCTTTTATCCTTTTTTGTTCCTTTTTTTTTTGGGGGGGGGGGGGCTTTGTACATTGCTGCTGCTATTCAATCAAAGAAATTTTGTTGATATTTCGTTATTTTTGATATCCTCTTCCTGTTCATCTGTCAACTGTGGTGGTTTATGTGATCATGGGGCTGGTGCCTTCAATATTTTGGCTGGGTCGGTACAAAAGAAGTCAGAAACACGATTGATTTTACCCATAAATGATGTTTTTGAATTAGTAAACAACTGTGCTTCAGTTCTTTAGAATTACGGAAACAAATCAACTGAATTGAATTATAAACTGCGGAGAAAAAAAAGCCAAATCAGAACCACATTAAAACAGTCAATTACAACTAAATGAAAAAGACTGTAAAATCAGTTCTCGTAGGAAATAAATAGATCAATTAATAAACAAATAAAAATGCTACAATTACAGCTTATTCTTACGCGGGATCCGGCTGAAGCGCCCCCGTTTTTTTTTTTAATTTGCATAAATTTTCTTTCTATGTTTTTGTACTTGCTGAGGAATGCCCCAAACTAAAGCGCCCCACCCCCCCCCCCCCCTAGGCTGAAACGCCCCTGGCTAATGCGTTCCATTTTTTCAGAATTTTTCCTTTTTTTTTTATTTCTTTTTTTTTTTTGCATGTCTGTTTTTCCTAGCAAAATAAGATTATTAAATCTGCTCTGATCTGACAAACTCAAACCCTAAAATGAAGTTAATTGAAATATTGCAAACATAAGTCTATTTCAAGTCCTGCTGAAATAATCGAACGTTTCATAGACTGGCGTTATAAGCAGTTCTTCTGAGGAACTCGAGAAACTAATCCCCTATAATCTACTTGCTTTCTTGCTTCACCTCCTAATATTGTTTCTAGCACTGAAAGGAAATGAAAGTGCCTTGGAAGCGTAGCGGTGCGTTAATTCTTGAGGTGCTACCTACTAATCGAAAGGTCAAATAATAATAATGATAATAATAATAATAATAATAATAATAAATGACATCCAAGAGCCTTAAAAGTATACCTTATTGCTCCTTCTTTAATTGAGTAATTTTTAGTAATAATCAATTTCACATTTCGTATAAAAATATAACAATATTTTCAAAAGAAAAGAAAGAAAACGATGGCGCTTTAGCCAAGGGGGAGCTTTACCCGAGAGTGCTTTAGCCTAAGGGCGCTTTAGCCCAGGGGACGCTTTAGCCCAGGGGCGCTTAAGCCTAGGAGCGCCTTAGCCTAGATGACGCTTTAACCGAGGGCGCTTTCGCCTAGGGGGGGGGGGGGGGGCTTTTGCCTAGGAGCGCTTTAGCTTAGGGGGCGCTTTCACTCAAGCCCGAGAAGTATTTGGTTTTTGCTGACTTAAAGTTTTATTGACTGAATCAGGCACACGCCGTGTTATCTATTTACGCAGCGAGAGCTCGCACAAAGCTGAGCAACTTTTTGTGTTCTGTGTTGTGTGTTAAATGCTCCGCATTTACTGGCAAAATACACTCTTTTCACATGAAGTTTTAAACAAGAAAACGAAATTGAAGGCGAAAATAAAAGGTGTCATACACACGTTCATATCAAGTTCTACCTAAGTCCCAAGTTTCGTGGCCCTAGGGCCCGTAGTGCCAGTCGAAGAGATGACTGGGAATCCGATCACTGTGAAGAAAAAAAAGATAAGAACGGCTGCTTGCACAAATTCATATAACCCTTGCAAGTCAAAGGCCTGTCAAGTGTTAATGATATATCACTTGTTTTTGCAGTATTCATCTGACAAGATTGGCGGGCTCAAGCAAATTATCCTGTACAGCAATAGCAGTTATCATCTCGCATCAAATTGAATTTAAATAACATTGTTGTGATCATCAAGGTTTTGTTTTTTTTCCCAATAAACAAACATGATGTTGTTTATTACCTTGGTGGATCCGTGATGGGATTGGTGAGGGGTGTGTGAGTTGGGTGGGTGATGTGGGTTGGAAAGGGGTGGGGAAGAGGATGGTCTGACAGAAATGGTGAGGAGGTAGGTATGGTTGTCGGTCAGTGAATAGGTGAGAGAGTAGATGAGAGGATGAGTGAGGTGGTGGGGGGGGGGGGTTAGGTAAGGAGTAACTCAGGGGTGGGTGCGGATGAGCGGATGGGTTAGAGATGGTAGAGGTGTTGACGGAGGAGTTGGCTAAGGGAATTTGATAGTCGAAGGAATAGGTGAAGATGCGGGTGAGTTGATGGACGAAAGAATGTTCGGGAGGTGGGGGGGGGGGTAATTAAGTGGAGTAAAAGTTGTTATGAGTCTCACTGATAAAGAAATGCAACGTTTAAGCAGTCAAAAGTGGTCTTGTGACGTCACCTATATTTAGACCACGCTTTTTATGTACACTACATTGTTATCCTGGATCATGCAACAGACCAGGATTGTGTTCTAAGAGGCCGTTAATCCGTAAAAAAACACCATAAAAATATGATAACAATGTGTCATTTATTTACTGTTTTCAGACAACATTACGTGGCAGTCCATCTCAGACAGAACAGTAAACTACAGATATGTCAGGAAATGATCTCTTGTGGTATCCGGACAAGTCCCATTAGGAGGTCAACAACACACCACCCATTGCCCCGCAGACCTCAGATCACCGGTGTAACATTTCCCTCTGTCTTCAGAGATATGTCTACTTTTCTTCTTCTTTTTCTCGTCCTTTTATCTTTGTCATTTTTTGTTGCGAATAGTATTAGAAGGAATCACATATAACGTTTTTTCGGTTGCAAAAGAAGACAAAAATATATATGTAGATGTACAAGAAGGTCACCAACATAAAATAAACTTGCTGGGGGCTTACAACACCCCCCTGACTAATTCATTGGTTGTGTAAGACAGCTATCACAGAGTTTTTTTTCTAGACAACTAAGTAAAGACAATTTAATGCGTAGCTGCTCTGGCTAGAGACTATAAAGACCTGACAGATATCAATTCAAATCGCGACCCAGGTTATAACCAGAAATCACCGACATTCCCAACAGGGCAAAGGGTTTTTGATGGCACAAGGTGTTGTACTGTGCGTGTGTGTTTGTGTGTGCATGTGTGCGTGCGCGCGTGTGTATGTTTGTGTGTTTGCGTGTATAAACAAGTCAGCTACAGAAAAAAAACGGAATAAGGTAGAATAGACACTGTTGCCTTGTGAGGATAATAGAGTATTGATGAGCAATCGAGTAAAATATCAAAACCTGACAACTTTAATTCAAAGCCAGTGCCCTGAAATACAAAACTTGATTAAATACAAAAATTTATTAAGCAAGTCAGTGCTTTTGTTAGTTTGTCTAGCCTGTTATTTGATTCATTCCACAGTATAATAAAAACTTTTAAATATTTTGTTGTTTTCGAGGCATTATAGGAGGGGGTGTATATATGTTACCCTGCGCCCCCCCCCCCTTACCAAAAAAAAAAAAAAAACGGAGGAAGGGGGTCGGGGTAATTTTGAGATCAGGGCCGGTCCGTGCGGAGTGTTAGTATTGTTTAAAAAGGATAATTTTCATTCCGTTCTCGACTTTTGAAACATACAAAGGGGTGTATATTGTTTAAATAATTAGCATTCCGCTTTTAGGTGTCGCCTTAAAATATCATGGACACGAATGGTAACCAGTTGATACGTGAAAGGCACTACCCCATCTCCCCTCCCCAACCCTACCCCACCCCACCCAGGGTTGCATTCTTCTTTTCAAACACAGTAATCATGTCGATGTGAAGACGATTCACAAACTGAATGGTCGTGAAGTTACAGCCGAATCTCTGCCGTGCCTTTCATTGAAACTGGTGACTGACTTTTCAACTACTGTGACGCAAATTTATGCACCAAAAAATCCAAATAAGAACGTCATGTCGTCCTTTTAAGCTTGCTCTATTTAATAAATGTTTTCTTTATATTTGATGGGTAATGTAAACAAAAGCAACAGCTAGTAAGCTGTGCGTAGTAAAAATGATCCATGGCATTTGTCCTCAGGCTATTTTTGCACACTTGTCAAAGAGCAGCGATGTTTTGTTAATATATAGTTTTTCCTAAAACAATTTATTTCTACATGAAAAGGAAAACATTTTTCATATGCTGATGAAACCTGTCATATCGCGTCACGCCACAGAAATGTTTTGTGACTTTTTATTCGTAATATTTTTTTACAGATATGTAATTAATAAAAGAACAGAGCAGTGTGCATGCCATTTAAAGCGTTGTGATCCTTTGTTCATTCAGTGGTATACCGGATGCCCCTTTCAATGGAAAACCGGATGACTCTTTCAGTGGTATACTGGATGCTTCTTTAAATATACTAATCCCACCCCGCCCCCCCCCAAAAAAAAGTATACAGCAACTTTGAGCACCAAAATATCAAAAGCTACTTATCAGCATTTTTCAACAGTTCACACATTCAAAGTTATGAAAATGCTGTACAGCTGGATAAAACATGAAAAAGCGATACCCTTGCAATAAACAGGTAAAAACGTAAAACTAAAATCAAAATATAGCAGGGGTTATAGTGCTAAACAAGCGGTGCCAAAATTTTTGAAATCACGTGATTGATGACGTCACAAATGACGAATTTGTCTATCTCAGCAACTAATAAAGGTAGAAACATCAAACTAAAGCCAAAATATAGTAGGAGTTAGTGCAAAACAAGCGATGCCAAAATTTTTGAAATCACGTGACTAGTGACGTCACAAATGACGAATTTTTTTATCTCAGCAGCTAATAGCAGGGACCACTGCAAAACAGGTGATAGCAAAATTTTTCAAATCACGTGAGTGATGAGGTCACAAATGACGAAATTGTCTATCTCAGCAACGAATAAAGGTAGAAACATCAAAATAAAACCAAAATATAGCAGGGATTAGCGCAAAAGAAGCGATGCAAAATTTTTGAAATCACGTGACTGGTGACGTCACAAATGACGAATTTGTCTATCTCAGCAACTAATAAAGGTAGAAACATCAAACTAAAGCCAAAATATAGCAGGGTCTATTGCAAAACAGGTGATAGCAAAATTATTGAAATCACGTGATTGGTGACGGCACAAATGACGAATTTGTCTATCTCAGCAACCAATAAAGATAGAAACATCAAACTAAACCCGAAATGTAAAGCACGGTAGCACGAAATAAGTGATACTAAAATTTTTGAAATCACGTGATTGATGACGTCACAAATGACGAATTTGTCTCTCTCAGCAATTAATAAAGGTAAAAACGTCAAACCAAAACCAAAATATAGCAGTTTCTATTGCAAAACAGGTGATAGCAAAATTTTTCAAATCACGTGATTGGTGACGTCACAAATGACGAATTTGTCTATCTCAGCAACTAATAAAGATAGAAACATCAAACTAAACCCGAAATGTAAAACACGGTAGCGCGAAATAAGTGATACTAAAATTTTTGAAATCACGTGATTGATGACGTCACAAATGACGAATTTGTCTATCTCATCAAAGGTAGAAACGTCAAACGAAAACCAAAATATAGCAGGGGCTATTGCAAAACAGGTGATAGCAAAATTTTTGAAATCACGTGATTGGAGACGTCATAAATGACGAATTTGTCTATCTCAGCAACCAATAAAGATAGAAACATTTAAATAAACCCGAAATATAAAGCACGGTAGCGCGAAGTAAGTGATACTAAAATTTTTGAAATCACGTGATTGATGACGTCACAAATGACGAATTTGTCTATCTCAGTAATTAATAAAGGTAAAAACGTCAAACAAAAACCAAAATATAGCAGTGTCTATTACAAAACATATGATAGCAAAATTTTTCAAATCACGTGATTGGTGACGTCTCAAATGACGAATTTGTCTATGTCAGCAACTAATAAAGGTGGAAACGTCAAACTAAAACCAAAATATAGCAGGGGCTATTGCAAAACAGGTGATAGCAAAATTTTTCAAATCGCGTGATTCGTGACGTCACAAATGACGAATTTGTCTATCTCAGAAATAAGTAAAGGTGAAAACGTCAAACCAAAACCAAAATATAGCAGTGTCTATTGCAAAACAGGTGATAGCAAAATGTTTGAAATCACGTGATTGATGACGTCACAAATGACTAATTTGTCTATCTCAGCAACTAATAAAGGTATAAACGTCAAACCAAAACCAAAATATAGCAGGCGCCATTGCAAAACAGGTTATAGCAAAATTTTTCAAATCACGTGATTGGTGACGTCACAAATGACGAATTTGTATATTTCAGCAACAAATAAAGATAGAAACACCAAACTAAACCCGAAATGTAAAGCACGGTAGCTCGAAATAAGTGATACTAAAATTTTTGAAATCACGTGATTGATGACGTCACAAATGACGAATTTGCCTATCTCAGCAACTAATAAAGGTAGAAACGTCAAACCAAAACCAAAATATAGCAGGGGCTATTACAAAACAGCTGATTGCAAAATTTTTGAAATCACGTGATTGGTGACGTCACAAATGACGAATTTGTCTATCTCAGCAACCAATAAAGATAGAAACATCAAACTAAACCCGAAATATAAAGCACGGTAGCACGAAATAAGTGATACTAAAATTTTTGAAATCGCCTGATTGATGACGTCACAAATGACGAATTTGTCTATCTCAGCAATTAATAAAGATAAAAACGTCAAACTAAAATCAAAATATAGCAGTGTCTATTACAAAACATATGATAGCAAAATTTTTAAAATCACGTGATTGGTGACGTCACAAATGACGAATTTGTCTATGTCAGCAACTAATAAAGGTAGAAACGTCAAACTAAAACCAAAATATAGCAGGGGCTATTGCAAAACAGGTGATAGCAAAATTTTTCAAATCGCGTGATTCGTGACGTCACAAATGACGAATTTGTCTATCTTAGCAACCAATAAAGATAGAAACATCAAACTAAACCCGAAATGTAAAGCACCGTAGCACGAAATAAGTGATACTAAAATTTTGAAATCACGTGATTGGTGACGTCACAAATGACGAATTTGTCTATCTCAGCAATTAATAAAAGTAAAAACGTCAAACCAAAACCAAAATATAGCAGTGTCTATTGCAAAACAGGTGATAGCAAAATTTTTCAAAGCACGTGATTGGTGACGTCACAAATGACGAATTTGTCTATCTCAGCAATAAGTAAAGGTAAAAACGTCAAACCAAAACCAAAATATAGCAAAGGCTATTGCAAAACAGGTGATAGCAAAATTTTTGAAATCACGTGATTGGTGACGGCACAAATGACGAATTTGTCTATCTCAGCAACCAATAAAGATAGAAACATCAAACTAAACCCGAAATATAAAGCACGGTAGCGCGAAATAAGTGATACTAAAATTTTTGAAATCACGTGATTGATGACGTCACAAATGACGAATTTGTCTATCTCAGCAACTAATAAAGGTAGAAACGTCAAACCAAAACCAAAATATAGCAGGGGCCATTGCAAAACAGGTTATAGCAAAATTTTTGAAATCACGTGATTGGTGACGTCACAAATGACGTATCTGTCTATCTCAGCAACCAATAATGATAGAAACATTTAACTAAACCCGAAATATAAAGCAAGGTATCGCGAAGTAAGTGATACTAAAATTTTTGAAATCACGTGATTGGTGACGTCACAAATGACGAATTTCTCTATCTCAGCAACCAATAAAGATAGAAACATCAAACTAAACCCGAAATGAAAAACACGGTAGCGCGAAATAAGTGATTCTAAAATTTTTGAAATCACGTGATTGATGACGTCACAAATGACGAATTTGTGTATCTCAGCAACTAAAAAAGGTAGAAACGTCAAACTAAAACCAAAATATAGCAGAGGCTATTGCAAAACAGATGATAGCAAAATTTTTCAATTCACGTGATTGATGACGTCACAAATGACGAATGTGTCTATCTCAGCAACTAATAAAGGTAGAAAAATCAAACTAAAACCAAAATATAGCAGGGATTAGTGCAAAAGAAGCGGTACCAGAATTTTTCAAATCGCGTGATTGGTGACGTCACAAATGACGAAATTGTCTATCTCAGCAACTAATAAATTTAGAAAGCTCAAACTAAAACCAAAATATAGTAGGGATTAGTGCAAACAAGCGATGCCAAAGTTTTTGAAATCACGTGATAGGTGACGTCACGAGACGAACAATTTGTCTGCGACAACGCATTTCACGCTTGCAAAGGCTATCAATGCCTGTTTGGCTGGAAATTCGTGGATTGTGAGTGCCTGGGGTCTCGTTGGCACTCATGAAGGTGTTTTTCGCGAATACGTCGATCCTGACGAACGATCGTCACACGTGGTTGACCGCTACGAGATCTGTCCCGAGTAGTTCCAATCTCTTCACGTCGTCTTTCCAAACGATACATTGCAGCGTGAGTACAACCAAAGCGCCTGGCGATCTCTTTCGGAGACTCCTACGCTCAACATGCCGATTGCCTGCTATCTTTCTGCTTCCGTATGTCGTTGCAATTTTATTCATGATTGTTTAAAAAAATCAATTGTTAGAACACGTGCCTATGTTTCAAGAACACACCCGACTAGTTAAACAGTACCTAAACACAAATACACTAACACACACTCGCTATGACAGTACTTGCGGTAATGATCAAGTTGTTTCACAGCTATCTCATTATTTCGTAAATTGTGCTAAAATAGACATACGCTGTAAGGGGTATAACAAATCATATGTACAAAAATATAAAGACCATACTTTAAGCAATAAAAAATTATTTAACTATATAGTATACTTGTATAGTATATCGCACTAGGTTTTACGAATAAAATTTGTAGGGATTTTGCATTACGACTGCAATCGAACCCGATAAAAATGAAGGAAATGATGGAAAAAATACCACAAAAATAGCTCAGATTGAAAATATATAAACAATTAAAATGTACAATTGTTTGTTGAAAAGTTTAGATAGACGTCAAATTCGCATCCTCAACCGTACCGTCAGGTGACCCTGTTTACATCCATTTATGTGACAGAGCCAATCCGGTACCCCCTGAGGTCTTTCAATTTATGGACGTAATCAAAGAGATTGCACACCTGATGGGATGTAAGCAGGGAATCCGTGCTCGGAGTAACGAGAGCCTATCAGAGTGACGTCACACCTGATGGGATGTAAGCAGGCAATCCTTTCTCAAAGAAAATAGGGCCTATCAGACTGACATCGCGTTGCGAAGCTTCGCATCAAAAGCCTTCATAGCCATCAATGGAGGAGTTGCTAAGGCCGTGGCAGAGAGACAGAGTTTCAGCATATGGACTTGGGTGACGGCAAGGTTATGGCTCAGCTGTAATCATCCAATCAGAAAAGAGTCATGTCAGCACATTACAGAGCAGACGACAACTCCATGCCCATTGAACCCTTAGAGCAGCCCCGTGATAGAACGGTGTGGATGGCTAGGGTAAAGCCAGAATATGATGCTCCCCTAGTCGAGAAACACGCCAATGTGCTAGAGGGCTTGGCTCGGGAAACGCTCAATATCACCTCAATTCTAGGTCATACCCCGAGAGTATTGAAGGAGGCTCTGGCACAGCTGGGCGGTAAAGACCCAGTAGTTCTAAAGCTGCTGGAGTGCGTCACCTGGGATACGGTCAAGATACCGGTTCATCATCTCACCTTCAGAGCCCTCTGCAAAGACTGTGTTCTAATGACTCGCCTCCGTCGCTCCTACTCAAGAGACATATTCAGCCGGAACCATTTCAAGAGGCAATGCAGAGTGGAGAGACCCACCTTGAAGTTTCACCACTACTCCCCACCATTCAAGAGGGACATTTGGGACAGATGCCCCATTATTCTCTTACTCCCAAACATTTAGCAACCTTTCAAGACCAGGGCTCCGAGCAGTCTCATGCTCTTCAAGATACGAATCAGGAGTCTGTTGAGGCCATACAGGAAATACCAGACGCCAAGAAGGTTTCTTTTCAAAAAGTTATTTCTGGTCCCCAAGAGCTCTTAGCTTTGGTTACAGAGCTCTTAGCTTTAAATCAGTTCCTACGGTCCACTACTTTAGGAATACTGTCCAGATGATAAAGGAAAAATTACGACTGGGAAGCTGGAGCAGAACAATAATATTTCTAGACATCTATCTGAACATCCCTATAAACACAGAAAGCCCCAATTCTCTATGTTTTCAGTTCAGCCTCTACTGAAAGTTTTCACAAAGGTGACGAAAGTGTTAAAATCTTGGACCAGACTTAAGTACATGCATAAAGCTTAGACCAGACTTCAAGTCCTTTTCTTAGCTAAACAAGCACAGGAAGTCTTTTTGGTCATTTTGGCATAATTAGAACTGATGCCCAGGCAGCGAATGATATTTCTAGAACAGCCGTGCGATTTGGAGTTTGCCAGTGCTTATCCCATAGGGGAGAGTTAGGGAGAATTGTCCAAGCCATTTAATCGATTAGCCTTATGAACTCACGGGTCTTACCGAAATGAAGTCTTTACGGCGCTTGCTAGTAGCTGTTGAAAGGACCAACCACTTGGGCAAGCTTCATTATTGGTAAAATTGACACAGGGAAAGAGAAATAGGGTAGTAACCTTTCCTGCCCGAGCGATCAGGGACCTTCCTGTCTATCCAGACGGATGCTTCTTCCAAGGAGTGGGGTTTCTACTTCAGGGGAAAGCTATGGACAAGTACCTGGCCTCCCAGCTTTGTGACCAGGCACATGAACTGGCTAGAAGGGAGAGTAGTTTGGTTTTCGATCACTCAGTTACTCTGGAGGACATGTCAGTAAATGTTCTCCTGGACAACTGCACCTCTGTAACATGTCTCCGCAAAGTAGACAGGTACCGTTCAGCCGAGTTGACTCAGTTAGCTGAAGTCACGGAATCTGGCTCTCGGCAGTCTGCATGTACTGGCAGCCATATCTTCCAAGTTAAGTAGTCCAGAAGGAAGGGTGCCTGAATCGAGACTCCTTTCAGTGGGTATTGGCTCAGTCTCCACGGGGTTCTCATTACCTAGACTTATTCGCCATCAACTGCTCCGGTATGCCTTCCCTTCCCAGATCCGAAAGCCTGTGGTGCACGCTGTGTGAGTGGCCGGAATAGATTGTTATGCCTTTCGCCGCAGGAAGCTCTGAAGCAACTATTACTCCGAGCCCCTGTATGTCAAGAGAGCAAACGCTTCTGTTGAAGTCATCATCTGTATATTTCAAGGCCTTCCCGGAAGTGGTAGCCGATTTTCTTAATTATCTACATGAAGAGTCTGTTCATGACTATAGACTATAGGTAATTAATCGCAGCAATGCTTAAACCAATCTCGCGGTATGATAAAGGGAAGACTCGTCTGTGTTTCAGTTAATCAAACAATTCAAAATAGTAATCCTCCGATTGCGTCAAATGTAGTGCAGCTTGTGGCTGGGCTTGGTACTTCTATCAGGTAGTGATATCTCAATAATATCTATCAGGTGGGTTATACTGAAATTTACCTTTCTTCTGGTTCTGGCGTCAGATAAAAGAAGGAAATCATTGTGTTAGAGAATGTTGTATTTAAAGAAAATGCTTGGGACACACTGATACTCAAACCTAAGCCATCTTTCATGGGTAAGATCCACATAACCAAAAAAGATACGGGGAGGAAGTGCAACTGTCTCCCGTCCTTTTTAATTCTCCCAAAGGAGAATCCGCTCTCCACGCTCTGTCTTGAGGGTGTTGTCAGGAAATACATGATGTTATTCCAAGAGTATCGAGCGCCCAGTAAACGTTTCTTGCGGACTGAACATTTCTAAGCAAATCATTTCCAGCTATATGAAAAGACTAATCTTAGAAGGATATGTTAGACCTAAATTGGACCAGTATATCTTGTCAGATTGTAAAATAAAAGCTCGTCAAGTTAAGCAGGTAGCTATTGAACACCTTATATACATCTTATATGAGAGCACCTCATCTTTTGTTCTTTACGCACAGATTGTTGGTCTTTTCAAAATACGTTTATCAAAATTCTACTTTAAGGAAATCAATCAGAATTAATTAACATCACTTGATTTATTCATTGCAACAAAACATGCCATTTCTAATCCTGGATAGCCGTCTGTTACGTCAGAAACCACAGTCAAACCATGCCAGGCAAGTTAACGGTAATCCTCTAGATCAAGAACAAAGGTGGAAAGCAGCCCAAGGCAACCAGCTCTCTGGCTACGATGTCTTCTTTGAGTGAAGTTATTTAGTGCTTGACTTGCCACTTTTTACCTGTCGATTAGCTTCGAGAAGTGGGATTTTAATTTCTCACTGCGAGATGTGTTGATATGAGTGAGAAAGCATTCGTTTTCGTACATGACCTGATTTATATAACTTGTTTTTACTAGTCATCGCAATTTTTAGTTGATTTCTAAGCACAGACTCTTCGTTTACAAGAGATCCTACGATTTGTAATATTATGAGTTACTTACATAAATTACATTCATTTGTCTGATGTATGTTATCCAACGACGGAGGAGGAAGGACGGGGCGGTAGCGGGGTATAAAATGCGTAATCCTTTGTACTGTTTTACAGTATTTTTTGTATGTGTCTCTGTGAAGTACATGGGTTTTTATCGAGGCTCTGGTCTGGTCCTTCTCATGATGGAAGGGGGGAGGCTTCTTGGTCTAGCTCTGCCAAAATTGGGTTTACGCTGTCTTTCAATCTTTATTTTCCTTTTGTTTTAAATATATATGAATATTGTACATCGGGCTTGCTGTTCGTTCAAGATTCAATAAAAACTTGTCAATGTCAATGTGTCTTTCATTTATTCTTGTTTAAGTAAAAGTGTAGTTCGTATTGAAAGAAGGGTTCTGCAGTTGTCACGCACAGCAGGTTTTATCACAGGTTTTATCATAATGCCGATTTCTTATCGTATCTAAAGTCGAGATAAGCAAACGTTGGCTTTCATGTCGTTATGATTTCGGAAAATGCATTTTCTACTTTTCTACGAGTCCATTTTCCATTTTGCACTTTTGTTATCCCTGATTTGTGCCATCCCACTGGAAACCAGCTCAGGCGCAGGGATGCTGAGATAAAAGGTGAATGTGGATCATGTGTTGTCACTCGGTCTTTTTGATTCGAGTGTTTCCGGCTTTACCAAATAAGACGATTTTGGCGGCGATTATTTAAACTGTATGCTTCGATTACCGCAAATAAGGGAAAACTGTCTAAAAGTAAAAATGCGAACTACCCTTTTAATTTAAGTTTTAATCAAGTATAATGTCAAACATCATATTTAAATTTTTATAAACTATTTGAGTGAAAAAGGGAACTTTTAAAATGAAATGTAACAGAAGATCATTGAAAAAAAGTATAAATAATAACTACCTGTCTGCTGGTAAAATCAAGACACCAAAATCTAAATAAACAAAACATGCTTTTCCATTAAGTACATTAAAGTAGGAGATATATTTTGACATTGCGATAAAGAAAGAAACAACCGCAATTCTTTTGTAATGTGTAATTTAATATCGGTTTATAGCAAGCGTAAGAACAGTCAATGACAGCCTGAAAAAGATAGCTATGAAAGCAGCCATTAGAATCGCAGACCAGGGCTCTGTGATTTAATTTAGCAGAAGCCATTAAAAGTAGAATATTCTTTGTTTGTTGCCCAGTGCATGTAGCTATGTTTCAAGCAGAAAAGAAATAGGAAACAGGTCTGAGTAATTATTTCAAATTGCTTTTACGTAATGAGACTGAAATTGAATTTTGATGAAATTCATCATCTAGAATAGTCATATAGAATGCTTATTAATTTTGCCACTATCTTTAAGGCATCTCAGCATTGTATAATATATATAAAATCGCCTAAGCAGTAATCGGGCCACTTCATAAAAATATGAATGCAGTATATTTTAGCAGACAAAAAACGTAAGGCTTTATAGCGAGAGCATTGTTTGCATAAAAGGGTCTCTTGGTGGTGGCAGTCGTTACGTAGCAAGACCAGGCTCAATAGCATGAAAACAAGCTGTTGGGGAAAGATCAGACCTCTGGCTGTTGCAGCAGTTATAGAGAAACGTAACGCTCTATAGCGGGAGCAAATGTTACAGGGTCTGTGATAGGAGCAATTGTTATACAGATACACAAGGCTGTAGAGCGGGAACAATGGTTGTAGAAAAATTCAAGGCTCTATAGCGGGAGTAATGGTCGTAGAAAACTCGACGCGCTATAGTTGGAGCAATAGTTGTAGAAAAACTCAAGGCTCTAGAGCGGGAGTAATGGTCGTAGAAAACTCAACGCGCTATAGTTGGAGCAATAGTTGTAGAAAAACTCAAGGCTCTAGAGCGAGAGTAATGGCTGTAAAAACTCAAAGCTCGATAGCGGAAGCAAAGGTTGTCGAAAAACTAAAGACTCTATGGCAGGAGCAATGCTTGTAAGAAATCTCAAGTCTCTATAGTGGAAGAAGTTTATTGTAGAGAAAAAGAAGCTTCTATGGCACGAGCAACTATTGTAGAAAAACTCAAGTCTCTATAACGAGATGGTTGTAGAGAAAAACAAGGCTCTGTACCGCGCGCAATGGTTGTAGAAAAACTCAAGTCTCTTTAGCAGCATGGTTGCAAGCAGCAATTATTATATAAAAAATCAAGGTTCTATAGCGGGACCATCAGTTTTAAAGAAAGACAGAACTATGTGGCTTTATGGTAAAAGTCATAGTTGTATTGGGGTAACAGCTGTGAGGGTTTCAGGAATTGATAACATTTTCCACTCAAAAGCAATAAGTCAGTCATAGAGAACAGTGATAAGGCATGTAGCAGCCACGCAGGGTAGTAAAAACCGCTGTCTGAATGCACTCGGGCGTCTTTGCATTGGCTGTTAAATTTGATATATTAATCTTTTTGCTGTAAGCATCGGAAAGATTAACACTATACATCAAATCAGACAAATTCTGATCGATTTATACCCAAACATTAAGCATGATTAATAAAGATTAAGTATCAATGACACTCCGCAATCGCCATTTTCTTAACTCTTGGGATTTAGAAAATATGTTTCCCTGTAGAATTCTTAGACTTAAGCGCAAACATACAACTCTTTTCCTTGCTCTTGCTTTTCTCTCGGTTGTATTCACAAAGCACTACTTACTAAGTTTACTTCAACTTCTAGTGCCATTAAGCACAGAATTTACTATCGTCATACAGTTATGGTAACAATAACTATGATGGCGCCGTATAAGGTGAATATAGCGTTAAACAGAAGAAAGATTTTGCAGAGACGTGGGCAGAAAGATGCAGTACAGATGTCGTAAGAGCAACTTAAAGGGATCTTTGATTTGGTTTTGCCTTTAAATAGAAAAAGAAGCTAGTTGAATATAGCCCTGTTGGTATATACCAGTTCCGTCTTGTGACGAAGAACATCTAGGAGGTCAATCTGTATAAATTCTGCCAGAAAATATTCTGTCTGTTAGAAAACACATTTGTCGTCCCTCAGTGTTTGTTACAGCCCTGTTGAGGGTTTCCTTAACAAGCAATATTTTGGAGCATTTCTTTTCGACCAAAAAGTCTATCAACTACCGAAATGTGCTGACGTCACTTATGTTGTTTGGAATTACTTAAGTGGCAAGTATCGACTTTCTTGATCTCTTTTGTCGCATTGGTCCCCGTGGGGATTTTGTCGCATTATATGGAAACAATTTCCTTAAACAGTTTGCTAAATTCCCCCTATATATATTTTATAAACACAATACACCAGGTTCTTCCTGTAATAGATCTCCTATTGAGCCCTTTTGTGTCATATTAACTGTCCCCTTGAATACATCAACGGGCAGATTTCCCATGGTACATTTTATATAAGAGAAATTTACTCAGCACCAACACCAACACGTTTTTGGCAGCTATCAGAGTACGGTTTCAAGAATCGGATTTTTTAAAGTTTTCATTATTAGTAGATTAGCATGTTAAGATTAGACTTGCAGCTAAGCATACAATTTCTATAACTGACCACACACGTCATAAGATTGAATCAATGGATTCAATTTTTGTCTAGAATTGGCAAAATATACACAAAATATACACATAATGTACCCGAAGAATGTACCCGATGTACCCGATGTTCAGTCGTACATATGTGAGTACAAAACCACCATCAGCTAAATGACGTGTACAGATTTTAGTGTATAAAAATATAACAGGGCTATGTTGAAGAAAACAAAGTATCTCAGTCGCGGGCATTTGTAAATGCCGACTGGGGATTAAATTAGGGACTCTGCCTGCTAGGTTCCCAGAAGGCACGCTTCTGTGTCACTGATTAAGTAGAAAGATCATAAATACTGTCGTCTAGCTATCTTTTCGTTATTGGATTAGCAATCCAGTTCTTTCAGGTATGCAATCTATATGAATATTTCATTACAGTGATAATCAAGTTATGCTAAATTTAACCAAAAAAAGAGAAACCCAACTATTCGTACAGATGTCAACTATTTCAAAGATTTTAATAGTTCTGTCACATGACTCCATTTGCACAGATTAAAGAAGGATTTTATTGAGAGCTAAATTAACAATATAAGAGGTTAAAATAACTTGAGTCAGTGGCATTATTGTGTGTGAGTAATGTTGCACTTTTGAAAGAACTTTAATACGACCTGTCGTTTAGCATTCTAAATACATGAGATATAATTGTCCAATGTTATCGATTGACTAGATGTTTAATAGTCATTTCTTTAAGTAAATTTTAAATTGAACAGTTACACTTTCCAATTTCCAAGACAAACTCAGCTTCCCTTGGGAAGAATAAATAAGTAAAGATAACACACCTCTTGCACTGGTCACATAAAACCATGTATTGCACCCTTACTATCTAACAGAAACTCCGCTCCAACCGTTCAACGACACCCACATTTTGCTGATGATGTCAGCTTGGTTTTTCCAACTAATGACCAAATCTTATATATTTTATAAAATACAGAAAACAAGATTAATAAAAGAAGTTATAAAGACACACACTAAACAGAAAGACCAAGGAGAGAGACAAAGTAGGTGAATAAAGCAGCCGCTTCGTTATAAGTTCATATTCTTTTACAAACATTTGAAAAAACATGCACATCGGGATGGCCAATAAACAGAATAACAGTACGAAGTATAATACTTACACCGTGTCGCATTTCTTGATGGATGAGGTTCTAATTATACCGCTACTAACATTTCTATGGTTTATGTTAGTTATATGTAACTTAAACTACTTATCAATCAAATGGTGATTATATCGTTGTCAATTCAATGAAATAAATCTGTATTAAATATTGCAAAAGGTTTTCGCTCAATTGTTTATTACTATATAATAATGTTTTCTACAAATTAGCTGTCAGAATTATTTGGTAAGAAGAAAAACGTGTTGGAGCAAATCAAGGAATGTAATGTAGAGAAACAACTTACAGAGCAAAAAACAGCTGTTCGTTGAGGTGTAGTAATTGTGATAGAACATTGTTTTTATGTTGCGTATGAAATTAGGAGACATGTAGGGATCCAGTAAGCTAACGCGTAAAGAGGAGGTTAAATTCTTCCAATTGTCGATATAATTTGAGTTCAAGTTTTCCTATTGTTTACATAATTAGGTTTTGTAGTAGAAAGCTGATTATGGCTGAGATTTTGAAGCAAAATTTTATACATCTGTATAAATAAAATCAACTTCATTAATTTTTTATTGACAGTTTTAAAACTCCAGTAAAACATAGAATATCTATTTATGTTGGTAAATAGGTGACGAAGTATCCGTAATCTACAATACTTCCTGTGTCATATCATGTTTCATTTCCATAGAATGAGACTGATTTAGTATCACCCAGCACATAATAAAGCTATGTTTTCTAAATTTTGTGCGTCATAGAAGAGATAAACGGGGAGTTTAGTAGATGTTATTATAAACTGGTTGTTTATGTTTTGTCGCAGGCAATTATGAGTCCCTATGAATATTTGGTAAGTGTGATGTATAGCGACCGACCTGCAGACATTTCGTGTCATTGCCTTAGGAGCACAATTCAATATCTCCAGTGAAATATAACAGTAATAGATAGAAAGGTTTATCTTGTCAGTGCCACAAGTAGCAGACGTAGATTGACCTTTTATGGTAGTATATGTCTTACGGTAATCCATGTCCTAAGGTAGTACCCAGCAAGGTTTTAGCATGTCGTGTGGTAGTACTCTTCTTATGGAGGTACATGTCATGTGGTATTACCTGTCTTATGAAATTTCATGTATTATGGTTATACCGTTTTGTGTAAGTACAGACATTATCGTAGCACATAGCATATTTTATAGTAGTACCCGTCTTATGGTAGCACATGTCTCATGGTACTGCATGTCCTAAAGTAGTGCATAGCTGGTTGTAGCTTATATATTGTGGAAGTACAGTGTTATGGTAGTGTATACCTTACGGTAGTTTCCATCTTGAGGTAGTACATGTCTTAAAGCAGTGTGCAGCTTGTGGTGGTATATCTGTGATACTAGTACATATCTAATAACAGAACATTTTGTAAGGTATGCTTGTCTTAAAGTAGTACACAGCATGTCGTAACATGTGTGCTACGGTATTGCATGTTGAATGGTAGTGCCTGTCAGTTGGTTATGTGTTTACGGAAAGCAATAGGCCAATATGCTTACGTCATTTACTAAGAGCTGCATCAACCATATCGAATGCCTGGTGTAAGTATCTTTGCTTCTCTTTGACGTAAATTAAACCTTCTTTCATTTCAACAATTGATTTTATTTTTCTAAGATAACTTTAATATCAACTGCCAATTAATTACTTGGCTTTTACAAATACATTTTTGTTAAACTTTTAACCTTTGATTTTACCGCTTAGACACTTATTCCCTTATTTACAAAATTATGCTTTTTAGGTCATAATAGTTTAGTCTGTGTAAGAAATTTATGTTCATTTAGACAAGGAGCTACAACGCTGAACCGACAGATTATTCTTCTCTAAAAGATTAGCCTTCATAGATGGTACCTTTGTGTAGATTGGTACCACATGAATAAACAGAAGTACCCGTGTCGTCCAACAGACAAGCTCTAATGCGGTTCCGCCTGTTGTGTATAACCTCTTTTTACTCTAGAGTCCATGGGGGATTCCGAGAAAATAGTACTCACAAAAGAAAGGAACTACTTTTTATAATAGTCACACACTCTGTCTTTATACAAAACAGATAGCAATGAACATATGTGCTGCCGTTTTATCGTTTCCTAATGAACATGCATTAGGATCTCCAAGTCAGCGCACTCAAATAATAGAGTAATCTACACTTGTAGTGCCGTTTCAAAGATTCATGCCACATAATTAAACACATGCCCTATTTTATCGTAGTTCTGTAGACAGTTTATAGGTGGTTTTGCTTCAAAGTTTTGAAATGTAGCTTAGGACAACTGCTTTGATCGGCAGGCGAAACCTTATCGATGGGCGGAGTGTCAGGCAGCAGTGACACTCTGATTACCCAGTGAGCACGGACGCGTATACCTACACCAACTTATACCAAAGACAAACTCCGGGACAGGCATGGCCAATGCCATTGCGTTTGGGAAGTCTTTAGAAAGTGCCCAAGTAACAAAAGCTGATCAAAACAAAAACTCCATGACAGCACAACAAACATAACGCCCTCAGCCCCTGGTGTTTGAAAGAATGAGGGTGCTAAGAATCTCCCGGTTACATTTGGTTTTTGGACTGTAAGACCACTCAATAAAGAAGACCAACTCAAACAACTCCTATACGAAGCATCTAGATTCGACATCAAGGTCCTTGGTGTGGCTGAAACGCATTGAACCGCAGACACACAGGAGGCCTTTGAGCAAGGAAACTATGTGATTCTCCAATCATGCAGACATCATACGAATGCATATCAGAAAGACTCATGAGTGCTAGCTTCGACACGGCAAAAGGACCTGTTACTGTCTTCCAAGTTTATGCACCCGACGCAGCATAAGGAGATGACATAGTAGAAGAATTCTACGATATGCTCCAGAACGAAATCAACTCCCTACCAAAAAATATTCATATATGCTCCTAGATGACTTCAACGTGAAAGTTGGATGCGACCAACATGAATCCTAGCCTGAAGTAGTGTGGAAATACGGTCTAGGAAAAGCCAACGACAGAGGTTTACAGCTTCTACAGTTCTCTGCAATCAATAATCTAAAAATAGACAACACCCTATTCCGTCACAACAGGAACCGACATGACACGTGGATTTCACCGGAATATAAGACACGTAACCAAATAGACTACATCATCGTTCAGGATAAGCGAAAAAACACAGTAAAAAATTGCCGCGCCTACCACGCAGCGGATGCTGGATCAGATCCCTTCCTACTTTTGGCAAACCTGCACTTACAACCAAGAAAATAAAAAATCTTAAACGTTACGATGTAGAAAAACTATTAACGGACCCAAAATCAGCTCAGGAGTTCGGAGTACAAATTGCTGGAGCGTTCGAACCTTTGTTAAGTGTCGAGACCGAGAACATAGAAGAACTATACTCAAAATTCGTAGAGAGAACTAACAAACAAAAAATGGTGGAAGAGTTATCACGAGACGTAGAGAAGGCATGTGAACACAGAAGACAAGCCAGAATGGAACAGCTTAAGAACGCAGAAAACACAGGGGCAAGAAACCGATATAAAGAATTAAATAAACGGGTTGAGATTTAAATAAGAGCACAAAAGAAACTGCTGGAAACCAAGATAGAAACAGACTTCAAACAGAACAAGACGAATAACCTATGTTGATCAGTTAGAGACCTTCAAGAAAAGCCTAAGAAAGCATTGAGTGCGGTGAAAGACAAAGAAGAAGCGCTAAAACGCTGTCAGAAGCATTTTTGCTCACCCCTAAACACCGTGTTTTCTGCACCAACTCTCCGCAGTTACAGAAATCCCCGAAGGGCCACCGGACGTCGACAGCCGAGTTTAAGTTGACCTAGAAGAAATTAGAGTAGGAGCCTTCAAAATGAAGTCTCGGAAAGCACCAGGCATCCATCGATCACAGCTGAGGTCCTAAGACTTGACCCGAATGCTGGTTACACCAATACACAAGAAAGGCGACAAACTAGACCCGGCAAACTACAGAGCCATCTCACTGTTGTCAATTCCTGGTAAGGTATTTAGCCGGATTTTGCTAACCAGAATGTACGACAAGTCATTGAAAAAGCCAGAGAGCACAGGGTCCCCTTACACTTCAATTTTGTAGACTTCAAAGCTGCCTTTGATACAGTGTGGAGGAAAGTACTGTGGAAAATGACGCTAGCCATAGGTGTGGATGCAAAAATAGTCAGGATCATCGAAGCTCTGTACGAGGAAACAGAATGTGTGGTAGTTATTGATGGTCAACTCACTGACTGGTTTAAAGATCGGACTACGACAGGGATGCCTCTTGTCCCCTACACTCTTCAACATCTTTTTGGAATTTGTCTTGAAAGAACTAAAAGACCTGGATACATCCCTACAGTTGAATGACAACCTATCAGTAGACATCAGATACGCGGATGACACAATACTACTCTCAGCGCGCAGCAATACTTGAGAAACTAAAACTATTGACTGCCCAGCTTGAATCAGCATGCCAAAAATGAGGCATGAAAATAAATGGCGCCAAGTGTAAGATTATCTCACCTGCGAGTGATAGCATCATGATAGGCGTAAAGAAGTGGAGAAGGTTCAATAATTTGTCTTCTTAGACAGTGTAGTACCAGACTGCTCAGCGGACGTCAAACAAAGAATAGCGCTTGCTTCATCAGCCTTTGGCCGACTGAGAAAAGCCATAAAGAGCAAGCGGGATATAGGTTGCTCAGAACCCGCTTATACAAGGCTCTAATACTACGTATCGCCGTGTATGCATTAGAGATCTGGACCCTCAAGTCGGATGACACACGCAGAATAGAAGCCTTCGAAATAAGATGCATGAGGGCAATATTCAGAATATCCCTCAGAGACCGCTTTACGAAAGAGAGAGTCCGAAAGACACTCCAGATTACTGAAATAATATTAGAGGTAATCAAGAAGAAACAACTGTGTTGGTTCGGCCACGTCACAAGGAAGCCTCCAGAACACATGGTGTGCAAAGCATAACCCAAGACCCAGCGAAAGATCACCAAAGAAGAGAATAAACCAGATTCACGAAGACACTGACAACCAGTAGCCACCGTAGAAAGACGTGCATCAGACCGTGTAGGCTGGAGGCGTAAATGTGATCGAGCTACAATGGGGCAACGTGCCCTAAGCACTTAACTAACTAACAACTAACTAACATTTGAAATACTATTTCATAATTACATATAACGTGAATAGACACACGGATTAGTGTGTCATCGCTTTCTAATATACTTACAGTGGCAGCATCGAGACATAGTTCCCTAGCATGTAATTTTGTATTTACTGCATCCATACCATGTTATTCTGATATTGTTCTGCTATCAGTTTGTTATCATTCAATTATCATACTGTCCTCATTCTTTTTATAAATGTGACTACATTAACAACAGCATCAGTTCATCGCTTCTGAGTGAGAAATAATAGCACTGGGTCGCCACTTTCTACTGCTTACGCCTTATTATCATATGTAAATAGAGTAAGGGTATTATGATTTAAAAATAATACTCTTATACATAAACAACAACAACATACTACCAAAGATTTGAACCCATTTTAAATAACTCTATCTAATAGCAATAAATATTTTTCTGTTGAAGTATTTTAGCACAGTGTATCTGTGGTGCGCAATCTGTGACGCACAATCTGTGCTGCTCATTTCTGGTGTAAGCATATCATAGCAACATATACTATTTCTTGTCTTCTTCGCAGCATGTGCTGCCATGCTTTGAAACAAAGATACAGTTACTCTCCTGCAATAGGTGCGGCGCGATCTGTGGTGCGCAATCTGTGACGCACAATCTGTGCTGCTCAATTCTGGTGTAAGCATATCATAGCAACATGTACTATTTTTTTGTTTTCTTCGCAGCATATGTTGCAATGCTTTGAAAACACCGTGGGTACAGCCAAGCGGCAATTAGCCTGTCTGGTTATGAAAGGGCATTTATTACAGTCAAAGCCGTATCCGTCTTATACCGTAATATAAATTTACATCCGTAGGGCCTACCAGCCATTTAGAGTACATAACAATCTTACCTCATGTGTAATTTTACGCATGTTGGGTCTAAACTGCCAAACCGATTCAAGAAGGAAACAAAAAACATCCTTCTCATAAAAATATCGTCTTAAGGTACACACTTACTGTGTAATTCGATTATGACTTTATCGGTCATAAAACATAAATCTGCCCTTTAATGATTTTGTAATGGAAACTGCAGCCTGTTACATCTACATACTCACAGATACAAATATACAAAATAATAGAAAAAAATAAGAGACGTATAATATTTCATGAATTTCACTACTCAAGAAAAAGAACACTGGTGTGTGAAAAAGGTCAACAAAGTGTAATTATTTTTCTCTTTGAATGCAAATAAATGTCGTTATGGCAGTTTTATCATTTGTAATCAAGCTTTAAAAGTGCAACACATTTCCTCATAAATAAACAAAGATTCATTTTACAGAATGACTGTATGCTCGGTTAGTGCTTTTATGTGCTATGCATTCGCATATGGTCTAATTAATGTGTTGTATCTATTATGGTGTATTTCGTCTGGTGTACTTATGAAGGTGTAGTTATCGTGTTGCAATTATGGCGATAAAGTTATTGTAGCATCGTTTCTATGATGTACTTACTGTGGTGTACTTAATAGTTATTGGGGTGACGTTGTCTCATACCCTATCCATCGTTATTACGTATGGTGAAGACCTAACGATGCAAGTGACATATACCTCTCCATGGGAATGTGGTATATTTGAATTTATTAAAGATTTTAGATGATACTTCACTGTGACCGATCAAATACTGTTTTGAAGCCATTTAAAGTCTTGATTAAAGCTGTGAATCTGTATTTCATGGCAGTGCGAGATTTGACATATTAAGTTTGTATTTATATGTCACAAAGTTGATGAACCGACTGTCAAGTAAAAAGTATAAAGCTAGGTTTAATGCAAAGAAACTTGTGTCTCTAGTGAACTGAGAATGAAAAATCAACATATAAGAAAGCTGTTTAATTTTTTATCAATATGTCACTTGTTTCTTACAGCTGTAGATGATATAGTACTCATAACGTATTGCATTCCTTAAATGTGAGATTGTGGTCTCCCTGTGACAATGATAAACCTCTGGCAGAGTGCTCAACACTTCCGTATATACATGAGTCCCACTCACAGAGAGGGTACGCCTCCACACATACAGGAGTCCCACTCATAGAGAGAGCACGCCTCCATATATACTCGAGTCCCACTTACAGAGAGGGCACGCTCCACATATACATGGGTCCTACTCAGAGAGAGGGCACGCCTCCACATGTACATCAATCCCACTAACAGATAGGGCACGCTTCCACATATACATGAGTCCCACGCACACAGACGGCACGCCTCCACATTTACATGATTTCTACTCAGAGAGAGGGCACGCTTCCACAGATACATGAATCTTATTCAGAAAGCGATACAGCACGCCTCCACATATACAAGAGTCCTACTTACAAAGAGGGCACGCTTCCACGCATACATGGAAGTCAGTCAAAAGAAGGCGCACGCATCATCATGTATAGGGAAACCAGTTACAAATGGGTGCACGCTTCCACATATACAGGAAAGCCTCAGAGAAAGATGCAGGCTTCACATATAGAGGGATATGACTCACAGACAGTTGCACAAATCTACACATACAGCATCCACATCTCAAGAGACCCACATGAGACCCACACAACCAAATGTGCACTCGTCGACATGTGCAGCGAAACCACTTGTTTATCTCATTCAGCTTATGCTTAGACCAGCAGAGTGTTTATACTAAACATCATAAATGAGCAAAAAAGGGCTGTAATTTAGCTCCAATGATAATGTAAATGGCACGAGGGACAAGTTAACTTACAGGCAGATTTAATTTGCCCTTGTGATATCAAGTATTAAGTTATAAAATACAATCAAAGTATTCTTTGCTGGAAATAAAAGATTTAGCCAATGTATCTTGAGCAAGATGTGCGAATAAAAATGTTCAGCTAGACACGTTATTTGTTTTAACTGAGAGACAAAACTATTGCCACTTCGTTCTTAAGCTGTATAAAATATGTAAGCAGGCATTGCTGATCATTTAGATCGCGGAGCATTGACCAGACATAGATATATAAATAAATAATACACGAAATAAATAAATGAAGTAAGTACCTTTTGAAATGACTGCAGCATTATTACAAATCATATGATGTGTTTATAGCTTATCTAATATGTATGTTTTGGATTAATTTTCAAATATAAGGGCTGTTTGGAACGACACCATACTAGCTCGTCTGCCCTGATGGTTATATTTGCTGAATGATTCAAAACCGTGGCCTTGCCTTGTCTGTAGTATTAAGTGAATAATTCTAAAGAAAAAACATTAAAACCGTTAGTGACTCCTTCACTGTATACGTCAGATTTAGTAATAACCTCAAGCCATACGAGTCAGTGGTGGTCGTATCGTCCAGGTAATCCAAAAGGCGAAGTTTTATCGTTTTTTTTCTAGTGCTAAAAAACATTGAAAACGTTGTGGTTTTCTCCATTATATGTCCCCTCGAAGTGCTGTTGCCGCAACTAATGTAATTCATTGTTAAGTTAGCTATAGTGTATACATTTAAAGCAGCAATTTTCATTACTTTACTTAATTAGTTTAGCTTTTTCTGGGATTCGACTTTTTTCGCTCTCTAGTTTATCGTCTGCTTCCTGAAGAAGCACTTCCAAATGCTGCTATAAAGGATTTATTAAAGGTGTTTTAAGTGAAATGCTTTGTCTTATTCAAATTACAAAGCCCGACTTGCATGGAAAGTGTTTCTTTCCGTTTCTGTTTTATATTTCAATAATACTAGGTCTTTTGTGTAGTTGTTTAAAAAGGTACACAAACACTTTGGTAAATTCTCGCGTGACCCTATAACCGGCAAAGAGACAGAACGTGACGTAATTCTGAACAGAAAGAGCAAACCCCCTATAGTCTGTTCTTCGTTTAAGCAGTTGATAGCCAAATCCTGATGAATTATTCCCTCGGAAACCTTATTTCATATTGGCCACGCTGCGGGGAGTTCGGTTGCTGTTTCTATTCACAATTCGACTTTTAGGGGTTTGTTCTATGAACCATGCTCTCAAAAAGGGAAATGTATCTAATATATATCAGTAAATATACAGTTACTTTGTTAATTCATAAATTATCGAATGACCAATCACAGGATTGCTTTGGCAACCTCTGCTATGATACATTTGAAAGAGAACTTATGGCGTGATTGTGCCTCCGACATTGTATTTGCCACTACATTTTTGCAGATTTTTATGTAAAATAGAGCGTCATGCGACGTGTACAGTTCTTACATTGATTGATAAATGTTCAGTTTTTATTTTGAAGTTTTGATAAAATGTAACTTAGTTTAATCTTTTGTCAGTGAGTTAGCAGTGATATTCGGCTGCCGACAATAACCTCGCATGATCTTTTCATTCTGTTTCCGGGCGTAAAATTATACTAAAATGATTCTAGAATAAGATAAATATCACACACAGAGAGATGTCCTTAACATAATGTTTCACACCTGGGAATTGCTTATAAATATGTGCAACCAGTCAGCCGCACTTCTCATGGTATTCACCTTTAAGTGATGATATACTTAACAAATACCTTCTAAGGCTGTTTCATATTTATTGCCCTATTGCAATAAATTAATGAGAGTGATGCGTCTTCTATTTGTCTTACTTTTACACCCTTTATAATATTGTGGCGAAGACGTATGCTCTTCGGAATAGCCTAATTAAGATAATTTATTTTGCATAAAAGGTATATATAACAGCATAAAAGGATGTTTCCTGTTTAATCGGCAGGCAATATTGAGCAAAGTGCAAAGGAAAGGACACCTACTGTCTTTCCGACAAAATAATTAGATATGTATTATATTTGAAGATATAATCTTATTTAGTATTACTGTATGAAGTCTACTGTTACTATTACTATATAGTTACACATATCTCTATTTGAACATCATTGAAGAATACCTATGAATTTATTATTTAAAAATTATTGTCTTTGAAATTAAATATTCTCTGACAGTTTAGATACGTTTTTTGAATATAGAGCGATATCTATCGCTCTCAGATTAGACACATGATTTAATTCAATTACTGGATTATAAAGGGAGAACTTTAATTATTGAACAGTATTGAAATTCAAGTTTAATATCATTAAAGAGAAAAATAAGAAACAGAGAAAATACTGATAAAATCAACGTTCCTGGTGATGTCAATTATGCCAGCGCTGTGATTATGTGAATTATGTGGGCGCTGTGGTTTTATCAATTATGCAGGCGCTGTGGTTATACCGCAATAACCATGAATTGCAACATAGACTGTAGATGTATTAAATATCAGCAATAGCTAACATATTGGGGATCAAGGGGTCATTTCTTTTGATTGGCTGGTTGTTATAGGTGCTATATTCTACAGGAACAACGTTACGTGCTGGGAGTTTTGATGTAATAACATAAAGAGCACTTTTTCCTGCCAGTGAGGCCACAAATGCCAACTATAATTTTAGCGCATAAGAACACAAGTGTATAAACCACTCACAAATAACAATTACTATCTGCCGGCTGATCCTTCACAAAAAGGAAAAAAGAGAACCAGAACATTCGCATCGGGAATAAACTGATGACGTGGGAAATAAGAAAATATGTAAACAAGAAATAAGTTACAATATAAAAATTATAAACAATTTTACACGATCTTCAAAATGACTTACATTTTATTCTTAATAATCTATTAATATGGAGTGAACAAAACTCAGCAGCAAAATGAAATATGAATGGAGTTTGGGGTATTTATTTGTGCAGAAAACTAATTTGAATTATCTGGGTGAAGGTTAGCTAAGCTAGTTAGAGCGGTCTGGTAATCCCAAGGTTCCGGGTTCGAATCCAGCTTGGGTGGTACTCAGGGTGACTGTTATTTAAATTTATTAGGGTGTTGGTCTGGTAATCCCAAGTTCGAATCTGGCTCGGAGTGGTGAGCGGGGGGGGGGGGGGGGCTGACGCTCCAATTGCCTTAGCTAAGAGCATACATTTGGTTAAATGACCTATCACCGAGATCAAAATTATGGCCTATTGAGTTTTTCGGCCATCCTTTTAAAAAAGTCTATCCTCATTGAATTGTAAGATCCTAAGTGTGATATATCGCATGAATAACGTTATCAATCAATTCGGGAAGAGGAACTCATACGTCACAACTTTCTCAGCAGATTACGGAACCTGAGAATGAGGCATACATCAGGAAGGATGTAGCTCATCAGCCGAGATTAAGTAGGATCAATTTGTGATTGGCACATTAACCAGCAAATATTGGAATACAGACTGGGAGGAGTCTTTCAAGAACGGAACAGTTCAGCAAAAATTCTACTATCCGAAAATTAAAAAAAAGAAACAACCAATCTCTTTTAATTCCAGAAAATATGACAGCGTTGATAGGCATATCTTACACACAACATACACACGTATATGTTTAAATAAGCATAGAAGGTTTGCATAGAAGACAGCTTCGAAAGTCTCAGTGAGCGATAATTCTTAATTCCTTGTCAGATGACCTGACCTATTGCGATCGAGCTGCTCAACTAGAGTGCTTACTACCACGGGGTGGATTCGTGCCATAGCCCTGGCTTATGACAAGTCTATTACTGGCTTATATAAAGACAAAAATTGCAATGACGTCATGTTATCACTAACGGGAAATGTGTGCCATAGCAGCACTAGTTAAAGTTGTAAAATTGTGCTTTTTGTTAGCTTTCAAATAAGCTAGTACGTTGCTTTTATGCATTCTACGCGACGATTTCCACGATGAATATATCCACGGATGGTCGGCCACAATTGACTGGGTATGGCTAATATAGGGGTCGTTGTAACCCAGCAAACGGTTTGACGTCAGCATGACGTCGAGTTGAGGTCCTGACCCGGCGTTTTTTGACGTTTATACCTGCATGTCACTCTCCTAACCATATATCACACTTGTATTTTTCCCAGCAAACATCCAACGTCTTTTGGAGATTGCAAAGTGGCTGTTATTTGGTAATGATAAAAACATATCCGAACTGTTGAAAGATCGTATAAACGTCGGGTTTCAGGACGCCCCGAAAACAACGTAATTCTGACGTCCTTTTCGGACATTTCCCAAGATAATCAATGTTTCTATTACAAAGATTATATTACAAAGGGCGGGAGGGAGGACAAGGACTACTGTTGTCTGTCAGTACGTTCTCTGTCCCTGTCTGTGAAGCTTTGGTGACGGCTGTAGGGGGAGGGCAGTGCGCAAGTTAAGCCGTAGCTAAGTTTCGAATGAGACTCTAATAATGGGAGGTGACGAACGAGACGTTACCGCTGGACAAGAGGATATAGGTAAAGGTGACGCGATAAGACGTGGCACAGTGACAGCTGTAACACGTGAATGTTCCGGTATACAGCTGAGCATAACAATATACAATTTTGATGTAGTTAGGAGGGTGGCATGCAGTTTTGTTCACCCGAAGGTCAGAATGTTACACGAGGCGACCAGTCAGAAAGGAGCTTTTTATTTAAATATGCTACAATATACAGTTTTGATATAGTTAGGATGGTAACATGCAGTTTTGTTCACCCTAGGGGTAGAATGCTACACGAGGCCATTCCAACCCTAGGGTTAACAAGCGTGCGATTGTGTTATAATAGCGATAGAGAATGGAGCTGGTATATTTTTATTGGATTCGGACACTTCTAGAAGGCCAATAAACTCACGGCAAGAGACAGCAGGTGTTGTCTCTGGAATTGCGTATTGAATATGAAGAAAACACGCAGGTTAATGTGTGGTGCGTAAATACTTCTCTATTCAAGTAGAGTTTTCCTTCGTACTCTCGTCACGTGTCACTCTGAGGGATACCCCACTTCCCCACCACCACATCCTCCCCCATCCCTCCCCCAAGGTCATTGGCTTATTTGAGAAGGGGTTAATTATTCATGAATGTCTGTAATCTATTTAATAAAATGGCGTCAAATTGAACGGTTTTGCTGGAATCCGTGTTAGTCGGATGCAAACGTTTTTATTGCTGATGCTGTAGTACTCTCCTCTGTAAGGCGGGCGAGAAATTGTCAATGCAATTCCACATTCTCAAGACACGCAGGTGGTTTTGGTTTTGTTTTAACTTAATCTTTGCAATGTCCTTTGAACTACTATAACAAAAATATTCACCTCACTTACGATTTCCTTCCCTTCTGACTTACGTTTTCAATAAAGTTCAATAAACAAACGGGTCTGTTGTAGAGCATATATATATTATATATATATATATATATATATTACATGAAAGTTTGCATTCTTAAAATTTTTCAGTTGTGAAAAATATATATTCAACACAGCTTGGTTCATAACCTCTATGACGTCAGAAGACCCAATGATGAGGCTATACTGCGAAAAGTAAGGACACAGTCTCCCATCTCCTGTCATCTTATGCAGAGATATCAAAGTATAAACAACGTTGATTAACCCAGAAGAAAATGTGTCTTTCTTTTCTTTTTTTTCTGCGACATGTATTTATTGTTACAAGACATGCTTTTTCTATGTTGTTTTGTGTTCCCTTTTTGTAATAGAAAAGAACAGTAAACTGCTGGTAAAAAACTCCTTTCAGTAACAAGCTCAAAAAAAGTCTTAAGACTAAATCCATTGAAGCGAATGTTGACTCGGGGTTGTTTTACTTATTGCAGCCGTCGGAGAACTAATCCTGTTTAGGCTGTATCGTTCCTACTAAGCTTGATTATAATTGCATGATATTTATAAACTATACCACTCACCTCGATATCATCTACTCATGAGTTATATCATCAGGCTATAACAGCAGTTTAGTACAGCAACGACATTTTCTTGGGGTCAAATTGAATTAAGGATGTCTAGTTTCGGCTTTGTAAACGAGAAAGTGGAATATTCATTAAAAATACAAAGGGTATTATTCTGTATTTTTGCTTAATATTGGGCCTGGTTGATTGTGTTCTTGGGTTATTCACCGGTTCAATATATCTGAGAAAATGTGTGTATCACGTTTTCCTCACGAATATATCTTGAAAATCAGTTTTGCCCTGTGTAGAAAAGCCCCTGCAAGAGGCACAACACTTAGTAGAAAAAAGAGGTGGGGAGCTGTTTGTCCAGAATACTGGCTTACGCCCAGCTATTTAAAGAAAAAATATTTATTTTTTTTAAGCCCCTTCACAACGCTGTGATTTAGACACCAGCAACGCAAACCGCCGCTGGGGTACTGGGAAGCAAACATATGTCGTAAAAAAGTAAACCTAATAGTTTTGGCGAGAAAATAGAAGAAAAAAAATAGGACAGAAAAAAGACTCTAAGCAGATTGGTTTCCGATAGCAGAGGTGCTGGGCGACGCAGAAAGTCGCAGAAAGTTACTATCAGAAGAAATCTGAAATCATGAGATTTTATCAGTGAGAGACAAACGCAGAGACTGGTCTCCATGAAATATACGAGGTATCTCATTCTTAAATCAAATGTAGATGGAAAAAAACACAGAATCTGCTTAGATTCTTACATTTACATGCGGGTATATGAATGGACCATAGGACTGTGTGTTTTGATAAGTGATAGAGCATGGGGCTGGGTGTTTTGTTGCATTGATAGAGCATGGGGCTGGGTGTTTTGTTATGTGGTAGAGCATGGGGCCAGGTGTTTTATTGGATTGATAGCGCATGGGGCTGGGTGTTTTGTTAAGTGGTAGAGCATGGGGCTGGGTGTTTTGTTAAGTGGTAGAGCATGATCCTGGGTGTTTTGTTACAGATATAGATCATGAGGCTGGGTGTTTTGTTACAGGGAAAGGTACCGGGTCCTGGGTGTTTTGATTTGGAACCGTGCACACGTGGAGAAGCCGCATTGGTCAATGACCTTTCACAAGTGTTCAGACTCAAGCACTGGACTTGGATCGCCAAAGAGGCCTGATTCCCAAACAAAGTCATATGCGTGATGCTTCTCAAAATTCCGTTTGCCCATTGGTCAGAACTGCTTAAGCAATGTTATCACAACCAACTCGCAGTCGTCGCTCAGATTTTGGTCTTTGCATATGTCAGCTGCATCTATCACCAAACATCTATAGGAAGGGTTATCTAACTTCTATTTGTTCCGCAGACGATACCTCCATTTTTTATTCCTTAATGAAGTAAATAAGTGGAATTTGCTAGAATGAGGTTAGTAAGCAAGTAAGGGAAATGACGTCAGCAAGAAAGTGGGAAATGACATTAGTAAACAAGTGAAAATGACTTTAGTAAGTTAGTGAAAAATGGCGCTAGTAAGTGAGTGAATAACTAAATCTATAGACAACGTTACCGCGAATTAATTTATAAAATATGATTTTCCTCCTTGCTTGCATAATCCTCATATAAGGGGCATAAATACTAAAGAAGACACTGAACGTTTCATAGTTTGAAAATGAAATGAAATGAAATATCATACTTTATCTGGGATTACCTTTTTCTTTATATTCTTTCTTGTGTTCGCCACTGACAGATATTTTAAAACAAAGTGCGATTTAAATAAGAGTTTAAAGCGTTGTCATGTGTGTTCTTTTCTTACAGTAAGATCAGTCTCTGACACATATCTAATCACTAATTAATCCATTATTTTAATTTACATAATCGCCTAAAATGGCTGAAATATCCAGGTTTCTAATTAAGTGCTTACTTTAGTGTTTAGGGGGGGGGGGGGGGGGGGTTAGGGATCAAACTGAAACATGAGTCTCTGCCAGGGTCTTGAAAACTTGACAATTGAAAAAAGTGAAAAATAAGACCTACTTGAATGTTTGTCATACACCTAATTTTTTGAACGTCGTAGAAATAAATAATTTGTGCACAAAAAGTGTCTCTTTCATAGAGAGGAAATGCCAACGCTAACGGGTCGAAATGCGCAAAAAAAAAGTTGCAAGACCACTTAATATATTGCGAATGCTGCGGAAGCGATCGTTTTTTTGTGACCGAGGGCTGGAAGATGCTGATAAATAAATAAGTGCATAAGTGAGGCATATGTAATTCAAACACCACTCTTTATTAATTGCAAAGCCATTTTGATGTTCGACTCAATCACTCTGATACATTTTGAGGTCCATAAAGTGGTAACCTTTTCTTTCCTCCTCGCTCATAGGCCATATACCATGGAATCGTTTATTCAAGAATCAAAAGCCTACGTCATTACTCGATTCATTACGGGCTTATCACCGGATAGATACAGTTCATCAGATTAAGGAAGATCGATTTTAGATTGGTAAATATGAACACATTTGATATAAGACTGAACCTTCAGATACCAGCTGGAGAGGGTGGTGTTTGAAACCGTTGAATCACTGCACATGTAAAATTTCAATCCCTTTAATGTGGAGTTGCCCAGGACACAGAATGACATCCGCACAAGGCCTGTTTTAGATCACCTATTATCGCCTATTAACTTTTGTCAAAGGCTTTTTTTTTTGTATGTGTGTGTATGTGTGTGCGTGTTTTCCTATTTCACATCAAAGTGCCAATGAAACTGCACATAACAGTAGAAATATATTAAAATACTACATTAAAAACACTGAAAAACGTTGCAATAACGTCAAGCATAGAAAACTTCGCACAAGAAAAAATGAAACCGTGGAAACGTTAATAGGAAACGTTAACTCAGGATGTCATAATTAAGGATTTTTAAAGCATAAATATAAAAAAATCGTACACATTTTTAAAAAAGGCAATGGTTAAGGAAAAATTGTTAAATGGAAGAGGAGGTGGGGGAGGGGGTGCGGGGTTGGTGTCAAGATCAACTAGATATGGCTCTTGTATGACGCCTGTGTTATCCCCTGATCGCCACCGCAAATATAGCCTGGTCCTTCCTTCGTATTTAACAGGTTAAAAATAAAGACGTTTCTTCCTAGTTTCAAATCATATTTTGGTCTGAAGTAGTCGCGTTTGCAAAATAGCAACATTTTGTAACAATGTTGATATATATATATATATATATATATATATATATATATATATATATATATATATATATATATATATATATATATATATATATATATATATATATATAAAACTCCATGTGACTCCATAAGAAATACATGGTTAATATGCGGCCATCGGAAGGGGTTTGACGATGCTTCTGTTCAGAGGATGTCTCATGATACACCTTGTCACGTGTCACCCCTCCCATCCCCACAACCCCACCCCCCTCTCCAACGATCACCCCCACCGCCTCTCTCCATCACAAGGTCATCGCTCTGACGCTTTTTATAAAGAAGGATTTATCCATGAATGGAATATCTGTAAATCCATTTAATGAAATCGCGTCTAGTTGAAAGGGTGCTGAAATTAGTGCAAGTGAGATGCAAACGTTTTTCATTGCTGTCGCTGAATGGATGACAAATTGCTAATTCAATCGCGCATTCCCTCGACGTGCATAGACCCATGGTAATCGGAAGCCATCTTGTTTTTATGCCCCGTCTTCACAATGAAATGATAAAGGCTCCTTCCTTTTCACAAAAGCTAGTAATTCCCAGACTTGCCAATGAACAAAATGCAATACATAGATAAAAACGTTTTCTACTCAAAAACTGGACTACTGAGTAATAAGTTTAAAAGTCTTAATTTTGAAATATAAAAGTGGCGTAGTATAAACATCAACATGACGAAGTAATAGCAAACGAGATCCTATCACCACTCACTGGAAATGAAAGCTATGACGTCATGGTCAGACTAAAGTCAAGGACACCACATGTTAGAATTTTCTCGTTTTTTTGTGGAAATATACATGTAAGGACACGTGACCCCCGAGGTGAGGATATTTTACAGGAAGTAAAGCTACAATGCCGACTGCAACCACCTCCCGCCTCACCCCCGCCCCCCAACCCACTCCCCGTCCCCTTCAACTCAATAAACAGCGTATCTTAGACATGTCAATTTGTTATGTTGATGTTAATATAAACCCTATCCAACGACGTTCTCCCGACGTCTATGCTCTTGTTTTCCAGACCTTCTTATGATGTTTTATGTCCTTGCAACGCAACAGGGGCGATCTCCAAAAAAAGGTCATCAACAGTTACGTTATTTACTAAATTCTCAATAGAAGCCTCTGGCGTTCTATTTGATTTTGAAATGCGAGCTTAAAATCCTTGTGGTTCGGTTTAGAAACGTGGGGCTTCTTTTTTTAAACTTCATGTGCATCACCTGGCAATACCGGGGATTTCCTGATTAAATAACGCCATCATATTAAGTGAAGCTAATTGTCTGGAGATAAACAAAAGACGAAAAAAGGACAGAAAAATAGACTAGTCGCCGACATATGACGTATTGGGCGCCGCCTCAGGCTTCACACATGGGAAAAATATCCTTCAGATAATATCAAGATCATCAGAGATCAACAATGAGCGAAAAATACAAAAAAAAAGAACAAACAAACAAAAAAAAACATGTTGCTCCATTTGCACTGATGGAACTGAATCTGCTCCTTGTGTAATACACACGATGTGTGTTTTCTCCGCAACTTTTTTTCTTTAAACCAGAATAAATGCTATACGCTGTTTTTACTGTGTGTGTTTAAATTCCATGGATGCCCATGGGCAAAGTTTTTATGTATTGACGCATTTCTTCTATTATTTTCGGGAAATATCAATACCATCTCTTCTGGACCACGAAATGTGACCAGATATCCAGGGGCCCTGGCATCTTTTTTCTGAGAAAAAATACCAATTTTTAACTACCCCAGAATCACAAATTTGATCACAAATCACAAGAACATATCTTGCCTAGCTGAAGGAAGAGAAAGAATGGACAGTTCTGTTTTGGCTGATCAGTTGGGTTGTTGGAAAATGCAACAGGTTGCGCAAATGCTGCTGCAGCCTTTATACGTGTTGTATTTGTTGATAGAAAATCACTGTTTTACTTCGCTTTTTTTTTCAATAATGAAAATGCAAATGAAGTCGAAAACAAAAGGCCCGGTGCGAAACTTCAGATATGTGCGAAATTTGGGTGTCCCGGGGACAGTTTGGTCAGAGGAGTAGTGAAGATGAAATGACGACCAGTAAAGAGAAAAAAGGTCCGAAACATTGACTCCGTATAGTTTCAATATACTCTTTGTAAGTCTTCAACTTACCAAGTGTTCTTTTACTAATCTCACTTTAGCACGTTTTATGGCTCTCAACTAAATGCCGAGACCCTACAACCATGGGCTTAAACGATGCTACCTCTATAACACCAGCAAAATGCTAGGGGCTTACTTACAGTGGACAGTATATCAGGGTACTTTACTCAGTAAAGCTTAGGTACCACTCTGGGTCCTAGGTGTTCGCGCCCGTTAAACATGGAAACGTTTTTTGAAGGTTGTAAAAAGGTTAAAACGTTTTCCCAACCGTTTTCTAACCTTTTATGGTTGATAAAAGGTTAGTAAGATAACCAAATAAAACGTTCAATTTTAAACAAAATTGTAAAAATTTCTGGTTAAAGAAAGGTTACATTTTCAGTCAAAATTAACGTTTTGTTTAAAACAAAATAAAAACGTTCATTTTTAATACAAATGAAACTATTTGTGATTTGCATAAAAAACATTGAACACTGGAATTGTCAAGATAGCCAGTGAAGGAGCACGTTTTCAGAAGTTAGAGTTACTGTGTTGAACTTATTGATAGATACGTTATAATATGTTGCACGAGTTTGCAATGTGAGCGATAATTAAAGATCTCTAATACGTTTCTGTTGTAAAAGAATTAAAAAATAAAAAATTTAAAAATTTAATCTATTTATCCAAAATCTAATTTCACTTCATAAACAACTATCCCCTGCCAAAAAACGTTTGTAAACGAACCCGTAAAAACGTTTGCCAGCAACCCACATAAAACGTTTTAAGCAAAACGTTATAAAATGTTTTTTAAACTATTAGCATGCTACTTAAAAACATTTTATAACGTTCTGATAAAACATTTTTCAATGTGACATATACAGCCTTCAGAAAACGTTATCCGAACATTGAAAAGGTTCGGGTAAAAACGTTTTAAAACGTTAATGCAACCAGAAATGTTTGAGGAAAGGAAAAGTGAGGTGAACTGTTTATTGAACTTTCTTTATTATGGAGATGAATGGAAAAAAACGGACTGACAAAATGTAGCCAGTATAGCGAGTTGTCCGATTTACCGAAGGTGTCCTCAATAGCGGGTATACTATATCAGCTTTCAAACAAATGCAGCCCAATCTGCTGTAGCGAAGGGTTATTTCCAAGAACGCATAATAATATCCCGGAACTTAATCCGCTGTCTTATTACATTTATCAGATGGTTTCCCTCTTTCCATGACAATAATTGAAAACAGTTTGTGTCTGAGTATCAGACAGTAGGCCGAGTTTGCTTGTGACGTCACGTCATGTTTGTCTGCACTGGTGACGCGTGTCTGAGGGTTGTCCCGACATTTAGCTGAGCGACAATTAGCGGAGCGACATTTAGCCGACATTTAGCCGAGATTAATAATTATGTAAATTGAACTGATGCTCTATTTTCTCAAATATATGTTATTTTTGGGAATCCCGGTCATCTGTCCCCCCGGTCAACTGCCCCCCCCCCCCTTGTCATCTGCCCCCCCCTCTTTTTTTGCAACCCAGTCGACTCCCCCCCCCCCCCTTCAAAGTGGAGGAGTGGTCGCTTGCCCCCTCCATATACTATTTTTTTCTTAGGTTCTTGGCTTACAAAGACACAATAAATAAAATTATATGTATTTTGTTGACTGTATTGCACCTCGGTAAATTGCAATTCGCTAACAGGAAACTGATTGCAATTAGAACTGCAATTAGTTTACGGATCAGTCTCTCTGAAGATCAATATTGGTGAATAGATAAATGAAGATCAATTGTTTCAGAGGCGAAATTGACGGGGACATCACAATTGCCTAATTTTTTAAAGATTTTTCTTCAACTAAAAAAAAAAGGAGGGGTGCAGATGACGACCCCGTCAAATTGCAGGGGGGGTGGGGGGGCAGTAGACCGGGTTGCAAAAAAGGGGGGCAGTTGACTGGGGGGGGGGGGGAAATGACCGTTTACCTATTTTTGGAGTTGATGAATAAGTCAGATATATATATATATATATATATATTATTATTATTATTATTATTATTATTATTATTTTCTAAAATCTTTTTAAAGTACAGTTTTAAGGGCTTTTAAGGCATTAAACCTGAGAATCAAAGCTCATTTAAATTATATTTTACTTTGAATGCCAAAGTCTTTATTTTTGTTTAAAATACCTTAAAATCAAAAATACAAATTTTTCTATCTGAAACGAAAGTTTTTTCTGCCATTTAAAACCTGATGTTGTGGGCAATTACACGCATATAGTCAACAGTATGTCGGTTTTCGAAGTCGCGGACTGTTTGACGAATGCGTTGCGCAGAGTCGGCGTACCAGCGACGTGGTAGCTCGGGCAAGCGGCCACCCACAATTTGACCAGATGCACCGCGAACATTACGGCGGATCCGACCGATGTAACATGTAAAAAACCGTTTTTGCAGGAACTGAGGAGGCCAACTTAAAGTTCATTGGTTTGGATAAAGCATGTAAATTGCAATTGCGACAATGTTGAAATGAAAGGACAATTACCATTTCCAGTTAGAAGATAAAAGGGCAACAATTTGTAAAAGAGAGAGAGAGAGAGAGAGAGAGAGAGAGAGAGAGAGAGAAAGAGAGAGAGAGAGAGAGAGAGAGAATGAGAGAGAGAGAGAGAGGGCGAGAGAAATACAAAGAAAAGAAAAAAATAAGAAAAATAAAAATGAATGGGGGGGGGGAATAGTCTTCGGGGGGAATTGTCCTACGGGGGGAATTGTTCGCTGGGGGGGGGGGGGTTGTCGGGGTTGGATTGACTGGGGGAATTGTCTGGGGGGGGGGGGATTGTCCTGTTCCCAATAGACAGAACAAGTTCACAGCAATAGTGACACTCCAATAAGAGGAATTTTCTATATTGCTTTTAATGCCAGTTGCTGTCTGATCTGTCAGAGTTACAGTGGTGGTAATCTCTGCCCTTATCTGCCATGCAGGAGTCCATTCACGTTGCATGTGCAGAGTAAGTTCGCAAAATTTACTGCTCTGCTCAAAGGTAAATCCTTTTAATGCCAAGTGCTGTCCTTCCTGTCATTAGATCAACTGAAGTGGATTACCCCCCCCCCCAAAAAAAAACACCACTTTTTTCTTTTTTTTTTTTTTACTTGAGACTTTCATTCCCGAGGAGTTTTAATAGTCTTAGTAGAAATTGCGAAAGTTTCCCTTCCCCCCCCCCTTTTTTTTGTTCTCTTCCATTTTCTCATTCTTTAGAATCTCATGACGTCATGAAAGTTTCACAGAATCAATTTAGCAACAACTATGTTTCTATATTTTTAAAACAATTAATATATGGTTTGGACTGCTAATATTTGGTTTGGAAAGGATTTGGATTTACAAAAAGTTTTTATGAATAACCACCAAAGATTTCTATGAAAAGTCACACTTGCAATTTCGACGAAGTCTCGACGTTATTGAACTTATTGAAGACGTTTGCCTTTATTCGCAACCAAACGCAACCAAAGTACAACCAGAGTTAATGTTTCCTTTCGGTCGAAACGAGGACACAACTTCAAATTGATATTGGGTATTGTGTGAACCAACCTCAAGCTATGACATTTAGCATAGTTACTCGTAAGCACTGTTCTCGTTGGCGGGGTTTTGTCCAGTTTTTGGGGCATTTTTGTTGCGAAATGACTCGCTTTTTCGGAACCCACCGAGTCTTTCTGGACCCAACTGAGTCACACTTTCCTTTTTTGACTCACTTTCCCGAGAACCCAGCGCGAACCCTGCTTGCAAGTACACCGCTTCGTGGTAATGGGTTTTAAATGATTCTGCAGTCTTGCTCTACCCTTTATCAACAGTAATTGCAAGAATTTGTGACTCTTGCCTTTGTTTAATCGGCTGCACAAATTTCACTTCGGCCGCTGTTAGTCACTGTTAAGGCATGTTGTGACTACCCGTTTGTATTGACGTCACGTTAACATCACAGAGTCACAGTTCTTTCTGTACTCTGCCCAGTTTGCCACATAACAGGCAGTAATATAATTGCTGTTTACAGCCGGGTAATAATCGTTTTATCGCCTTAGCACCCCACGACACTCTCTCCCCATCCCCCCTACCATTATCCATTTAGCTAGAATCTATTTTCAACAGTGCTACCTTACATGCTGGAGCAAACGGATGAACGAAAAAGTAAAAGTGCTAAATATTTTATAAAATTATTTGCTGTTCTGCAAAAAATGAAGGCTGAACAGTAATACTGTAAAAATATTTTTTAATTTAAAAGTTTGAAGTTCAAATTTTACAAACTCACCGATTAATTGGGAGAATCGTGAGTAATTGTCAAAAAATGAAGAATATATGTTTTCTCGTTGCAGGGTTGACTATTTTGTAAAAAAATGTTGATACCATTTTATTTTCAACAAATGGGGAGTGGTGGACAATTTCCACTTTCTCGAGTGCCATAACATTCAGTGGTCAGTGAAATAGAAATGCTGTGTTTACTTCCAATCTGATCAGCGATATTGATGGCCAAGTCATTTCAGCAGAATAATTCCCCTTCTTTTCGGCAGCATTCCCAGATTTATCCCTTCCTTTTGATTGGGTTTTCATCTGCAGGGACTTTTGAGGGATTTTGCATTTGCAAGGCAAATAAGCCACGACTGGCCGGTGTGGTATTGCATTAATCGCCCCGTGAAACCAATCACCGCTTCACAAAGAAGAATCTGTTTCTCCCTCTTCCTATATGGGCTCTCAGGGGTCATATTCACAAAAGTTAACTGCACAGTTAACCATTCCGTTAACTGCTCCGTTGGCAACCAGGACATTAAGTAAATAAATAAACTGACCCTGTTTGACAAACAAAATTCCACCTAAAATTAGATGTAGCTATATTTACTGAGTCTCGCTTGTAGGAGTACAGTTAATTGCACAGTTACTTTTGTGAATACCAGGACCGAAAATTATTAGGACGGAGAGGACGGTGTTTGTGGAGTAAAGGGTCAACAAAGCGTTCAAGGTGACATTTATTTAGCCATTAATCTGCCTGTTGACGTCCGTAGTTTTATCTCCAAATCTCAAGATTATTTTACTAATCTGACCGCTGAAGGCAATGGTGTTTTTCTTGTGTCAAATGGACACCAGCGCTTAATATTTAGGAAGAAGAGGGGAGGGTGGGGTGGGGGGGGTGGGGGGGATGGAGGGAGGGAGACAGGTTATCACTGCGATATCAGTAAACGAATCTTTGTGTTAAAAAGAAGACAATTTCTTCTGCTAAAGGACAACACAATTCACTGCGTACAGTGAAAAGTATGGACAACCGTCAACTTTGAGCTGACATTGACTAATTCTGGGGTCAGCGTGAAGCTTTACTGACATGTAATAAAATTTTTTGCAGAGATCAGCATTTAGCGCACTAAGTATTATTAATCAGCAGGGAAATGTTGACTTTAGTGGAACATTTTTGTAACTGGTCAATAATATCTTCTCATAATTCGAAACAAGTCAATATATACTTTGTTACAATCATTTTGACCTACCTTTAGGTCAACATATTCGTAAATGATGCATACTATCTTCATGCTAACTCCGAATTAAGCAAACATCAGGCCTTCTTACTAAATTGGCTTTTTAATATCAAATAACTGTAATAGCTGTCCATTTTTGCATTTCGGTCAACATAAAAAAATATTGACTTAGAACTTGACCAATCAGATTACATTTCCCAAAAACTGGTAACAATTTGTTCTGTTCTTTATGGCCAGCATTTGATTTTGCAGTTTAAAATGTTATAATGGCGACTTAACTGTTTTAAATACAGAATCCGGAATAGATCCAGAATGTTTAACATAAAAAATCCGGAATTTGGCTGTTTAAAATGCAGAACTCGGTATTAATTTATTCTGGAATTTTACTTTTTGAAATGCAGACTGTCGAATTTAATTGTTTTTAACGCAGGGTCCGGAATTCAATTGTTAAAAATGCAGGATCTGAACTTTAACTGTTCTAAATTTAGAATCCGAGGCATTATTTATTGCACTGAATTCACTCGAAGAGTGACGCACGCGCAATAGTAAGTAATTAACATCCGGTTTGAAAATAACCATGAAACTGCTGACGTCATCAATGACGCAAGCCCTTACGCAAGCCATTGACATCGTCAATTAATAATAGTGAAAACATATAATTCAATCAGAATTATGTTTAATATTTTGCATTGTATAAAGAAAAAAACCCCAGCGTGTAAGACCCATAGAAATCAAACTATTCACGAGTTTTTGTTCACTACTAATACTTTTTAAAATACATTTCTAATAACAGCATCAAAAGAAGTTCTCTCAATGAAGACAAAATTAGTTTAGGCACTTACTGCGTAACTGTATTTTCGTTAGAATTTTGTTTATTTAATATTGTAGCCTTTGTTATTTGATAAGGAAAACTAACCAAATCATGTTTTAACAGTTACTTATTATAGGGTTTTGAATTAAGGGAAAAAAACTAGAACAGTGTAACCGAAACTTTGTTATTTTCTTTGAAAGAGAATTCAATGCTGAAATACATCTCACTTTTGCGGTTGTGAATTACGAACACATTTACAACCCAAAAAAGGAGAAGTGATATCATTTAGAGGGGTAGGGGGTGGGGAATTGGGGTGGGGATGCAAACACTACAGCACATCATGTGATGTAAATGAAGGCGGCGGTAATGCGATCCATGGAAAACCAATTATGTTGAAGCTTTTATGAATGATGTTATTTTACATCCCCGTTAGCAACGTAAATGGGATCGTAGGCGAGTCTTCTTATCATTGCTCACGTGTCGATGTCGTAAAAAGGTCGCTAAAAGCACTCATAATCTAACACGTTACAGAGAAATAAGAGCATCAGCCAGTTTGAACTGAAGTAGGTTCTATTTGTGAGTGAAATCCGGTGTGGCAGTGGGGGTGGGGGGGGGGGAGGGGGGGATTGATTCTTCAGCATAAAAGATACAGAAAGGAAAAACCCAGATGTTGGTCTGAGTGACGAATCGATTAGATATGAAAATACAACTAATTAAATATTTTTCGTGGGTCTGGGAATATTCCTCCCCGGGCCCGGACAAATCCCAACTCCGAATACTCCGCCTGGAAAATTCCCCGTAGGAATATACCCCCTGGAATACTCCCCCTCCGCGCTGCAATCTTTCTTTTTTTTTTAATTGTAAGTTCTTACTCGTACTATTGATGGGTGGGTCGAATTTTCCAAGAGGCAGCCATAGGGGTAACCGTAGGCTCCCCCCCCCCCCCCCCCAGGGAGGCCAGTCAAGTACCAGCTAGCTACCAAACGTGGTCATGGCTTTTTTAATATAACTCTAAATGCGGAGTGCTAACTTAAACGCAAAGTAAACTTCGGAAAGAACGCCCCTTTTTGTGGTTAAGGCGGAGTACTGAATGAAAATGCCCCCCCCCCCTTTTTAACATAATTGGCATTCCACGCGGACCGGGTCTAATTTCAAAATTACCCCCTCCTTTCTCCCCGTTTTTTATTTTTTGGACACACATGGTAACGCATATGATACCAAGTGCCCCACCCCGGGGCTGTACTCTCCTAATCTTTTACACTCTTACACAGGAACCGTACGTATAAAACAACGGAGAAGAGGGAGATGACAAAATATCACTATATACAACAAAATAACACTACAAGCGATAAAACGCCCTTTGCAGAGGACAAAACACCACGACATATACAAAAAAGTGCTGCATACGACAAAATAGAACTGCACACGACAAAATAATACTGCAGACGACAAAATACCCCAGCAGACGACAAAACACCCCTGCAGACGACAAAATGCAAGCACAGACCATCACAAAAGACATCGATGCCAAAAGTCTCTTTCCCTTAATCACCTGAAATATTTTTTTTCCTAGGTGGAATCAAAATGAAATTGAATTATTTTCAAAACTCGTTCCCATTAGACCACAAAATCATGCTCCCTCATTGAATTAATGTCTCAGATTTGTTATACAGTCTAGACAAGTAACTGGGCTAAAAAAAAATATTAAAGAAAAATAAAATTCTATGTTGGTTAAATTTGTCCTGAGTAATACTGATGTATCCACTTCAGTGACTCACTCCAGACATTAAATTTCATTTTTTTATGATTAGTCGAAGGACTTTTGAAAGAAAGAAATATAAAGAGAATCTGCCTTTACAGGCTCGTTCCCAAATGAAATGCTCTTTAAGTAAAGCAGTTTTTTTACTTTGTGAATACGATTTTTAACTCATTTTTATAGGCTCGTTAGCTTTAAGCTTAGTCAGAAGGTATATGCCAACAATAACTTAATTTCGAAATACTGCAAGTAATATAAATTTTTACTCTGGTTCTCGCTGCTAGTTTTCAAAGTGTCTACAATGTCCAGAATAAATAATTATTTTATTATTTTTATTTATTTTTTGTTGCATTTTTTACATCTGCAATAGCTAGAGGAAATCAAAGTAAACCCCAATCTGGCCTCAAAGCCTGCCTCAGCCCACAACAATGAGACCAGGCATCGTTTGATGACGGTCTTTCAAAGCACACAGAGTAAGCTACTTCTTTTAATTAAGATTTTTACAAAATGAAAGAAAACGTTGCTATATCCATCCTCCATCTATTTGCAGACGCGATGTACTTTGATGAAAAAAAGACAATTACACAAATCTGTGGCACTTTTTTCCCTTAAACGGGCTTGTAATTCCTTCTTAGCTTCTTAATTAATGGTGATTAATAAGTTTTTTTCTTGTTTTAAAGACATAGTCTGATCTGAGAAAGGGGTTTGGGAAAAACTATAATAATGTGCGGGCCACCCCCCCCCCTCCCACCCCATGATGTCCCCTCTGTTGCGTCCCCCAATTTTGCACGGGTGGTCAAGATTCCAGACTCGCTCACTTTCCCAGCATCCTATGACGTCGTTATTATAGGGATGTACGGGTCACCGCTCCCCCCGACCCCACCCCAATGATGTCTGCCCTGCGTTGTGTCCCTCGATTTGGCACAGGTATTAAAGAGTCCAGACTTCTCAGTTTCCCAGCATTCTATGACGTCATCATTAAATCCCATCACAGAATATTTTAAGTTTAATTGAACTGAATGATCAACTGCAGTGAGTGAAAACTGGTCGATTTGAACAGAAACACAGAGAAATTGTCCCAGTTTCTGGATGTTACTGTCCGTTACATTTAATTGAATTGGAAGTTCTCTATGGCAAAACACAAGGAAAGTTTATTTGTCATTTAATACCCTTGCACCTCACAGGCTCTTTTTGTATAGTTACCAAATGAAAATTAAAAGGGACTGACATTTTTGTCCGACTTAGGGAGTTGTCAATATCATATATATGTCCGGGGAGACAGGTTTCACTGTACCCCTTAATCACCAGGAAAAGCCATGTTGTAATAGCACACCGTTCTAACGTGGGATTTGAAGTGCGGTCATTTCATTTGTCCTGAAGATGTTGCATAAACGTTGCATTGCATGTAAGGGAATTTCTTCCTTTGCTATTCCATATCTTATTTTTTTTTCTATTTTAAGGTATTTCTGTCATATACTCAGTGCTTCGTTCAAAAAACGTCACAATTATTTTCTAATTGTTTATTTTCCTATCAGGTTAATACAGATTATATCGGAGTTCTTTGTCACTCGATCAATCATAGAGAGATCAACACTTTTTCACTAACATGGCCCCGTCTAGACTACAGAAACGAAACTAAAATGTATGAAAAGAGATAGAAAAAAGGCCTTTAATATGCAGTGATCAGTGTTTTCAGGCTAGGCTGTCATTGGCATGGATTCGGATGTTTTAAGAAAAGCAAATCAGTGGGTAGTTGGGGTGGAAAGAGGCGGTAGGGGAGGGTTCTAAGGAAAATTCTAAGCATGTTATATTCTACGCAATATATATTGAAATTTTAAAGGTGTACGAATGCCAATGTTCTGAACATTTCCATCATAAAATACTAAGTCCTTAAATATACCCGGAAGTCCCTCCAATATAACAAAATAATCGCAATTAAACCAAAACAAACAAAAAAAAAACGACAAGCGTTAAAACCCAAAACAAATCTTTTAAAAAAATGTTTTGAATTCAAAAAATGTGGAAACAAATGGCTATATTGGTTTGTTAACAGGAGACTGAAACTGAGCGTATTTAGTATATATCGGTCTCTGGATTCAACATGGGCGTTGTTCAATCTTTCCTTAATTCCATGAAATAAATAAATAAAACTTTGTCTTTGATCAGCAAAAGGAAAAGGAAGATAGAAAAAAACAAACAAACAAAGCAAATAAACAAAGAAACGACAGTGACATAATAAGGACACAGTGATGTCATCACACTGACAGTACTCTTCTAACTAGTGACGTCACCAAATTGAATTAATTGATTGAGGCAATTGATTGATTGGGGCTACTCCGAAGGATGGCGCTAAACTGAAGAGATCGGAAGTGCTGATGTGACCAAGAATGCTCCTCAATCCACCCCACCCCCCACCCCCGCCCCCTCTCCCCGATAAAAATAGCATATGCCATCGAGAAGCAGAAGACGCCATGTTAAAAGATGAGAAACAAGTACTTTTTTGCGAGGACTTTGAGTTTCACTCACAAATATATTTGCGAAAATGTGTGTTATTCAAGGACTTTTGCAAGATTCAGCGTGTGGAGGTGATAATAATAATAATAATAATAATAATAATAATAATAATAATAATAATAATAATAATAATAATAATAATAATAATAATAATAATAATAATAATAATAATACACCGGAACCCAGAAAATCAGACCACCCTTGCGTCTGAGTGAAAGTGGTCCGATTTCCGGAGTGGTCAGATTTCTGGGGTTCAAACAATTTTGTTTGTACACGTTAGCAAAATTATTTCATGTAGCCTAATAACGGTCGATATAAAGGATATAGTTTTCATTTTTATCTGTCCTTTCCGTCAGTCTTATTAGAAATAGAAATATCTATGAATGCGACTGCTGTTTAGTCACAATCTGATAAAAAGTATCATAAAAAAATTAAAAATGCTCTCACACAGGGGTGGATTTACGGAGTTACGGACAAATAACAGTGTCCTTTGTCCCTAGTTCACAGGTGTCCCCCACTGACAGGGCACTTAACGTACAAGTCAATGGGATTTTAAAAGGGACTGACAGAATTAAAGTGTCCCTAATGTACAGGTGTCCTCAATAGACAGGTGTCCTTAGCACAGGTTTTACTGTATTTAAATGTCATATTTTAACAGAAATTAATCTGCATACGGATTCTGCACTGCTCAGGTTTTGAATGCCTTGAATTGCAATTCGGTAGCTCATTTAATCCGAAAAGTATTTGCCAAAACTGCCCTTTGAGAAACTTTTACTTAATATTTCTACAATACCACACTTTTTTTTAATTTACAAAACTGCAGGATTTAGCCTCATTTAACAAAATTGTAGCTATAATTCGTGGCCTTTCGTGACCTTTCGTGGCATTCCGTTTTTTCCGGGAGATTGTCTGGTTGGTCTCAAGTGCTCAAAGTACAATTTAAATGTCATTAAAACTGGAGATGCACTCCTTCTTCAAAACCCCACCTCAGTTAGAAGCATTGAGTTTCAATGCTTAAATGGAAGAAAATCGGTGCTGGTGAAATAAGGGGTCCGATTTGCGGGCTGGTACGATCCCGGCGTTCTAGTGTAGTAATAATAATAATAATAACAATAATAATAATGATGATGATGAAGATGATGATGAAGATGATGATGACGATGATGATGATGATGATGATGATGATGATGATGATGATGATGATGATGATGATGATGATGATGATGATGATGACGGCGATGATGACTGAAAGTGTAGGGAGAAAACACGAGGCATCTGATCACCTATCGGCGCTACAATACTTTGTCTTGCTCCAGTTTCCTGACTATTCCTGCAAGTGCAACACCTCCAAACGATCCCGATGCACTCACACGACCTACAGAGCGGGGTCCATAATCAAAGACACAAGAATTATGGTAACTGAAGCCTCCAAATGATCACTAACTAGTTGTACAGGAAAACATAAATAAGTTCAGCGTATGAAATTCCAGATTATTTGTTTGGATAGATTCTATTGCTGTATTATATTTGGAACCTAAAGTAGGGTAGGGACTTTCCTTGGTGGTACCATTTACATTCATACAAGGGGTGGGGGGGGGGGGGGAAGGCGGCACTAAGTGAAACCCGTTACGCAAACATTCTTGAGATTCTAAGTAAATTTTGTTTTGACTAAAACTACTGTGAAAAACACTTGTTTATAATTTACAACTAAATAGTTGCAAGAAATAAACACACACCGCGATAACGTAATAAATATACTCGTAGAGTTTATAATCTTATATTGTTTTTCTGTTAAGTCATGATTTCGGTTAAATAAGCATATTCTTTTTGTTAATTTTGTAAGGCTTAAGGAAGGTAGTATTTCATAGTTTATTTTATCAGAACACTTTTATTTTAAGCAAAAATACAGAATGACGTTGTTGTGAAGGAACACTTTTCTCAAGGTACTTCACTCCCTGCTCTCACAGAGGTCAGAAGACAAAACGCCCCCATCCCCCACCCCGTCTTAACACTCACAAGCATAAACACGGATGATCGTTGTTACTGGTAGGAGGATGTGTTTTTGAGTAGTTGTGGCGGTGCGAAACTGATACCAAGATACGTAGAGCGTAACGGTTACTTCAGCTGTTTCGAGGATGTTGTTGACTTGTTTAGCGTAGCGTTCTACGTCGTATTTTCTTCTTTTTCCCACTTCACCACACACCTAATTTTGGTTGGTCGTACTAGACAGCTTGCGTAACAAGTTAACTCCAGGTCTATCAGCCATTGAGCGCTTAGAAGTGAAAAAGGTCGGCCCACACAAGCCGCAGGTGTCGTTGTTTCCATATATATCAAACATTTGGATTGAGGATCTTGGATGCTTTGGTGGGGAGAAGGGGACGGGCAGGGACAGGGGTGTCATGGTGATCTAGTGAGAGGTTCATCTAGCCGCTGTAGGGAAATAATACGAGAGGCATCTCCTTCACACCCAAGCATACACACACATACACACATACATACACACATGCACACACACAAACAAACACACACACACATAAATACACACCAATACATACACACAAAGACACAAACACACACGTTATATTTTCTATGTTTTGTATCTAAATGAAATGCACGGGAACCCTTAAGAACATCCCGCAAAGTTGACCACCGGACAAAAGGGACCGTTTTAAATAGTTACCATGGATACAAGAACCTAACAAGTTACAACCCTTAACGAAAACAAGGCTGAAATGTTTGTGAGCATGGAATTTATTGGTGACAACAAAAAGCGATTGATGTATTACTAACATTCTTTACATAATATAACCATTTCTGGCATTTACCCAAAACCTGGTCCCTAACTGCACTCTGCGAACCTTTCACGAAGTGCAGACAGTGGAAGCCCGCATATAGAACTGCTGGTGGGACAGAACTAGCATAGACCGATTTCCAGGGGGGATACCATTTTGGTGGGGCTCTTCATAATGGGAGTACCCCTTGAACGGGACTATCGAAAGTGGCCTAGTTTGTGAGGCGGTCCCAATTACCAAGTGGTCCCATGTACAGGGTGTTCCTATCCAGCGGTTCAGCGCTATATCCAGGGTATATCTAGGGTTATCTAGGGTATATCAAGGGTATATCTGCCGTCAAGGTTAGCTCAATGAACACACAAGAGCTCAATATTTACATGTGCGTGTCTATTGCTAACGAGTAACGATCCTCATTTATCGCTCATATTATGTTATTAATCACATACATAAATTAGCTTGTAAACAAGTAGACTAAATGTCTATAATTTTGTATAGAAAAAAGGCTTCATGACATTATTCAGTCTGTCAATCAAAGCTAACAAGCATATTCTTTATCTGTGGTTATATATAACACTGTGAGCCGGCGACAATGGCAAATTGAGATACATAGATACTAAATATTCCACTGACATGCATTGGTGGCATAGTTCATTCAGAACTGTGTCGTGCTAATGAAACCCCTTGTTAATAAACCCCCCATACTTCTTCAACCTTCCATCTCACTCCTATGTCAACAAACGCCACCTCCCCCCCCCCCCCACACCCCACCCCCTCTTGTTCGCAAAGCAATTCAGATTGATAGAATAAGTCCAGGCCTTTTAACCACCACATTCCTGGACAAAATACAAATGGTTCGCGTGATTCTTGCCAATTTGAGTGACACCTTCTCAATCTTTTTATCCCAAAGCTTCTGCATAAATGATATGTCCGTAATTGAGGCTTACATCCAAGGTTATACATCTCGCATTATCGCTCACCAGTAATCATCTCCTTTATGCACTAGTGCCACACGCCAGACCCACACCTGACCAACACCGGAAATAATATCACTTCCCAATTCACTCTCATATGCAGAACCTCGAGAAATAATACATGTCGAAACTGAGATCACTTTTGAACAGTGTATAATCTGGCTTTATTTCAGAGGTTCTTGTGTATAGTGGAACCTCGGAAACAAAACCACCATGGGAACTGAATTAGTTTATTAGTTTAGTTTATTTATTTATTTCTCCTTCTTCAGTAGTAATATATATGCAAAAGTTCTTATCATCGTTCAACGAATAAAAAACATTAAATATACTTTCATATATACATTAAATATATTACAGGGGACCTTCAATGAAATACAGTTACATATAAACAATAAGTACAAAAAAGCAAGGAAGCAAGAAAAAGAAAAAAAGAAAAGAAGCTAGCAGAAGAAGGGTCAAACTCTTATCAGAGCGCTAGTCTCTGCAACCAAGAAACAATCAAAACATAACTAATTAAAGATAAACCCGTTATAGGATAATAAAGTAGTTAAACTATCAAATATTACGATTATCACAGATCAAGGAAAACTAGATAGCAGAAACTGACACTATATATAACCAGATATAACGTACAAAACATCTCAATCAGGATCAAAGATGTATTTCTTTCTTTCTTATAACAGCACAGGCTATCATGAGAGAATCAAACCCAGTGGTAATGAAGCGACTAGGAAGAAAACTCCAGGCTAGGAGCAACGCAGAGCAAAGTAGTCACCTCACTTCGGAAGAATTTCCGAGAACTTCTAAGAATTTCCAACTTCTGCCTAAGAAATTGGAGGAAGATGTGTACATGTGGCAGGGGGGGGGGGGGGGGCAAAATTAAAACGCCGTAATATCATTTACCAGAAACGGAACTTAAAGTTGCATTCCTATAAAACAGACAAAAATAAGGCTATCCTAGCAAAACCTGTAAGGACATCCTGTTACGTTGTAATTCCATCATTTCAATTTTTTCTTCATTAAAATACACTAGTATGTTAATTGAACTTACAGAAGAAACCATTATCATCCCGGAATTTACTAACAGAGAAACTTCTGGGACAGGGGATTAGAACTGACAACTAGCTGCAGATTTTGTTTCGTTTTCTGGTGGTGACCTATAACCACCCCTCCCCCTCCCTCCCCCCTTCGTCTCCCCCTCCCCTCCCCCTCCTCAATCTATTTCAGTGATCATGATAATTAAAACAATGTTATTATTTTCTTCAGGTGATTGGTAATTTTCTTTTAAAAAGTATATGATTAAATATATTCAAATGCGTCGAAGTCAAGGTGTTTATTTGGGTTAATTTTCTCACATCCTTGTGAGAAAAAATATCGTTTCAAGGGTCAGTTATATCGAGGATAATTAATCCTGGCACACCCTAGATCCATAAAATAACTACACAAATCTATCACGATCGTGGACGATTTACATAAAAAAATTATATAAACGCATTGCATTTCAGAATCAAACAAATAAGTTAAACTCATTTGTCTCTGTCTCATCGCTCTGCTTTGATATGGGTTAAATGTGCGGAAATTGTCGTCCGGTATTTAGTAGAGAATATCGTGAATAGCGTAATGATATCGTAATATCGTACAAATCAGTGCAAGAACTTATTTTGTGGGTATTCCCAACTATATATTACGAGTCTAGGCTGTCTCATCCCCGACTGTCTCACCCCGGCTGTTTCCTTTTTCTATATTTCTGTTATATTTCTAGTATTAATTCTATTATTTTATTTTTGTAATGTTTTTATTTCACTGAAACTTTGATCTCTTTGATCTCTTTGATGTCTGTTGTTCTTCAAACAGCCGGGGTTGAAATAACCGGGGTTGAGACAGCCGGTTCTCATATATTACAGTGCGAAGTGATAATAATAATCCGAACCAATATTGCTACACATTTAATCAATTACAGTCAAAGAGCTCACGTTACTCAGTACCAAGCCTCTTTCATGAGGTCCACCATTGACAGCTTTGGGCGAGGCTCATAATCACCCGCTTACGTTATGATATTTCAAGCTGACTCTCTTTACACCCAACCCTATTAATATATCTTCATGTTTCTTAATTCTGGGTCTTTAAATACGACCCCATAAAACCTGGACCTTTACACTTGATCCTTAAAATGGAAACTTCCCAAAGCCCGTTGTAAATTTACCGTGATGTAAATGGACGTCTATTTTGGTCACATACCTTACGCGATATGGAAATGGATCTGTGTACTAAATTGACCATAATCTTTTGTTTGTTTAACCCAAAGATAAATACTGGGGCGTCGAAAGACAAACACGGGGGGTTTTAAATGCTTTCTTTATTTACCAAAAACATATTTCTTTCTCTAACATTAATAAGCAACATTTATTGCAATAAATTTCGCAATTTTCTAGAAAATAAAACACATCCATATTAATACTCCAAAAAGGAAAGAATAAATATTTGTGTTATTTGTAAAAAAACACTATTGCGTAGCACATATATTCATAGCCAATTACATTGTCCAAATAATCAGCCGTTCACATAATTACTCAGGTTGAGTCTTGAGTTTACTCCTAAATTAAATCTCCGCCTTTTTAAATATACAACACCCGAGGTTTATTTAATCCACAGGATTTAAATCTCCGAGGAGATTTACCAGCAGATTAGCATTTGATCTGAATCTCTGGTATTGTCTTTTTATGTGCAGTTATGTTAGGATTGGTATATTCTTTGATTAGAAACTCGGGAAGAAATTCTAGGTCAGTGACAAGAGTTTTCAACCTTAGAGAAAAAAATGAACGACATTGAAATTATTTATTTATTATTTAACAAAAAATATCGTAGAAAATTAGAGTAATCGGGTATTTGTAAATAAAAAAGTTATATGTGCACATGGGATTATAGGATTGTCCACTCCATTTTCCACTTTTCCACCTCTTTCTGAAAACAGTCTTCGGAAAAAGTCGTGATGAAAATGAACTGCACCCCCTTTATTGTGCAAAACGCCGTGTCTCCATAGAGTCCCATAGTTAAGGGTCCATTTACATCACGGTCCACTTACATCACCCACACCGTCCCGGAAAAAGGACCTATAAACTAGACTTCATATCTTTGGACTCCCCACATCCGACTCTGTGGCCAGTCGTTCTGTGCTATGCCTTCGGTTCCAGCTTTTTGCCTCCCCTCTTTTTTTGCCATGAGCCCTGCTGTTAGCCACTATTGTTTTTTTTATTTACTGTTAATTAAATAAAGTTAAATGTCATAAACTCAGTGGTGTAGGATGGACTTTTTCATACAATAACTGAATTAAAATATCATTAAGTTTTTTTTCTAATAAAATGTCTTTTCACCGAACTTGCATGGAATTCAAAATGATATACTTGGACCAGAAGAGAGAACAAAATAATAATATCTGTTTGCTTGTTTCTGGAATCCACGATGTGTGCTGCATAAGAGTATTGCAATTGTTTACACTAAAAATTAGATTAAATTTAGAAATAAATAAAGAGCAAAATAGAATTCATCGAATACTTATGTGTGTTTATGTGATAAGAATGAACAGTTTATCTCTAAATTTCTGTAGATTTAGAGGTTGAAGGAAAATAAACATAAAATTCATATGTAGGCCATTGCAATAATCACTGGCCATAATTACATAGGAATGTAAACCAAGGTCAGTGTAAATTAGAAAGTCGTCCAGAAGCAAGTGCCTGGTTCTTTGTGGTTAAATATGTGGTTGTTTTCGTGTTTCTCAATCACTCAAGAACGAGGCATGTATATAGGTGGTGTGTGAGTAGCCAGTGATGGACTACAGTAATAGGCAATTATCCATGTTTGTGATGTTCTCTGCATGGCCATGAGGTAAATAAAAGCTATACCATGTTCTCGTATGAACACGACTCAGATAAGTCAAAGTGTTGTTTACGAGTGTGCTTAATTACTCGTGCTTAATATTCGAAGCAGACACCCACAACATTGCCTCGTGAAAATAACCAATCTTTTTCCCCGCTTTGCATCTGGACAACTGTTACACACACACACACATACATACACACACACACACACATATATATATATATATATATATATATATATATATATATATATATATATATATATATATATATATATATATATATATTCATTGCAATTTTAACCTTGACAAATGATAGATTAAAACACATCCTACATTTACCGTTATGCTACCGAAGTGCCAGTAGTAGTTGTTAGCTAATAGTAGTATTATTGCTTCATGAATACCAGCCCACGATTGCATAAAGTGTGTTTATAAAATAAAATAAGTATCACTCATTTACAGTGCCACTTGCTATAATTGAAACTCAAAATTTCAATTTAAACTTTAAACTTTCTAGCATGTTATAATTTGAATTCATACAACTTTTTTGAAAGTATATAATAATTCTAGTCTCAAAGCAGCAGTGGTTTAGGAATACGATCGGTGGATTGCACACCTCTTTTGTCATAAAGAAGAACATGTTAGGAAACAGATGATGAGATTTTTTAATAAATTCATTAACTGTTTTGTCACACAAAAGTAAATACTGAGCAATATAACCTCAAAAAGAAAACAAGTAAGATACAAATGCAGTCCAAAAACACAACCAGGTAAACAAAGTCCGAAGACATTACAATAACAACGTTACAGAAATAAGATGAATGGTCAGTGGAACATACTTGTAACAAGCAATGCAATGGAATATTCAGGGCAATTGTCATGCTCGATACTGGTAAAGAGGCCTTGAAAGATGGCTTTGAGTAAAAAGTAAATAAGAGCCCACTTAACCATCGGGTCCTCTGTGCGGTTTCTCATAAGACGCTATTGGCCTCTGCAATAAATCTTCTACATAGAATTTCAACGGAAATTCTTATTCAATGTCAAAAATGTTCTATATTGTAAAAAAATTTAATATAGACCGATCAAAATATAGTGCGATCATTTGATGTCATTTTTATTAATAAATAAACATTTAATAAACATTTAATAATTCGGCCAAATTATGGATGCCAAATCATGGATAAAAATTATGTGTCCTTGGTGTATCTGTTCTGGTGCATTTGTCCTTAAATTGCATTAACCAATCATAATCAGCTTACATCTTGCCTGCTTCGTTCACCAATCATTTCATTGTGTCAAAATCAGAAGGCAAGCCGTTTCCTCAAAAAACTTTTTTATTTCTTCTTATGTATGTCAATTAGAAAAAAAAATGTTGCCTCTTGACAAAACTAGAGTGCCAGCAGAGATATATATTTATAGCTTTCCTAAATACTATTGAGATTATTTACTGGTTATTTATGGACGCACTTGTGCCGATATTTCTATAAAGGTTTTATACAAAAATGCATTAAGGGTCAACTATAATTTAACAGGGTTCAAATCAACAACTTAATTGGATCTTGAATGTGGTTTTATGTCATTGATTCCTTAAGATCTCTTGGATTCTTTCTTAAGCTCGTAGGGAGGTGATACGATTTTTTTCAGACCAGTTTTAAAACTCGTGCAAATCACAGTCAGAATTTGATTGCTTGTCTGTGAGGCACAAAGCAATGGAAACAGATAAAGATTCAAGTTTGATCGGGGGTGGGTAGGGGTGGATGTGTAGGGTTTGGGGGGAGTGGGTGTGAGTGGGGGAGGGTGGGAGAAGAAGAAAAAAGAAGTAGAAGAAGAAGACTGTGGAAGAAGAAGAAGAAGAAGAAGAAGAAGAAAAAGAAGAAGAAAGAAAGAAAGAAATTGCGCACAAGTAATTTTTCGAGTTCGACTAGCGATGGTGGTGTCGATTAAAAAGCACTGTTACTCGTAATATGTTAACTATATACAGAATAATAAAGCACTAAACTTTTCCCACGCCCCAAACCACAATGTAAGTGAATAAAGTGCACATGATATCACACCTGTGTGTGGAGTAACACCATCAGGCAGGTACAAACACACGGTCGGTTTTTAACCGTATAAATACACTCCAGAGTCCGATGACTCGAAAGAATCTGGCTGACTCGGTCTCTCCTTTAAGTATTTGTGACGTCAATGAATAAAAAAGTGTAAATACGATCACAGAACGCAATATGTTGTTAATTGTGTAGTTAGTAATGGAACAGAATCAGCTGGAAGAGTCACTCAGGTACTAACTGGTTACCATGCGTGTCCAGGACATTTTAAGACCACCCTTAAACGCAGAAAGATAAGTTTGCAATATTCGCCCTCTTTTTTAACCATACGCTTTGTGCATATCCGCAAAAACTTTGTGGGAAACGCGGAGTACTAAATAAAATTCCCCCCACCCCCCACCCCGTCATTTCTTAACGAAATGGGCGCTCCGCGAGGACTGCGTCTGGCCTCAAAATTACCCCCTTTTTACAGCGATTTTCTTTTTTGGATAGGCAGAGTAGCACATTTTGCTATCCAAGTGGCACCCGCGGGAACAGAGTATCCATAATCAAAAATAAACACAGCACGCAAATTGCAAAAGTGCCAAGCTGTGTTGTGTAGCTATCAAATAAATAAATAAATATAAAACACTGAAAACCCAAAACGTATCAGTACAGTTCATACAAACTCCTAGCAATCTTCTTTCTTCACAAAAAAATCTCGTTTTCTAGCCCTTAATTTGGAATATCCGGTGTTTGCGGGGGAGGGAGGGGGGAGGGGTCAATCGACAACCTAAGTAAGTGTTTTGTCTCAGCTGTTGATCTCATAATTGCCATTTGTTGGCAGTCCGGGAACGGAGGTCACTCTGACCACGACCTTGAGTAGCTTCAGCAGGTGAATCATGTATTGAAATAGTGAACTTAAGTAAACAGGGGTTCTAGAATAATTAACATTTGGAAATACCAAAGATCAAATCGAATGTGACGTCATTGCGTTTTTTAACGTTAATAACTCATAAGTTTAAATGTTAACTTCGTGTTTTCTACATATTAGCAAAATGTAAATACGTGATGTTGATTCTATTCATGATTTGATTGCATAATCGTCTGGCGAACTGGCATTTCCTTGTTACCTAGCAACACATTATCATTGTCCCTTGTCTCCAGGATATTGCTTAAACAAACGCATGATTATGAATGAACTAAGAAGACAGTCTCGCCCAATCAGGAGCCTCAGTTTCCATACTAAAAAAAAAAAAAGATACGGAACACATTCGGACTCGGAAGTTAATCTTCTTATGGTGTTTGCGAAATTGTGGTTACGCAGTTAGAAAACAGCTGATTTCTGAGGAGATCTATCTGTTATGTATAAACACAGGCTGGATGTTTTTTTTTAAATAAAGTAGTTCCACTCTTCGCTGAGTATTAGTTTCACGGAATATCCAGTGGGTCTTACGGTGCAGGCTCTATGCCACGCAGCCACTGCTCAAAATAATACGGTACAACCTGCCTTCGGACAAACCTGTATAATGTGAACAACTCCCTAATGCGGACAAAATATGTCAGTTCCTTATAATTTTCCGTTGGTCTCTATATAGCAAGAACCTGGATAATTGGGACACCTCACTATTCCGGACACGATACAGAATTTCAGACCCAGTTGTAGGTTTTACTGTATGAACAACCCGTATTATTCGGACAAGGCAATGAGGAAATAATTAAGTACTGTTTGGGTGTCTCCCAGATAAAGCCAATAAGAACGTGACGTAACACATATGACTTCTGTCTGCGAACTGTTTAATCCCGTAACGTCAAGTCCCAAGCAGGTTATGCGTGTAAGTGTGTAAAATTGTTCATTCAAATTATAAGAGAATTTAACTGACTAACACTATTTAATAGAAACTGAATATAGAGAGGAAAAAGAGAAACATAACTGTTTTAAATCTGAACCTGATAGGAAATCCTGTTTTTAAGTATCCGACCTCGTTTACCTTCTTCACTTTTAGGCGTGGGATGTTAGAGTCGTTTTTTTTTTTTTGGGAGGGGGGGGGGGGGGGGGGGTCGTTCTAAACGAGAAATAAAGTTTCTTTCTATTTTTATCTCATACCAGGTCTAATGAGCATTCTATTCAAATGAATTGATTGAGTCGTGAATATCATTTGATGTTGACCAGATTTCACCAGCTGCAATTAATCATTCCTTTCATTTAAATTAGTTTTTGGTGGGTTTTTTGTTTTTTTTTAATGAGATTAAATGAAAATGTCATTGAATATTAGGAAACTGAGGGGTGTGGGCGCTTTACCTGTAAAAAATTGAGCGGCCTGATATTAAGGGGATATTATGGAGAAGGGGTACAGATTGCCCACACTACCAACAATGGTTTATCTAGTAAACAAATTAAGTCATTATTGCACACCCTTAATAACACCGACACCTTGCTAATTTGAACAAATTTTGCCAGTCCCGACGCCGTTCGGATAACCTGGTTTTACTGTATAAGCCAACATCGCAGGATATCTTAACCCGGATATTTTGGCCAATTGTGGCCATAATATCATAGGATATCTTGCCCCCCTCTAGGATATCTTGCCCCCTCTAGGATATCTTGACCCCCCTTCTAGGATATCTTAGCCCCCCTTTAGGATATCTTGGTCCTATAAGTGACTTACTTAAAACCGTTGGCAAAACGTAAGGAGGCAAATCTCAAGATGCGGATGTTTCAAACACAAACGAGCATTACACTCGGGTTATGAAATTTAGAACTGTAATCTGAACTCTTATGGTACTGGGATTATATTTTGTTTGTTCCTTATATAGAATGCTGGGCGTGTTTGCTGCGGGCCTACAAGTTTCAGGGCAGTGAGAAATAAAATCTATATAATATATTATCTTAGTTTTTAGCAACAAATAGAAAAGATATCCGAGAATAACTTGACTTCCATCTAGAGGGGGAAGTGCTGGTGGGACAGGTTATCCCAGAAAGGGGCCAAGATATCTCAGAATATCTTGTCCTAGGGGCCAAGATATCCGGAGGAGGGTCAAGATATCCTGTTACAATCCTTCCACTAATTGTGAAAACGAGAACATAGGCTTTTATCAGTTTTGTGTGGTTTGCACCAAGATTAGCCTATCTATATAACTGAGACATGGTTAAAGGGAAATGCGGGTATCTCACCTACAATTGACATTTCCTTCATATTTTCACAGTTTAATGCTTTGAGGGTATATATTCAAAAATTGAAAAGAAAAAGGGAGGTCACCGATGTTATAAGAGAAATAAAGACACTGAAAGGTCGCGTACCTTTACTATAGAAACCATTGGGAAAACCAAGAAATTTCAATCAAAATGCAAAATTCACACATAATCACAATTGAAAATTGCCTCATTTTTTCCCTGTTTGAACATACGAAATGTTTTAAGCGAATAAAAAATATATGTCACCGTATCAATAAGAGAATTATACAATTTTTTTTGACAAAATCCCATTGACTCAATGGATAAATGGTAAAAACAGTGTAACATGATTTTAATGGACAATATATCAACGCAGGCCCTTCTAGGAACAAAATATCAATACAGACCATTTCTGGACACGACCCTTTTTTTCTTTGAAAAGAATTTTTCGATCTAGACGGATTTAGTAGTTATTTATACTGTGTAAACATGGATACGAACTCAGCGATGTTCAATGTAATGCGCATTTCGGTCGCTAGATGGCGCTGAGATACCCGCATTTCCCTTTAAAAATGAGGCGTATTTCTCTAGCTTGGCCCTCCGCATTTAGGGGTCGATTGGGTGCCGGAGGGTGGGGGTGCGGCACTCACGTAGCAGCTGGTTACCATGCGTGTCCATGACTTTTTAAAATGTCCCCCAAAAGTGCAGTGCTAATTTTGAAATAATACCCCCCTTTTTAGACAAACGCGGAGTGCAGTTCTGTGTGTTTGTTTGATTTGGGGGGTTTCTCCCCGCATTTTTTTTATTCAGTTATTGGCGTCTGTTTAACAAATCGGCTTTTTAATAATTTTGCTCCTCTACGTAACTGTAACGAATATGTTTAGCGAAAAAATACGGAAATATCTACACGAATAGGAAGATTGATAACCCTTCTCAGCTGCTATCTAAAACAAAGACAGGCATATCACTGGAGATGATTTCAACCAGTGGCATCGATTTGATAAGAGATAAAGTTCATGGTATCGTCGTTACCCACAATGCACCGATCCACCTATCATGATGGTATGTGTGCTCACAGCTGTACTTAATGGATATGGTCCAGTTATCTAAGTCGGAGATTATCGGAAACAACCGATAATTGACCCGGACACCTTGGATCAAGCAGTTTTATTAAATTAGTTTTGATCCCTTGTGGATGATTTTCAGCGCCTTTGCAGATTGTTTCCGTAATGCTTTCGTGGGTTTCCGGTGATGATTGGTCCCAATCAGGAATGCATTTTCCACAACGCCAATTCACTGTTGTTTATAGGTCACAACGAAATAGAAATTTTTCATACGGTTAACCAATGACCTTGGTACAATGCCGAACAGGCATTGGGCAAGCAACGTTGATTAGACGTTACTGTTTGGTCGCGAGCAAATAGCAATTCCCCATCCCGTTTATTCAGCGTCTCTGATAGATAGAGGTCGGAAAATTGATGTTCCATTGCATTCCCAAAATAGACCCTGAACGACATTCCGTGATCCGAATACACAAATTGCGAGAAACCCAACGTAAGGGATAACATATGCACGAAAATATTGTCTGTGGCTGAGAAAATCAGCACCTGTGCAGCTACGAGTCAGTTTCTTTGCTTCTAAAAGGCCTTCAAGATCAATACACCCTTAAATGAGGTTAAAAAATGAGATTCAGCTGCATTATAACAAAAGCAAAAATAATAAAAAGAAATATTCAGTAAATATGTTTCCCCGCAGCTTGGCTTTGTGTGACAGAAAAAAAACAAACAAACTGAAAAAATCTAAAGAGAAGAAAATAGTTTAATTTTGTGAAAGTGCAGATCGATTCTTTCAATTCTTAATTCATTACTTATTGAACATGTCTTTGTAAAATATCGGACAAAAATGAATGCACTGATGTTTTATTGAGTATTTCTCCACAAAAGCCAAACCTGCGACTCATTCATCAACACACCATAGACACGGTGGACTCCGGTGTAACAGGCTATCTTACTCCCCCCACCCCCTGCAATAGCTCCCCCCCCCCCCGGGGAGGGAAGATAGCCTAGTATATCTTCCCCCTTTCCTCCAGTATATTTAGCTCCCTACCCCAAGAGGGGGCAAGATATACTGTTACACCGGATCCAGGCGGGGAGGGGACAGGATTGCAACCACCCCCACCCCAAAATGAAAAAAAATAGACTGTTAAACTTCGTGTTTCCTGAAAAATGGTTTGGCTGGTTAACTCGCTGCTTTTTTTTTACTTGGCCCCCACCCACCCCGCCCGTAGGCAAAAACCCGTTGTATTGCAGCACAATAGAAGACAGAAAAATAGACGGTTTACAGTCAAACTACGGTGCACAGATTGTTGTTATTGGTGACTTACATCCTTCAAAGCTTTTATCGTACACCAAAGAAAAAGGACATTTAATTAGTTTATATATATATATATATATATATATATATATATATATATATATATATATATATATATATATATGATGTTAATGACATAATAAATAAGTGGAGAAATTATTAACGTCATTATTATTTTTATTTATTTATTTATTATTTTTTTTTTTTTTGGGGGGGGGGGGTAGGTTTTCATACATCGATCGAGAGGATAATCACGGCGTAAAATGCTTTAACCTATTAACGCCCATTTCGCAGGCGTAAAGGTTAAATCTCAATGACCCATGAGCAATCAGTTTCTTTCATTTCTTACAAAGTTAGTATTTAATCTTTTTTTTTTTCAGCTTACTCCAATTTTAAAAGAGCCAAATGAAATATTAGGAAATTAGACATTTAAATGATTTTAAAAAGAAGGCGCAATGCAAGAGAATTAATTATCTTTGCACATGATTTTGGACTGCAAGAGATTGACCCAGTTATTTTTTATGAATCAATTAAAATAATTTGATTCCTAAAATGGTTTTTGTCCCTATAAGAATGGAGAGTATTTCTTTTTATACTAATGCTTTTCCAAGGATGTTTATTAGAATATACAGTGTTACCTTTGAGACCACTGTCCGGGGCGAGCCAAAAAGGCGTTTTTTTTACGCGATCTTTTATCATGGGAGCGAATGATAACGGGGCACAACAAAAACTTTGGTCAGTTTGATCTAGAGGTGGGTATTACGTTAGAGGTGGTCTTAATTTAGAAGTAGTCTTAATCCTTTTCGACGTTGGAGCAACGTTCTATTGACGTCGCACTCGACGTCAGATCAACGACGGGTTCTAATTGATCATGGAAAACGAAGTAACGTCTATCCTCCGACGTTGGTTAGACGTTGATTATCCGTCGTCTGATCAACTTTGGAAATAGGTTAGAAATGGAAAGGGAAACAACGTCTATCTCCAGACGTTGTATGACGTGGCGAAAGCGAAGTTGTATATAGAAGAAGGAAAAATCTAATCTGTAATTGCCGTGAAGACAGCGACACTCGAATTGTAGTCAAACCTCAGACATAGTTCCCAAACCGGTCATTCGGTTACACACGATATTTTTCAAACGTGGATGGGAAAAAAACTTGCGCGGTCTTAAAATTCTCATATTTTGCATCCTCGTTTCGGTCTACCTTCAAAGTGATCTGTCATGGCTACCATTTCCGGTGAGCGATAACACAAGGAGGTTGCTTTTTGGTTGATAGGCCGACGTCTATACAATGTCGATTTTTCGATATCTATCCAACTCCGATTTTCTGACGTCTAGTCGATGACGTTGGTTAGACGTCGACAAAGTTGCGTTTTGGTCGCGACCAAAAACAACGTATAAGCAACGTTGCTTCAACAAAATCTGTTCATCAATGTGCTAAAGACGTTGGTTAGATGTTGACCCGTTGTCGCAACTAATTTCAACCTTAAGTTAATGTCGATGTCGCAAGCTCAAACAGACGTTGGATCGACCTTAGAATGTTTACTGGGAAGTTAGAGGTGGTCTCAAGTTAGATGTGGTCTAACTTTAGAGGTGGTGTTATCGAGAGTTATCACTGTATCAATGGCATGTTCTTATCACAGGAGAATAAATAGATAACAACAAATCAACAGACTAAAAGTAATCATTAATATCCACAGAATCTATTCTGCAGTTCTATTTGAAAAGAGAACAGAGTTTCGGTCTTGATTTACTTTGAGTCATGTTTTATCTTTGTTAAAAATTCAGACAAATATTCCCTTAAAAATTCCCGAATCTGCGCATGTAATTCCAATCAAATGCAGCAGGAGAAAAGGTGAATTTCCACTACCCCGTGTAATAACTAACTCGCATTATCTTTATTGCTTTTCTACACGCACAAGACTGCGGGGCGTCGCTCTGATTGGCTAATCAACCAACCATTGATGAAAATAGTCTGGATTTATACAAGTCTTCAAAGGAACAAAGAGGTTAAGTCCACACATGGAGATTTCGATTAGTACGAGCTTCAACAGTTCACTGCATTTTGATGCCCTCTGATCTCAGTCGTTACGTTATACTAAAAACAACAAGCCATCGTCGAAGGCGCAGACCCCAAAAGGACACAAGTCGCCATTTTGGCAAGTTATGACTAATTTGAAAAGTAATACGACGTTGCAAAATTTCAATATATATATATATATATATATATATATATATATATATATATATATATATATATATATATATATATTCACTGCGCAAGGTAGCATATGCCGAGGGTAAATAGTTGCGGAGAACTCGCGTGGAAACCGCCTAAGTCTTACATCAGAGTTATGTAAAAAAAAATGGCAATTTTTGACAAATCGCCATTTTGGCAATGCTTTACCGATTTTAAAAATTTTACAACGTTGCACAAATTCAGTATATATATATTTACTGTGCAAGGTTGCATATGCCTATAGTAAATAGTTTCGGAGAACTTGTGTGGAAACAAAAACAGCATTCAAAGTGTGACACACGGACAGACAGACGGACGGACAGAGGGCAATCCCTATAGACCCCCCCCCCCGGGGCTCGCCCGGTTGGGGTCTAAAAAGACAAAGCAAAACCTAAAAAGGTCCCTGAGCTGTGTGACTTGTGAACTTCACGTCGTGGTCGTTGTAATAAATGAACCTTTTTCCCTAATAGCTTAATAACGAAACTCTTTTTTTTTATCAGGATACTTTAATTTTATTAGGATATTATTTATCTTATTTATAATTATTGTTATGCTCCTCTTCATCAACTTATTTTGTTGTCTATTTATTTATCTAATTCATCATTACTATTATTAATTATTAATAAAAATCACGAAAAAAAAGAATAGCAAATATTGTCAGCAGCGTACAGTAAAATCTGATTAATCCAGTCAATGCCGAGACTGTGTCCGGATTACTCTATACTTTACTGTGTAAATTTTTTATTTGGGCACATATTGGTGGTGCCCAAAATATGACACGAGGTGGGTTGGGGGCAGGGGAGCGTCCTAGGCTTCTTCTCTAACAGATTCTCTTTTTCACCAAATTTCATGTTTTTACTATTGGTACCATTCGTTTCTATTGGTACCATTCGTATCTATTGGCAAAATTCGTTTCTACTGGCACCATTTCCTGCCTCTACTGACAACATATTTCAGTTAAATTCTCTGATGACATTATGGCCAACATCAGACAAGTATGTAACGCATTATGGTCAACGTCAGACACACTTGTAACGCTTTATGGTCAACATCAGACACGTATGTAACACATTTTTAAGACATTATGTTTTTCTCGGGATTAAAAGTTTGCAACCAGAAGCAGTCATATTTGTTGTCGCCTATTCTTGTTGACATAATATCTGGGTTACAGTAATTAACCGAAAGTCAAAGCTCGCTCAATTCCTTGTCCAAATTAGCCGGGTTGTTTATTCAGAAAAACGTGCTATTGGGTCTGAAAAGGTGCGTCGACTGTCCAGAAAAATAGAGAGATATTTAAATGATCTGGGTTCTTATACTATAGAATACAGTGGAACATTAAAGAGGGACTGAAATATTTTGTCCGAAATATGGAGTTGTCCGCATTATAATGCTTGTCTGGAGGCAGGTTTTACTGTGCATGTTCAGAGAATGTTCCATTTACAAGCTTTACCAGCGTTTGTTGCCCGATTTACGGAAATGTTGATTCTAATTCACCCTCAGAATTGCCCATCAAGAATATATTTTATAGCATATTCAATATTCTTCTTCCTAAAAAGATTTAACTAAAGTTGTCTGAAAATACAAATGAAAGTCGTTAACATAAATTTTGGCTTCCTTTTTTAACCGAGACAAACGTTGTTGGATTAAGCATTAAAAGAGAAAGAAAAAAGATTAAGGTTGTATTCTGATGGGAAAATAATGATATATCTTGATACATGTGCATATGACTGTCAACTTGACAAAAAAACTCCATCATTTTATTTTTGACAGGAACAAAAACTCCAAAGTAAAAACATCGTCAAAATGAAATGTCAAATTCATCTTGGGAGGAGGAGAGGGGTTTATGGGTGATTTTATTATTTAAGGATGTGCCGAGACAACTGCACCATTTTATTTACAAACTTCACGATAATTTGGTACACTGTTTTATTCATTTTATTTCCACATCTTACTTAGTAATTTCCATGGAGATGCTAATGCAACCAGACAGACCATAAAGGGCTAATAAAAGTGTGTGTCTGTGTGTGTGTGTGGGGGGGGGGTGGGGGGCAGGGGGACCACTCAGGTACCAACTGACTACCATGCGTGTCCATGACTTTTTCAAACGACCACTAAGCCGGGAATGCTAAGCTAGAAATGATGCCCCCTTTTTAAACTTAACGCGGAGTACCATTCTGAAACAACTACCCCTCCTCCCCCCCGCCTTTTATAGGTAACGCGGAGTACTGAATAGAAATCAACCCCTCTACCCCTTTTTAACGAAACTGGCGCTCAGCGTCTGGCAGCGTCTGGCCTTAAAATTATCCTCTTTCTCCTCGTATCTTTTTGGACACATATGATACCAAGTGCACCCTCCCCCTTCCCCACCAGGGGGGGGGGGGGAGGGGGGGTGCGATGAAGAAGCTCTTTTATCTGAAGATGCAATTTCTTTTCCAGAATGACAAGACAGTTTCATTTGAAAGATCCTTGAGTAAGGAATTCATGGCTTTCTGCTGCAAGCTAATATCCTTTGAATGTGGTTTTAGAGAATTACCATTAAAAACACAACACATCTTTTCAAAGATATTACAATGGTTAGAATTGTTTAATCTGAAACTTAAAAAAATAGATGTGACATGACTAATTGACCTAATTACATGAGCTTGTGTGTTTAACTTGTGCTGACAAAAGGAGAAGGCGTTACGTTTATCTTAATTAAATGTATCTCAAAGTTCAATGCTTTCTGTGGATCTCGAATAAAATAAAAAGAGAGAGAGAGAGAGAGAGAGAGAGAGAGAGAGAGAGTGAGAGAGAGAGAGAGAGAGAGAGAGAGAGAGAGAGAGAGAGAGAATGTTCATTTGTGTAATTACATTGTAAATGTAGCATCAGTTTGAACGACATACTTGGAGCAAAAAATCTGCAGCTATTCTGGGTGTGTTATACGTGATATGAGAGCTCCTCGCTGAGAACTTGTTTTCTCACTTTATCCTGCACCGTGAGGCTACCCCTCGTCTGGGGCTACCCTACATCTGGGGCATCTAAGGTAGCCCTACGTCTCTGGACACATTTCATTTGGGGCCACCTTACATCTGAAACCATACTGCATCTGGGGCCACACTGTATTTGGCGCCACCCTACATTTGAGCCCCCCCCCCTACGTCTGGGGCCACACTGCATCTAAGGCCATCATGCATCTGGGACCATCCTACGTCTGGGGCCCCATTGTATCTGGGGCCACCCTACATCTGATGCCACACTGCATCTGGAACCAACCTACATCTGGGGCCACGCTGCATCTAAGACCATTATGCATCTGGGACCACCCTACATCTGAGACCACATATCTGGGGTCATCTTCACCTTAGGCCATCCTACATGTTGGGTTACCCTGTATCTGGGGAAACAAAGATGCAAAAAGAAGAAGAGAGAGAGAACAGAGTGAAACGCTGCTCTCTTTCTGTCTCTCCCTCCACCTCTCTCTCTCTCTCCCTCTCTCTCTCTCTCTCTCTCTCTCTCTCTCTCTCTCTCTCTCTCTTTCTCTCTCTCTCTCCACCTATCTCTCTCCCCCTCTCTCTCTCTCTCTCTTTATTCATAAACAATAAAGTTTTTCCCATTTTTGAAAAACGTGAATGGAGTTTGACCTCACACATATTCTGCTTGACCGGAAAACTTTTACAAAGGGTGATTACAAAACATTATGATTGTCACTGCCCAGATGGTGAATCTAGCTTGATATTTCCCTTCGTAAAACGGAACTCTCCCGACATCTATACAATGTCTTTTTGCAACCTATTCCAACATTGATTAGATTTCGGATAATCGACGTTTACCAAACTTCGAAAGGGAGACGTTGTTTCGACATCCCTCAACAACTAAGAGCAGACATTGGATCCGACCTAGGCTGCAACGTCTATCTCACGCTGATGGAAAGTCATAATGTTTCTGGATATGTATGTTTCACTTCTAAATTAAAAACTTGCTTTTTAACTGCGGAGTAAGTAAGAGCGATCCTTCACTTCCTCCGCCTCCCCCGCCCCTCCCCCCTCGTCAAACAGCTGACAAAAGGGCTGATATTAAAAAATCTCATAACTGAACCCTACTCAGTGCTTTAATCTTATCCAACAAACATCGCTTTTCACTTAAACTGTCAGCACAGCATTATATTTTTAACTTTGACCTCGAGCCATTTGGCTGAAAGAGCAAGCTTATAGATATTCAAACTGGCATCTGCAATTAGAAACGTGGGATTTTGAACAACCAAGCGAAAAATTTGTGACGGACTTTCCACAGCAAATGATAAAGAGGCCGATGGTTTTGGGTAGAGGTTTGCATCATGGACGATGACAGAGCGAGATATATCTCTAATTCCATTACAGACTGCTATCATTTATTTACTAATAGACTTTTTTCCTTAGTTATATTCAGCTTTTAGTTTACCATTTAAATCTTGACCACCCCTAGCGCCCCTTCTCCCACGGCAGGAAAGTCAACGTTCTAGAGTACCAGTAAATATGCGACGTTGATCAGACGTTGGATAGACGTCTGGACCAAATATTAAATCAACGTTGACATTACGCTGTCTGTAAAAACTAAAACGACGCTGAACAGATGTCGGGGGAGCGACATATTGGGTCGTTGTGTAGACATGGTGACCTAGACATTCCTTAGATACCATAGTCACACCTCCATTGAAGTACCCTCTCCCCCCTCCCCGCCCTTGGGTCATGTTTGGATTTTCATACACAGCCAAATCACAACGTTAACAATTTGATCTCGATGGAAAATGATGAACAGGAACTTCTTAAAATTGTCGAAGTGTTTACGTGGTTTTTCTCTCCACTTTTGCAGGTGTTGGTTTTGCTATCACAGGGAATAACTAATTTTATAACTATTTATTAAGTGTTGTTTTTATAAACGTCATAATATAGATAACACAATATCGTATCATTATATTGGGGGGAATAAGTCAAACTTGCCAGTCATCATGTTGTCAGTTATCGATACATAATTTGATTGATTATGTGGCTAAAAACACAATGATTAAGTCGCATAATTAACACAGTGCTCTATAGAAGTTGTCAAGTCTGTTATCACCTCATAAATAAAGATTGAATTATTTATTTTTTATTAATTCTTGCATAAGTCGAGGGCTAAGTGCAGTGCAAACGTAAGAACAAATTCTGAGGAAATAGTTTTAAAACTTTTTTATGCGGAATACAGTTCATTTTGAATTTGTCAATCTGTGAAACAAATGATGGCATCGTCTATTTGGAGGGTTCCATGAAGTTGGAGTGTGAAAATTTTCAAAATGCAGCCGAATCCAAACCACCTTGCTTTGTAAGTGGGTATAACCGCACAGCTCGCCCTACCCTCCGGAACCCAAACCCTCAGCGCTTGAGCACCGTGTAAATGACCATGACTCCCTCCCCATTGAAAGTGTAGGCCATTGTTTCATAATGGGAAGTGTTGTCAGTGGGATTAAGTTGCATGCAGGAGTGATACATATGCGTTGTGCATCTCACTTTGCGGGTAAATTTAGTTCACTCACAAAAACGTCCTGTAGTAGAAATGACGAAACAATTTCATGCATAATTTTTCGTACGTCGCTGTAAGTGGTTGATTCGTCATGGCTATTTTTAAGAGGCTTCTTTCTGCGTATTGCTTCGAGTGGCGTAAAGCCGCGGGTGGGGGGGGGGGGGGGGGGGGTGGGGCTGGAGGGGTTGTCTGAAATATTTATCGTATATATCGCAATGCAGTAGTTTGTGCGTAGCTGTTTCGTCATGACGATTTTTAGAGGGATGGAGGTAGGGGTATCTCAAGTATTCATATCTTAGTATATGGCAATCGAGTAGCTTCCAGCAAGATATTCAAAGCTATTCCGTCTAGTGGACAAACAGTGTTACATCCATTAAGTACGCATACAACATTAAAGCCATGTTACTTTTTAAACTGACTGCATATGGAGGACAGGGAGGGGGGTGGCGGAGGTCACAGATACTTCGTCTGAAACCTCATAGAGGTTCGGGGTGATAAAAATAAAAATAACACCAGAAAGACAGAACGTTTCGCCATGTGGAGAAAAGAAAAAAAAATGAGAGAAAAACATCTCTCTCTCAGCACAACTCCACCCAGGATTTATTTAGTAGTACCCTGAAGAGCCGAAGAGTTAAAGGAGCCGAAGTTTTAAAACACATTTTGGCCTGTGTCTGGTATTTTTTTAATTGCAGCAAGACTTATCACCGTGAAAGCAGTTCACTGGCGTTCGGCACTTCGCTCTTTATTCTTTAGTTATCAGTCTATCGCTGTTTTAAAATCTCTCGTAAGTTATTGTCCTTATCTCTCGTTTTTATGAATTCACTTGAGATTATCTTCAAGTTTTATCCAATTACTCCCCCCACCCCCCCCCCCTACCCCTGCCCACATACACACACACACACCTTTGTTGAAGTTTGCATTAGCGTAATTTCCAAATGATAGACAGAAGAAAAAAGAAATAAGACACTTAGAAGGTGTAGTTCTCATCATTTTGTGTCTTTTTTTTCTTCAACTCTTACCCGATTTTAGGCAGTTCCTGCAAGTTGACCGAATATTTAGAGAGTAATTCGAGAGGGTAAATAGGCCATGAAATGTAAATGGTCAAATTGGTAACGCTTAAGACCATGTGTGGAAAATTTATCTGAGCTTTGACCAAAAGGTTGCAAAGAGCTTGACGTCACACAAAACGGCAAGGGGGGGGGGGGAGGAGGGGGGACTGGAGCACGTGGTATCCATATTATTATCATACGTGTCCAAAAACATAATTATGGGACTAATATTGAGGCCTTACGAGGTCCAAGAGAAGTGCACTTTCATTAAAAGGGGAGAGAGTCATTTTCATTGGATACTCTGGGTTTCTCAAACAGCTTGGAGTGTGTGGGGGTGGGGGTCTTTCGGAACTAGACTCCGAATTCGGTTTAAAAGGGGGGGGGGGTATTATTTCAAACTTAGAATTGCGCGTTTAGGGGTTGTTTGAAAAAGCTATGGACATGCATGATAACCAAGTTGTACACGAGTGGCTCTCCTGTAATAAAAACCTGGCTATTTGGCAAGTTAAATGGGCAATAATCTGCAATAAATAAATAAATACATCGACTTACATAGCGCGTCTCCGAGGTGCCAGATATCCTGGGAGTAGAACTCCAGCAGTGCTGCAGGCATACAGACGAGGATGACGGATAAATCCGCTACGCTCAAGTTGACGAGAAAGACATTGGTGGAATTACGCATCGTTTTATTACGCCACACGACTAAGATCACCATGACGTTGCCGATGACGCCAAAGACGAAAATGACGCTGTAAAAGAACGTCACGAGGACAGTCAAGTACGACGGCGTGCTCAAATCCATGTCTGGATGTTCATCACCCTGCTTGCTGCCGTTGCCATTTGATATATTTAACATCGTAAGGATTTCCCGTGATAAATTAGATTTCACAAAGTAAGTGATAGTCCTATGCGTGACGTCATCAACTGCATGCTCCATCTTTGAGTCTTTAAAGAGTATTTATTAATTATCTCAGTTCAAAATCTGACAATTACTTACTTTTCGTTTAGGACATTTATTTATTAATTTTATTTTATCTTTTAAACGGTTTTTATTTTATTTATTTTAATGAACACTTCTTGAAAATTATCCACATTGAAATTTTTTTCGAAAACTCTCACAGCTGTAATGTTAATTCATGCATAAGTCAAAAGCAATAGTGTTTATGTTAATCCAATATCTCAGTAAAACATAACAAATAGTAAATGTAGCAAAGCAAGCCTCTGCAAACAAGCTTGTGTTTTCCTTTCATGTTGACTGACAACGGTTTCATGATGTGTGTTTCTAAATCACACGACGCAATAAAAATGCCCACAAAACAAACATCACAGCGTTAAATAGCCTCTCTTCTGTGCAGGCCTTAAATCCAGGTATGGCCGTCCAGACAAGGCAGATTAGAATTTATTTAAAAAGATAATAATAATAATAATAATAATAATAATAATAATAATAATAATAATAATAATAATAATAATAATAATAATAATAATAATAATAATAATAATAATAATAATAATAATAATAATAATAATAATAATAACAGACAAACGTGAATACTTAAGCAGACTATTTCCGTGATTGCTGGCGAATAGAGCATAAAAAGGGTGTTATTAGTTTAACGCTGCACTGCATTCACAAACAATTAATAATCCTTTCTTCCAGTGCGTTTGTAACTGAAGTCTCGGGAGGGGAGGTCGGGGGTAGAGGGGGGGGAGGAGAGTGATTAGCTAAAGCTGTATTCACTAGTTAATTGTTTGTCTCGCATGACTTGATCGAGCAATTATCCGCTGTCTGTGAAGTTGTGATCTATTAATTGTCTCCATTTGTTGTTTGCGATTTTGTACAGGTGTATTTGATCGTTCCTAGAGAGAAGAAGTTACCGATGTGAAAAATCAATCACCGCAAAAGTCGCCTTTTCTCCCACCGCTACTCATAGAAAAAAAAAACAGAAGAAAATTTCTGTTGTGGTCGTTCAGAAGCTCAGTGCAAATAGCCCCATCTGCGGCATGTTATGTACACGATAGCCCAACTGCGGCATGTTATAAGCAATCAGGTGTTCACTCACTGGCAGCCCCCTAACCTCTCTCTCCACCTCCGCTCTCCCTTCCCCGCTCACCCCCCATCCCCCAGTAAATCTGTCACATAGGGGCTGAGGAAGGGAGGGGAGAAATAATAACATTAATAATAATAATAATAATAATAATAATAATAATAATAATAATAATAATAATAATAATAATAATAAACACTCACACGCGAGTGAGGGGACAATTTCGAAAAAAAACCCTCTCACAGCCTGCAGCACTTGTAGCACGAGCTTGGAATTTAAGGGGCTTATTTTCGGATCAGTACAAGCACCGATGGGGTTTTAATTTTATTTCATGATTTTTATTGCAAAGACATTCTAATATGAACTAGATAATTTTGTGCACCCCTTTTCTGACTTATTCTGTAGCGTAGTTCTGTTGTTATGGAAACGCCAAGTACAAAGTTTCAGTAAAGGCGTTTTTAAATAGCGAAAGAAGGGATGCGAAGACTGTATGTATCTACCCGCTATATACACTGCAAAAAAAAAAAAAACAAAAAAAAAAAAAACAAAAAAAAAACAAAAAAAAAAAAAAAAAAATAAATAAATAAATAAAAAATAAAAACTGCCTCCTTTGTACGCGCACTGGCAAGCATAAACTAAAATCATGGATTGTTCCTGAGTCTTGCAATACTGTTCGAGCCTGTTACACTGCAGTGTTAAAAAATACTGTTCACCATACTTTACCATAGCCTCCAGGAGAGGGGCACCCAACGACCCAAAATTTGAAGATTGCTTCTTTTAGTTAACAAAACTCACTGTTACATGGTCCATAAGCCCCTATTTTTTATTGCAAATGGAGTTGAAAGTGACGTGTCTGGTCAATAACAAGTTCTAGAACATAAGACATATTGGTATATTTACCCAGAAACATTCTTTTTAACTTAAACATGTGCGGTTTCGTTCAACATCCGACATCGTTAAGAATCCAAAGCTCTTTTTAAACGTCGCTTTGAATTTCGCAATAAAATGGTAAATTAAAATAAAAAACACAGTTCACAAGCACAAAGCATTGTTTATAATGCATGAACGGTACAGAGAGCATTTTCTGGCAACGTTCGCCTCGTGTAACATTCCACCCCTCGGGTGAACAAAACTACACGTCACCCTCCCAACCATATCACAATTGTATAATGTTGACCACATCATGAGACAATAACGTGTCACTTTCATTGAAATGAAAGAACGTTTTAGCCGCTAAGATAACCTTTAGCACCGGAGGCGGACTACAGGTTTGGTGCCGTCCATCTGCCTGTCTGTCCTCAAGTCTGTTCAGCCGTTTGTCCGTCCGTTCATCGCTTGCTGTTACTCCTACCCTGATAATCCTTTTCTACGATATTTGATATATACATAACCAAAAGTCGAGCGTACGTGCACTTTTTTTTGTTTTGACCTTGACCCAATTTCCAGGTCACAATGGCAGCCATCTTGGACTTTCAACTAAAGGCGTGGGCTTTGCTCTCTTCGATGGCTTTTATACGAAAAATGGGGAACTATAAATCCACCCTCCTGAAAATTATAGAATCCAGAATTATTATTATTATTATTATTATTATTATTATTATATTTTTGCATGTTTTTCAATTTTTGGATTATATTTTTACTAAGAAAACCCTAACTTAAACATATTACATAATCGTGAAACAGATGTATGTTGAGAAGTCTCTCTGTGTAAAGCCGATACGTGTTGTTATCGAAACTAGCAAAATCCGTGGGCGAGTGAACAATGAAAACCAAATTAGGCCTTTCTGTAAACAATAAAGTAAATTCAAAAATATCTGAAAATTTTAGGCAGTCTTCAAAGTGGTTAACCGAACCATACAGTTTGCAAACTGCATGAAATTTTCAGGTACTTTGTAAACTGCCTGACATGACAGTTTGCTTGTAATATATATATATATATATATATATATATATATATATATATATATATATATATATATATATATATATATATATATAATGTAAAATCGATGAAGGAAGCTTAATTTTATGGTTATTGATGTCTGCTATTGCGGTATTTGACAGTGATACTTTCTCTAGAATATTGCTTGTGAGTTATTGAAATTCAAGACGTAAATAGGTGCAAATGTCTGTATTGATAGTTGCAGTGAATAAACAGCTATAAATCATTACTTAAGTATTGATTTTAAAAATGACCATAGATATTTAAAATTTAATTTTTGGTATCTTTATATAATAATAAAATTTAAATAATATAGTTCATATCTAAAATTCGGTAATAAAAATATGAAAACATTATATATATAGTGTGATTTTGTATAAAAGCAAACGCAAATACATAATTATTTCTTGTAATTTAACAGTTGAATTCTGGAGTGATCCATAGGATATGGATTTAAAAAGTTAGTTCCTACGTAGTTCCAGCGTTGTAATAACAGTGATATGTTCGCAGAATCGCAGTGGGTCAGCGGATGAAAAAGAGTGTTAATCTAAAACAAACCGCAGCGCAGTAGAGCTTGGTTGCTGGACAACAACACCTGAATAGAAAAGTATTCGAAACGCCAAAGGTCGGAAATGTTACATGGGTGTCTGTTTCATAAAGTAATGATGCGAGTTTTATTTTATTTCTACACTGTTCCATTCAACATTACTGCCTTCGACGCAACGTCGACGAGGTTGCAGCATCTACTTGACCAGATAACAACATGGCACTTGGTTGTGATTTGATCTTTAAAATAAAAATGTTTCCCGCAACGCCATTATTGTTTTCGACGTGTAAGCCATTGTGATGTTGGATCGACGTTGTATAGTCGTCCCAAGAGACGTCGGTTTAAAGTCGAGTTATGGTTTAATTATGGAAATCGAAACAACCTCTAGTTGTCAACGTTTGATAGACTTCGATTATAACCTACCTCTAATGAATGTTGCTAATAAGTTAAAAACCGAAGCCTCCCTAGTTTATAGCAGCCTTTTATAGACATCGAGAAATATTACTTCAGCTTCAACATCTAGACAGTGATAAATATAAGGTATCGTGGTCAGCCCTCCATCAGAGTACCTCCACCCTCAGGTCACTCGGTAAAGCAGCATATCCACAAAATCAATTTTCATGAACATTTTTCAAAAGTTGACAGTAAAAAACTTGCACACTCCTGAAAATCCCATATTTAACGCCCTCATTGTCAAAGCGACGTTCATTTCCGGTGAACGATTACATGACGACGTTCTTCTTTGGATTGTGTCCCCGACGTCTACATAACGTCATTTACTCGACGACTATGCACAGTCGAATTTTCGAATTACTACCAGATTCAAAGTTTCGTCGGATTAAGGTCTCAATCTTAAATCACTGAAGGGTCGACGTCGGAATATTCACTGGGTAGGGACGGGAAATTTTAGGGTGATTATGATCCAGCAGGACTGTCGTCCTGTAGACGTCTACTATAGGGATGCATCTTATCTAATAATAATAATAATAATAATAATAATAATAATAATAATAATAATAATAATAATAATAATAATAACAACAATAATAATAATAATAATAATAATAATAATAATAAATAAAACTAAAGTTATTTAAACATTTCTTTTTGAGCTTTAATTATAGGAAGCCTTCCTTCGAAAGATACATTCAGCGTGTCTTAAATTGCACTTTGATGTCTATACAATACATTGTTTTCGCATGTCCTATTTCTGGTCTATTCATATGGAAACACTGGGAAGTTTACTTCTGTAGAAACAAGAAGAAATTTCAAGCTAGTAGTTTTTTATATATATTTTACATGACGTTTATACGGCGTTTCCTCCATGCACTTCTCTGTTCTGTTTTATTCCACTATTAATTATTAGTTGTTCATGCCTCAATTCATGTTTAGCTAAAACGAGTTGATGTAATATTTCAATTTTATAGATGCCACGAATGTAGACAGTTTATCAAATAAATTTTAATGCATACCTATTGGACTTAATTTGAGGTATTGCAAATAATAAGTTTTATGTTCTCTTAGACAGGTTAAATAAATAATGAATAAATTAAGGGTCTGTGATCAGTATAACATATAGTAGAAAATACACACCGTCACACTGGCAACAAACACTCTACCTTTACATGCCAGCATACTTTTATCTGTTACTGTAAATCAGTGTCGTCCGAAAAGTCGGGAACTGCTTAAATGATAACAGCCCCCCCCCCAACGGGTGAACATGTGACGTTCTAGATGCGTGAGCAGCCATGGCCCCTTCCTCAGCCTCCCCCAATACAGATTAACTTCGTCATTTGGTAGTGTATGAAAGTACAAACAAATGTCTTTCCTACGAAAGACCGTTAGTGCGAGGTGTTTGTTGGTGTCATCACTAACGACGCTATCTCTCAATAATTTCGTTGATAGAATTTCCTGATTTTTCACAAGAGCGAAACTGCGCATATGTTTTGATTTTTTTTCTAACATAAACCATAAAGGGTGCATTTGTTTGAAAAAAACAATCTTAGGAAAAATTATATGTGTGTTTACTAACTTGCATACGTAGCAGATAAATCCAAGACATTGTTTGAGAAAGCTGCAAAGTGTTTTATGAGATAACACTGACATTTCAGTGATATCACAGACACTTACACCTGCGTAGTAGATGCTAAGTCCGAAGACTTCTGTTCTATCATTAAAATTCAGAGATAGCGTCGTTGATGATAACACCAACCACAATCTGTCAATATCGATCTTTCGTCCTTTTCAGTGACTTTGGTTCGGCATCTCTAGATCGACGTTAATTAGAAGTTGGGGAATCGACATTAGATAGACGTTGATTAGAAGTTGGAAAATCGACATTTATTAGAAGTTGGAAAATCGACATTAGATATAGACGTTGATTAGATAAATGAGCGACGTTTGTAAGGTGTCTGTAGAACAACATCGCATAGACGTCGGAAAATGAGGTGTATCTTCTATATTACTTGCGATTTTTTGGCCTAACTGCCAAAATATTAAAACATTACATCTATGGATGCAATTTTCCTAAGAGTAGAAATAATATCGTGTGTAAAGTTAATTTATTGCTAAATATGTAAAAACAAAATAAAAGTCTCGGGATCATCGTATTACTATAACCGAACTCTTTTTCTTGCTTTCCAGTTTATATTCATAATTTTGTTTATTTTTTATTTTAATTTTAATTTAACACTATACAAAACATGTGATCTGTGACGTCATCAACTAGAATAGCTCTATTAGAGCGATAACAAAGGTTTTCTATTAAGGGTTTACTTTTGATATTCTGATGCATTTGAGAATAAATAACTCCAATCATATAACAGATCTATGGCCATCGGTAACAAATCAATGTTAAAGACAGCACAGAAGAACAATTGTTGGTTCACTTTTTAAGAGTTATTTTAAGAAAATGCTTATTTCACATTTAAAATTATCTAAATTGGAACAAAGTATCTCTCACTCTCTCTCTGTGTCTCTCTGTCTGTCTGTCTGTCTCTCTCTCTCTCTCTCTCTCTCTCTCTCTCTATATATATATATATATATATATATATATATATATATATATATATATATATATATATATATATATATATATATATATATATATATATATATATATATATATATATATATGTCTTCACACCTTCAAATATATGTTGCATAGTAAAGGTAATTCTACCATTAAGACTGAAATTTAGATCCTCAAATAATTCACGTTTTTTGACAGTGGAATTTATTTTTAATTCAGGTGTGGTTGCAGATAGCAAATTGAAACTGATTTCGGTATCACATCGCGTAGCAATTTATACTTAATTGTGTCGCCTTGACCTACTTCGGGGTCAATCAAACTGAAGTATTAGACATCAGTCTACGAAACCTTCAGAAACCTTTCTGGTTGTCTTTGTCAAAAAGTTACAAAACAGTTGTTCACGGGAATCAAGGTTGTTGAATTTTACTGTTGTTGTGTGTATTGTGCATTATGGATCCACACGTGTTTGGATTTTGAAATTCAATTACATTTAAATTGGTGTTGAGAATTGACATTTTAATGTTACAGCATCTCAATGACTTGATTTACCATCAAATGTTTCTTGTAAAGTATTCCAATGGATATGTCTGCGAAACATGAACAGCCTTAAAAGACTGGACTGATAGATTTAGATGGTTTTTGTCCCTACTAAAAGCAAATCTGGTGATCCAGGAGATATCCTGCAGCTTTGCAGAAAACATAGCCTGTGTACTTTCTCGCAGAGCTAGTCGCAGGATGATACAACATTACTGAAATCAGTTTGCTTTTATGAGTGAGATTTTGGTTAAATTTCCACCAGTTAACCGAACAAAGGTACCTCCTTTCTCCCAGCTGAAAGCGCGAAGGAATGCTTTTCCCATTTTTTTCTTCTGGTCCACCTCAATGCAGGAATGGTTCGCCACATCTTCATTGCCACCCCATCTGAAGCTGTTCCCTATCCATGTCCGCTACGTCTCCAAATGGCGCGGCATATCCAGAATTCCTTTCTCATATTGATCTGGTCCGCTATATATGTCATCATCTGCCCTACGGCTGCTGTAGCTGGACAGATTCCGGATTGTTATTCAGTAGGGAAGTGCGCAATCTATTTTTCCACTCTTTGAAAAATTATTTGTTTAACTTAATTACTTACAGACTTTGCTTAAGGTAGCCTGCGGCTACTTATACTTTAAAATTTGTAAAATTAATTGCTTAAAATTAAAATTATTTTATACGAATTTGCTGTTAAGTTGCTTGAGCAAGTGTATAATATAATGAACTATATATCAATTTAATTTGAGACGATCATTTTCAAGCTTTTATCTTCTGTTCGGCGTCTATTCAAAGTTGAAACAAGGAACTCAAATAGAAGATACTGTATGCGAAAATATAAGTAAGAGAAACAGTAATAATTGTAACGATATTTTTATAGTGGTGAGTTCTATAGAGATAGACTAAACTTGCTGTCATTTTAAATTTATGATATTCAAATTTCCAAAGTTTAACGATCAAATGTCACAGTCTTTGATAACCATTTGCAGTCATTAACCTCAAGCAAAGTATGCAAAGCATGCCAGTTGGGCTAGATAATTGAATTGACATGCATTAACTGTGTAAATGGTTATAAGGAACGAGAGTGGCGAGAAACAACAGTGAAGCTGTGATTAAGCTTTTCCAAGTAAGCATTCATACCGAACAATACTCAAGCTTCGTTGCAGGTTATTATTAACAAATGCGGGAGAAGAACAAAATTACAAATAAAGTGTGTTGGGTAATATTAGGAAATGCTGAAACAAATGTTAATATTTTAAGACCTGTTTTAGTTGGTGAAATTAAGTACTTCAAACATATTTTGTGAGTAATAAAATGTTACTGGCCTCTTAGTAAACTTTACTTAATTTACTGACTCAAAGAAAACCTGAATCCAAACTACTTTTCCCTATTAAATCGGAAAATCTCAAACTTAGCTCAAATTTTTAAGGATCCCCGATGACGCGAGTTATTGATTACCAGGACACGTATACATGTTAATAAAATGTTGGTGCACTGATGCACCATTTTTAAACATATATAAGGCTATTTTCAAGTTTCACGACCACAATCGATTAATGTTTTAATCAAAGTTATTTGTATTTTGATACTCTTTAACTAGCATAGTGAAGACATTATAAATTTATATTAAAACACATTTAAATTAACTTATAACGACAAATTTCTGTTTACTATCTATTACATAACTATAGAAAGCATGACTGAAAAAGAATAGGATATTTTTTGTCATCTGATATTATTTTTGACCAGTCAGATTACAACATGTAACGAAGCAACGCAGTAATTTATCATAAACATGATCTCAAGTGTTGTTTTACGGACTGTCGTAATGTCCTCAGAAAATTTATTATTTGATAGTTTAACCCATTATTTTGTTTCAAGTTAATTGGGGAAATACAATTCCTTGCTTACCAGCCAGGACTTGATCTCAAATTAAGGCATTGGAATCACCTCATCGATACCCCCAGCACACCATTCCATGAGGGTTTCAAGTTTGTACGCCACCTCAAAAAACTGTTTACTAAGGTAATTTCCCCTTTTAGATGTAGAAATGAACAAAAAACACCTTTTTAAATTTTGAAGTGCGATAAATTATTAAGTTTTTAAATTTTGAAGTCGTTTGCTTCTTTAAACTTTTCTTCGATGGGCTGCCACAGAGCTATAATGCACACATGCAGAATTGTTTACCCGTGACTTTATATTGGTGCACGTTTACCAGACAAACAAGTGTGATTGTTTCATGCTATAAACTCCACACTAAAACAAACGTGTCGTTAAGGGCCTCGCTTACTATTGTAGACATAATTATCATACCCTTTGAAATTGTGCATGGTCGTTTCGACTGCAGATAATTTGGGATAAATTAAAAAAAATAATAAGGTAACATCAAGATTCTAATCTTCTTTCATCATGCCCAAAATTTTTATAAGTTTTCTTTGTTCATTTCGTTATACATTTATTCCAGTTTAATTCGAAACACCAATCTTTCCAGTTTCTTTAATTCGAAACACCAATCATCAATATTTTTAAATAATTAACTTAATGGGCAATAAATACACTTCAGTTTTTATTATTAGAATTTTAGGTGAGGAAGTAAGAATTAGAGTAACATGTGGCTACGAATGCAGTTGGGTGCCCTAAATGACACCAAAACCCTGTCAAATGCACAAATTCTTTAAAAAAATAACTCAATACATAATATCATTTTTTGGTATTTTTAAGTTTTACAGCCCAGTTTCTCAATGTATTTCTTACATAAAATTACAGCATTGCTATTTAAGAGAGGTGTTGAAGGAATATGACGTGATTATGACGTACTGCTTTAGTAATGCCAAATGTGCATTTTTGGTTCAGGCACAAGGAGTTATTTAGACATCGCATGTATTGTATTGCATTGCATGCATCGAAGAAGCGCAAGATGCCATTTAGAAATTTGCGCGTGCATGTAACCGGTTTCCACTGCATTATACTGGCTATAAGCAACATTAAAATGCAACTATCGAACGTGCCTCGTGATTGGATAACAGGAGAGATGCAGTGCGCAGCTAACTGATCATTGCAGTGTTGGCTTTCTGATGATTCACACGCACAAACAAACTAGCAAAATTTCCTAAATGTGCTTAGCCATGGAAGTGCTGAATGTTGAAAATGGGACTTAATTTTCTCCGTTAAAAATTAAAACACTTTATTATGTTTTCTATAGACTTAAGTGTCTTATAATGCAAATAAGACTTAAATGTCTTTGCATCGCTACTGAGGTGCTAAGTGTTGAAAACTTAACTGTTTTCTCTGTATCACCGGACTTAATTGTCTCCGTTATTAGTCAGCATCAGAACACTTAACTGTCTTTTATCTTAGACTGAAATGTGCACTAATGCAAATAAGACTTTAATGTCTTTTTAAAACAATTGTATTTGTGAGACTTAATTGTTTTTATTACTGGATAGTAAAACACAGAGGAATGCGCTTAAGAATTTCGAATCTTCTCCAAATAGATTGCTGTGGAATTGAGAATTTATTGTCTCCTGTGTAATGATGATTATACCTGCACTTAAGCGTGTGACTACAGTGTCTAATAATGCAGTGCGTGCTGATGATAACTTAACTGACATCTCTGTATAACGAGACTTAATTGTCTATGTTATTAATTAGGCTTCGAACACTTGATTGTGTTTTTCTCTTAAACTAAAGTGTACTGTGATGCAACTTAGGCGTAAAAGAAAAAAAATGACATTGAAGACTCGGCGAGTGTGAGTGTGGCATTTGCTGTGACATTAACACACTGAATACGTAAACTTTCTGTAAACATTGCAGACCTTATGTTTATTTCCATTGCAGCAGTATGTCTACAGAAAACAATATATGCCTTCAGAGATACATGAAGAACATAAGATCACTCCAGTTAAACCAGCACCATCTGTATATTCTAGGAAATCTCTACATTAAGTAGTTATAAAAGACACAACAATCCATCAAAGGTTGTATTCTTTCCTTGACCTTCAGCCAATGAAGGGTTTTCTTGGGAGCATCCGTGTTGGTTCCAGGAGGCATCAGTCTAGCTGAAGCCTTAAGAACACGTTCAATGTGGGCTTTTAAGTAATCTGGGAGTCCTACTATTAAACCATAGCAGTAATCGATTCTACACACAACAAGCGTCTGCACCAGCACCTTTGTGTGTGTTCGATGGACAAATACGATCGAATGTTGGTTATTCATTTCAGGTAGTAATAGCAAATCCTAAATGTATTTGTAACTTGGTCCTCCATAGAAACACAACAGTTTATCATTACAACAAGACTTTTGATGCGCCTGGATGAAGAAACAACACTGTCCTCTAGCTCTAGATTTATAACTTCTATCTTGTCTAACTTTCTTGAACCTGATATAAAAACAAATTCTGTTTTCTTTTCAGGATTGAACTTCAATCTATTGTCAAATGTCCATTTTTGTATTATGGAAACACTTTGGGATAAGGATTGAATACCTTCGAAATGTTCTTGAAATGGTTTCATTTTGATCGACTTCGCAAGACCAGTGTCGTCTACATAGCATTCGTACCGTACAATTAGATATTTTAACAGTCCAAACCCTACTTCAGACTGGCTCTGCCCAATTTAACCGGACAAAATTGAATCACATAGAATTGCATCTTTCGAATTCAGTTCATTTGACAATTTTCTGAAATTTTGATTTAATTTTTTATTGACTAGCGGTATAAGCAATTATAAAATCTTGTATTAATGTTTATCTATTCCTAACATATCACTGCACACTTACAACTTAAAAGCACAACAGACAGGGATTGTTATAATAAAACTTGGCGAAGTCAGGAGATTAATATGGGCAATTTTAATGAATCGAAATTAAGAAACAATTATTTTCGAAAAAAAAAACGATCTTCATTTTGTGCGTCTTATTTAAACAGGGAATTGAATTTGCACGTAAAAAATATTACCACATAATTTTACACTATGTACTAGACTGAAATCATCTCCCAATAATACTTAGTGTTTCTAATACACACCATGGTATATCATTCTTGTGAAACCTTATTCAATTTAAGGATTTTAATAAATGTAAAATGAATGTTAATTATCAACAACCTGCTCGAACTAGTTAAGTGGTAATTTGAAAATGATTTGCGTAAGTCTGTTTTATATAAGTCTTTGATGATTATTACATGCGTAAGCAAAACTTAGATCTAAAGGTCACACAGTCTTACAATTAACTAAATGTACGTATTCTAAGGCATTACATTTGCTTGTATTTGGTACAAAAATAAAAAGAATAAATTCAGTAAAGCACTCACGCATGCAGTTATAGTTAAGAATCTGAAACAATTAGCACAAATTACACATTTTACAATTTGAAGAAGACAGGGAATGTATCGATCGCCAGATGCACTTTATAACCTTTGGATGTGATTTGCCCCAGATTCAATACAGAATATCGGTATGAAAATATCACCTAGGAGGAGGGTGTCAAATATGAGAATTGAATATGGTCTATGATTGCCATGCCAATTATATGAGTCGAAGAAGAAAGCATCCCTAACCACATCCCGCCCCCATACATTACCTAAAATCTTTTTATATCAAAATATCGCTAAATATGAATCAAATGATGTTGACTCTGCATTTCAAAAATTAATGCTGACATTAGCTTTAGATCCCGCAATTAAATATTGCAGGTTAATATTTTGAATATTTCTATCTAATTCATATTTCTATATAATTCTGGGTTACATTAATTTAAAAATTTATTACTCCTTTGTAAAGCAACACACAAAGCCTGTTTGAACGGGTTTAATATTACTGCAGTGTAGACTTCATTTCAATGTAAAATGATGTAAATTGTGTTGTTTTAGAGTGAAAAAAGACTCATAACTTGTGAAATAGAAAAATGTAACCCAGTATTCGAAGGTACTATTCAAAATATTAACCGGCACTACTTGATTGTGTGATCTACTGCTAATGTCAGCACTTACTTTTAAAGTGCGGGGCCAATATGATTTGATTAATATTTAACAATAATTGGATATAAAAGGATTGTTGACATAAATTTTATTATTATGGTTTCTAAAGTCTTTATGGCTAATACCTTTGTTTCAAGTTAATGTAATGTGATATGTCACAATGCGGTAATATAGTGCATATTATACTGAATACCAAACAAAGACATTTATGAGTGATGTCTTCCTCCAGACTAGGGGTAATGTCGTTAGTGTTGGGGAGGGGGTTAGAGATGCAGTTTTCTTCAGCTCAATTAGTTGTCATGGTCATTCAACACCATGTTCAATTCTCATGTTAAAACCCACCAGGTGATATCTTCATACCGACATTCCGTACTGAATCTATAACAAATCACACCCAAATTTCATTACGTGCGATAGGCTCACTTTCTACTATTCTTGGAATCTGAATCTAATTACAAGAAAATTAGATTTGATAGGTACAAAAAGTGTATTTTCCATTTGAATCATTGCATCAGTAATAATAATAAATAATAATACTGATAATCATCATCATCATCGTCATCATCATCATCATCATCATCATCATCATCATCATCATCATCATCATCATCATCATCATCATCATCATCATCATCATCATCATCATTATCATCATCATCATCATCACCATAATAATAGTGATAATAATTATTATAACAATAATAATACAACAATAAAATACAACAATAATAATAATCACATTAATGATAATTATAACAAGTATGTCAGTAAAAAAGTCCCCCGCAAGCGTGCACTCACAGGATTTCAATACGACAATCACTCACTGAATAGGTCAATTTTGCTGTATTTTCAAAGTTTTCCCATTTTTTGCAATTTTTGCGAAAACCTCAAATTAACCCAGGGTTGCACAGGTTCATTATATAGTCTGTGCAGCTGCAAGAGAACAGCTGAATCGCTCCAATGGTTATGGAGATATGGCGCCGACAAACACCCATTGAACAGGCCAATTGTGCTGAATTTTCAAGTTTTAACATTTTCCCAATTTTCATACGAAATTTTTAAAATAACCCCTTCTTAGACAGATTCACTATATAGTCTTTGCATGTGCAAGAGAACAATTGAATCGCTCGAATGGTTATGGAGATACAGCCCCGACAAACACCCATTGAATAGATCAATTGTGTAGAATTTTCTAAGCTTTCTCATTTTCCCAATTTTTGTAAAATTTTCAAAATAACCCCTTGCTGCATAGGTCTACTATACAGACTGCATGTGCACTAGAACGTTTGATTCGCTTCAATGGTTATGGAGATATGGCGCCGACAAACACCCATTGAATAGGTCAATTGTGTTCATTTTTCAAAGTTTTCCCATTTTCCCAATTTTTGTGAAATTTTCAAAATAACCCCTCCTTGCACAGGTCTGCTATATAGTCTGTGCATGTACAGTAGAACAATTGATTCGTGTCAATGGTTACGGAGATTTGGCGCCGACAAAAAAAGTGTCGACGGACGGACGGACCGAATGCTATAGTCCCCCATTTTGCGCCAGGCAGCGGCGGGTACTAATAAGTTAAACGTTATTAAAGTATCTTTTGGACGTATTAACCCCTGGAAAGCTTATATTTTCAAGAACATAAAGAGTGTTTTCTTCTAACTGAGCGCCATATTTTGTTGCTATGATATCGTCAAGCTCGTGACGGCTCCATTCTGTTTCGCACCTTTTACCCATGCGACACGACATGCGGTGGTGATGTACCAATATATCCTTTGGATTGACATATGTAAATTTTGCATTTCCTTTCGTACACCTATGATTCCACATGTTAATGCATTTCTTGGTGTTGATAAATGACTTTGCAAAGCCAGATCCGCCAGTGTTAGGTTCTATTAGTGTACGATAAACGGATCTGTGAATAGGTAGATAAGTAGGGATTTCGGGTCGGTAAGGTTTGAAATACGTATAAAAGAATGCACTGCGGACAGAAATAGATGTCAGTTCAGACCTCCGGACATCAGATTTCAGGAAGGATTCCAGAAATTGCTGATAAGTGTTAAACAATATTGGTACAACAATTTCGTCTCGATCGATGGTAAGAATGTATGGGTACATTTTTCTGTATGTGTAAAGGCAATCATTAAATGCAATCATGCGGACAACCTCAGCTGCGTTTTTTTCGCTGTCCAATCGTTTCCTAGGAAGCGTATGAGCACTATATGGAAGTGTTAGAGGGTTCAATGTGAAAACGTTGTTAATTTTATAATATTCCATTGCCTTTGTAAAAAAATTGAATTCACCAGTGTCGACCAATGTACTGTTGTACATGGTTACATGCAACGCTCCAAATAATAAGAGTGCCTCCATCCACTGTATAAAGAACGGTGCGTCAGAATCATTGACCTTTCCGAACTGAGCCATTAAACAGACGCCAATCTCCATGCCGTTCGATGCATTGTGAGGCTGGTAGGGTTCGGGTTTGTAAACTTCCAACTCCGTGCTGCTCGGTTTATTCTTGCCCATTGATATTGAAACATACTTCGGTACCCTGTGGGGAATTCGATTTAAAGAACAAGTTATCATGTACTGGGAATAATGTACTCCGTTTACTGGATATTTTCCAACTTCAATACTTTCTAGTTTCGCAGGTATTGTGTGATTTAGGTTTAAGCTGTCATACCAGAAATTACACAGCGGTTGGGTGTGTACATAGCCTTTAGATACAACAAATAATCGAATGCATGGTCTCTTCATATCTCTGTCATCTAAGTACGCTTTGTGCAAAAATATCGTTTCATTCCTTTTAGAAGATATGACGCTGAGAGTTTGCCATGCACTATTTATTACATGGCGGTTTGTTTCCAAAATTTTGTTTGCTGTTGGTAGCAGAAAAAACCCTTTTGTTGAATTCCAGATAGAAAATAATCCCGCAAGGACCACGGTAATGAAGGCTATTCTGAGCAGATACCTGTAAAAAGAAAAAATATCATATAAAGAAAAACGATAATTTTGTTTCGCAGCTACTCTTTGTTTCGTTTTGATTTTGATATGATTACTGAAAGACTCACTATCCACACTATGCTGTAATCTTGTATCGTGCAACTGGTCTGTTTCGCTTTGATTTTGTTATGGTGACGGGAAGGCGCGCCATTCACACTGTTCTGTTGTGAAAATGCACACTGCAAAGTCAAATTTAAATCACAACGCACAACTGTGCGCTATTTTTTAGATACGCAAATTGCAGTCACTGCAAATATAACCATGCTCTCAATCAAGGTGTCAATTGCACCTGTAAAACTTTTGTGGCTTATGCTCGATTACTGGGTGTCAAAGGAGGCGTGGCACTCTATCGCATGCTGAGGTAAAAAAATGAAGTTTCAACCTGATCTGGTATGCCTAAGTAATGCCAAGACTGATCACAATTCAGCCCGAAGGCAGAAATTTGGCCTCAATGGTTGATAGAGCTTTTAGAGTGCACACATCCACAGTGACACGCCTTAGAATGCATTTAAAAGAAAACAGGATCCAAGGAAAACTGCCTCGACTGGGAAAACCGCGGGCTTCTACCCCCAGACAGCAACAATCACTGCCAGGCAGAACCCTGGGACTCATAATCACCGTGTCTGTAGTCAGAATGTTAATCAGGTTTACGAGCACGCCGCCCCAATCGATTCCTGTTAACAACCCTCGCGCATAACTTAAAAGGGTCAACGTGCATCTCCATAGGACACAGAGACAATGTAACCAAGTTCTTTTTTTACCGATAAAGTGCGTTTCAGCTTGAACTATGCAGATGGAACGCGCGCTTGGCGCCGCACGAACAACGCGATTTAGCGATGCCTGCGTTCAAGATAGAGGGGCAGTCAAAGGGACACTTGAAATCACCACAGTAACGTAACCACGTGACGTAACGTACCACTGAAATTACAGATGAGTTCAAGAATTTTTAATTCATACGACAATATAGTTTTGCCTAAACTAATGAAATTAAAATGCCTTTGGACTTGTGACGGAATAGAAAGCCGAAAGTGGAAAACACTCGTTTATTGAAAACGCGGTTGTCTGTAAAACAAACAACAATTTATAAGTACAATGCAGTAACAAAAACAAATACTCTTAGAAATAAACTCACAAAGGTCAACTTACTGCCCGAAACTCAATTTCTGAAATTACTTCAATAATTATACCACATAACTCCGATAATTACACGGGATAATTTCTCCAGTAACACGAGGTATTATAAAAAAATTCTATATTTACCGACTACGCGGGCCTTAAAATTCCAAAAACAGCTCCTCCTTTAACACATTTCAACGAAAACTGGAACAGAGATGCCCGTGGTCCAGGAATTTATATTAAACAAGAGAACACGCTTGACAGACCAGTGACAATATTGGGAACGGGAAACGCCTGGGCACCACACAAAAAGACAAACTTCACCCCTTTAAAAGGAACCCTTTTAATTTTAATAACATAATTTTATAATGTTACTTAAAAGTTCTACACATAACACATTATATAATAAGAATGATACTAGCAATAAAACACAACAGCGGCTCCCACTGCTGGGAGTTAACCCCTAAAGCTGGTCCATTGCTTCTACCAACAAAACAAGTTTGTGGATAGGCCTATCAAGAAAAAACCACAGGGTGTTAACTTTTACCAGTCTTGTCTAATTCTCAATCGGCTAGCAGTAGTTTCAAGCTTCGTACAAGCCCGTCTGGACATTAATGCATCCGTGCCACTTTGCCCAACTTCCAGATATTTCTATTGATCTGATCATCTTTAATTACGACGATGTCGCAAACTTTCAAATCGCGACGCGTCTTGTGCCATTTAGGACGCACTTGCAAAAGGTGGATGTATTCTTTGCGTCAGCTGGACCAGAACTGGTCAACCATGTATTGTATACGCCTCCAGCGTTTTACAGAGTATACGTGATCACGTACAAAACTATCTGGTGGAGTGACAACAACTTTCGACTTCATAATGAGGATGTGGTTAGGTGTCAACGGTTCTAAATGATCTGGATCAGAAATATTTTTGAGCGTCAACGGACGACCATTGCTAACTCCGGATACTTCGTAAATGAACGTCTTCAACGACTCGTCGTCTAGCTGGAACCCGTGCTGATAGAGGAGGGTATCTAGAATATTTCTAACGCTGCGGATTATCCGCTCCCATGTGGCTGGCTAGAAGGGGGTTCATGCGAAACTCAGACTCACACGTATTAGCCAACAGAAACTCATGAACATCTTTGTCGTCTATTTCGTTCAAGGCTTCCTTCAGCTCATGTCGGACACCGACAAAGGTAGACGATCGATCTGATCTCAGCAATGAAAACGGGCCTCTTACTGCTATGAATCGTCTCAGAGCGATAATGGAGGAGCTTGACGTCAGTGAATTAACCAATTCTAGAGGGACACCACAGTAACCCACTCTACAAAAGGTGAAGGGAGGGATAAACTGTGTGCGGTCAGAATGCAAATTTGCCATTATACGAGTTTGAAGGGACGCTCTTAATCTTCTCCAGATACGGCAACGATAGATAAACTTTTGCACTGCTGACTAGCCTCCTAGAATTCAAAATCCATTAGATTTCACTTCATTGAGGTTGATATCTCTTCCTTGGTGAAGAACCTTTCTGTGGTAGTGGCTGATAATCAACGTGAACTGACTGGGAAGGACCACAGGATGTACATTGGATTCTGGCAGTGAAGACAATCGCAACCGTCCACCAACGCGGATTGTGCCATAGTCCACAAAACAGTCTAGTTTGCGAAGCGCGCTATTGATTTTAACTGGTTCCTTCTTAGACAGCAAACGAATGACCCTGTACTAGCTTGAGGATGACGTACAATGACAGCGGAGGACGGCTTCGGTTTCCAACTCGTACAGTAACTTCTTTAATTGACCACAACAATGAACTTCGCCACTGAAGTATCAAAGCGACCGCCTGGTCAAATCTTTGCTATCCGTATAGAAAAAATGCTTTGCGTCAGAGTACCGCGGGATAGTTATAGGCCTGATTGTGCGACGCGTGATTTTGCCATAGCTAGAGTCACATTTGGGTTTTCGTCCTCGTCCACTAATGATAAATAGCTACAAATCTCTAGCCAGTGGACGATGCATCGCAGAAATGATGCAGCTCAACATATTTCGTCACAAATTCTCCTGGTTTGACACATCGTGAAATTGAAACATCCTCTAGCTTGCCCAGATCGGCTAGCCATCGTTAAAACTGAGAGGCAGTGTGCTCCGAAACCTCATCATCTCAGTGAGACCCTTCAATGCAAACTGTAGGTTTTACGGCGCAGTAAAACCTACAGTGTCATATATCGAAGCCACGGTTTGCTAAATACCCACGTCGAATCAGCGTGCGCTGTTTGACAAGTGTTTTGAATTTGAAGACATCGGATTGAGCGCACCATTCAATGCCTAGCGTACGCTCGATTGCAATATCCTCAAAACCTAGATCGAGTTTGTGGACTTCTTGTGGGACTGACTCAAGTACTGCGGGAGAATTGAACACAAACTTATGAAAACAAAGCTGCCCTTCGAGTAATAACTGCGTAGTGCGCTGGACAAGACTTATTGCAATTTCGTCGTCACTGACGGAAATTAGCACATCATCCACGTAGAAGTGGTTGCGTAAGAAGTCGCGCTCATCCTCATCAAAATGCTCAGAGTAATGCATAATGATCTGGTTTGGTCCGAAGTTGCTACACGAGAGGCTACTGCACGCCCCAAATAAGTGTACACACATGTGATACACCTGTGGATTCCGACTTGTGTCACCGCCTGGCAACCCAAGAAATCTAATAAAGTCACGTTGAGTCTTTGGAATCCTAAATTGATAAAACACTTTAGTTATGTCACAGCTAAATGCGACCGGCTCTTTCCTCAACAGCACGCCTAAAACGAGTTTGTTAGATCTTGACCAGGTAATAAGGTGTCGTTTAAGTTCTTGCTCATATAGCGTGCACTGCAGTCGAACACCACTCTAAGCCTTTTCTTTTGTTCGCTGTACATCCCATGGTGTGGGATGTACCATACCTCTGTGGGATCGTCTTTACAGGCTTCGCGTATCCCTTCATCAACATGTCTTCCATGAAGGCAGTGTACTGGGATTTGTAAACTGGATTACTATCCGCAACATTTTGTCAGCAAGAGATCGGTTGTTGATCAAATCTGGCGAGCCATCGCGGAACGGTAAAGGCATGACGTAATGGTCATCCGGGTTTTATTGAATGTTACTGCGTATTGTTTCAAGGAAAGCAACATCATCACAAGATATTCCTTGTTCTGCAGAAGACGAATCCTTAAAGTCCGTCGCTAATACTGCAACGACGCCACGAGGACATATGGTTTCTTTAGCGCTAGTCTTGAGTACTAGTTTAACCGACTTTGATTCCATGTCAACTCCTAAAACTCAGTGGCTAAACCTCCTAAAACTCAAGGCTGCATTTGGGGCGCGATACGCGGATTCCCGCGCTTTTTTAAAATCCTGAGCTAAATCGAGGACATCGCGGGCTGGATCCGGATCCTGCGCATTAAGAAAAATCCCGCGCTTTTGTCAGAATAGCGCGGGATTTAAAAAAATGTTTTTTTTTGGCGGGCATAATAATAGCAATATGTAGGTGCCAAGGTTTGAACTTTGTTTCATGTAGGCGTCAAGGTTTTAAATTATTGTATTTCGTTACATTGAAATGCACATTTAGACTTAAATGTTTTCTGGTGGGGATGCAAGGGGTCACAGGGGGCACATGCAACCTTCCTCTGGGTCCAGATTTTAGGGTGCACTAGGGGGCACATATTTCTGAGTCACCGGGAAAGTTTGGCTGTAAACCAGTGGTATTTGGAGTGAGAAAGTAATGTAAAACTCAACTCAACATTTGAATTTGTAATTTAAAAGAAAATGATGCTACTTTATTGGTAAGTTGTACTTTTCTTTGAGATTTATTACCCCTAGGCACGTTCCATGATGCATACAATAAATACAAGGTTGAACCCCTCCCCCCCCCCAAGAAAAAAATAAAAATCTGACACAAACATTTCCTGATAGCAATGTGATTCCTCTGCTGCTTCTAGCTGACGTGAGTAATCTACAAACTTACGAAGACCTTGGCCATCACGATTTTGGATCTTAGGCCAGTCCTGAAGCTTACCACGATAAGCCTCATTGACCACAAATTCGTTTCTAAAACGCTGATCCAAGTGTTTGCGTACAGCAACAAAGGCTTCAGGAGTCCCCAAAGACAACAAACACGCCACACACGACTTGACGTCGCCGTCTAAGTAACACCTCAAATAGTGGAGTCGCTCTTCCCCAGGAATGCCTCTGCTAGACACTAAAACCTCGAACGACCTGTTCCAGCCTATATACGAAAGTACGTCACCGCTAAACATAGAAGGTTCTGGAGGAGGTAAACGTGACAAAAATAACTGGGAACACAGAGCAGCAATAAGATCCTGTTGAGCATCCTTGAAATGGCCACCATCATTTGCTGAACGAGAAACTGGGTACAATTTCCTCACTAGAGATTTGTTGCATATCAGCAATTGATTCTTCTAGCGACTGAAGTCGGTTTGCGCCACTGACCACACTTTGGACCACTTCAGCAACTACATGAGAACCTTTTGCGGGCTCGGATCAACGATCCTAATCAGCCCGTATGTCAGCACCACGGACGGATCCGCGCGCTGAACCACCCACAATACCAGTTTCACCACGTAATAAACTGTTTCGATGTGCAACGACACGACGAGATGAACCGGCTTGACTACCGACTCTCTGGATTTGAGAAGATCCGAAAGTTTTGAATTCACAAAACTGTACAAGGTGTTACCTTGCTGTTCAATAGACGAAAGAAATTCCTTGTCGGAATCTTTGATGTCAAAATCGAATAGTTCCATGAGCTTGTTATATTCATAGGAAAATTCGTCTAATTCGGCACAAAACTGTACTTTAAAAGATTTCAGCCGATCCACATCTTCCTCGGACGATACAAGCCGATTCGAACGCTCTGGAGAGTTTGAAAAACTTCCCAGCAAAGCCCTTAACAACTGCTCAACTTTGTAAGATTTACCCTTTTCAGTAAGCTGACGGACTCGTTTTGGCTTTACATTCTCAGTAAAACCACTTGTATCAGGGAAGCCGATTATAGTTAATTCCACAAGGGGGCACTCACAATCTTGACCCGAGACTGACATCGTTAATGATAGACTGTAATGTGCTACTTGTAAAGATAAACCGGTGTACCTACTTAATAACTTACATAAAGTCACAATAAGCTTACGTTTCTAAAGTGGGTACGGTTTTTATTTGAAAGTTAAATCGCAAAGTAGGAGACCGACCAAACTATGACCAATCAATTTTAACCAATTCACCGAGATTGCAGCGCTAACACTCGACCTGGGGACGTTAAGGGAAAGGACCTTTTATTAAAAAACTAGAACCGCACGATAACAAAATAACACAAGACCACTGACACCACGGTACACCGCACACTCATGTTTTAGTACGACTTAATGCACGAACATGTGACCCACAAGGTCACTGACACCACGGTGCACCATACACTTTAGTTTCAAAAGCAGTGTCACTTGCGACGTTCAACCGCTCAGGCAGTTATGATTTCTAATAGCGTTATTTTTACCGCTGGTGTGTCGGTGGGTGGGGTGGGAGGGAGGGGAAAAGTGGTGGATTGATGAGAAACTGGCCGCATGTTACGATAATAATATTTTTTTAGTAAGTATTGTATCAGTTTGCCCTCATAATTCAAAGAAATGAACCGCCGATAGAATCTCTCTCACGATGTCACAGCAGTAAGACTTTCATGGGGTATGTGTAAGTGACAATATTCTATGGACACACAACGGAACATTTAAAAAAATACTTTATTTAGTCAAAAGGACTAATTTTTAGCAAAAAATTCTTAGCCCTGGAGATAAGCGGTTTACAAAATTAAGATATAAATGCGTTTGACATGATAACCAATTCACAAGAATTCCATGGAAAGCCATGGTTTTCATACACCATCTCCTGTCAATCAATATCACACCTCGCTTAATTAAATCCGAAACACTTTGCAGCTTATTGACAGATTCCATTCACCCCAAAAAATATCTCAACAAATTTAAAGGCACGGAACCAAATCTAAACTCTTTGAATTTACAAAAAACACACACGAAAAAAATTACACTGACCAATAAAAGACAGTTTACCAAATCTGATAAAATATGTCCACAATTTTCCTCAAGTACTCACGTTTCTAGCGTCCATTCCATTGGATAAGCCAAATGTCCTTGCCGAAAGTTCGAATAGTCACCTGAAATTTGGCTAATTCCACTTGTGTCCATGATATGTGCTTTAAAGTAGAATCTGCATCTTATAAACTGTCCGAGGCAAATGCTTCGAAGAAAGGCGCGGTGAAGTTGTCCGGGGTTGTGAGCGTAGCGAGCGCGCATCGTGGCAGGCGCGGCGAAACTGCTTGGCTACATCTAGCCGGCCCCATAAAGGAGGTTAGCCGCACATCGGATTTATTCCGTCACGCAAGGTATTACCAAAATCGACAACTCTGTGACGCAATAAAAGGCCGAAAGTGGAAAACACCCGGTTATTGAAAACGCGGTTGTCTGTAAAACAAACAGCAATTTATAAGTACAATGCAATAACAAAAAATACTCTTAGAAATAAACGCCTTTAAATATGACACCAGTTCACTGACCAGTCTCACAAAGGTCAAATTACGGCCCGAAACTCAATTTTTGAAATCACTTCAATAATTACATCACATAACTCCAATTATTACACGGAATAATTTCTCCAGTAACACGAGGTAATATAAAACAAAATTCTATATTTACCGACTATGCGGGACTTAAAATCCAGAAACAGCTCCTCCTTTGACACACTTCAAAGAAAAGTGGCACAGAAATGCACGTGGTCCAGGAATTTATATTAAACAAGAGAGCAAGCTTGACTGACCAGTAACAATGTTGGGAGAGGGAAACGCCTGGACACCACACAAAAAAGACAAACTTCACCCCTTTAAAAGGAATCCTTTGATCACCATAAAGGATTTGAAAACCCTCATCAAGCACTGCGCATTATTCGCACTCGCCTTTCTCACTACCAGCTGCTGTAATATGTGATTTTATCGTTTGGATTCTATGGGGATGTATCCGTTACAGCGGATGTTTAGATTCGCTAAAAATTTCAGCGAACCTACAGATCCACTGGTTCAAATAGCGGATCTGTAGATTCGCTAATAGTTTCAGCGAATCTTACACATCCACCGGTTTTCGGCTAAGAGAATTCTACAAATCCGCTGAAACTGTCATAATAGGCAAACTTAGCCATTCATGTGATCTACAATAAATGTTTTTTGAATGTAATAGCAGTTACCCAAATTAACTGCAATTCCCATTTACGCAATATTTTAGTGATGTACAATTAAATTTTTCATTTTCACTGAACTGAATTTTCACTGAACTGTGAATTATAGAAAATGGGTTACTCTTTTCAATTACCATCATCACAGACGTCATTTATACCTGTATGATCTCATTGAAATCACAGGTATAATTGCATTTAAAAGTTTATCTTTCATCGTGTGATCTAAATTGTAAGTAAGTTAATATACCACAATTGCAATTTTAAAATTCAGCTCCCACCCTCTTCTAATTTTTCTTTGTTTCTCGGAGTACATTTTATCCAATATCTGCTCCAGAGGAGCTTATTGGTTTAAACTGCATTTTTTACATTTCATTGGGCACATGGGAGAACTTGAAACATGTGACTAACTGATATAAATAAACTGCCCATCATTTTTATCTTCAACTTAAACAATAAAATGAACATACGAACAAGAGATATGGCAACTGAGGCTGAAGCTCGCTTTACTGAGGAGTTATCTGTAAGGAAGGACGCGAAAAAGTGCTCTGATTCCAAAAGAACAATCTGATATTCTTGTCACTAGTGTTATTGAGGCTAAACAAGCAGAGTAAAAAACGAAGGCTAATAACTTTTTGCTGCAAAGTTCTATTGTTCTTGCTTGCGGTGATGTCAAAAAGTTATCCGAAAACAAAAGTCACCCGATGAAACACCCAAGTATTACGTAGCGTTGGAACATGTTTTAGATGTTATGAAAAGGGCTCACATTGCCACCAGTCACGGTGGTCGTGACAAAATGCGTAAGGAAATTCAGAAAAAAATATGCAAATATTTCAGATGACGTCATTAGGCTTCACAATCATTGTGCTTAGAGTGCCAAAGAAAGTGCAAACACCCTACCACAAATGGATAGTGGTAAGTCCAATTCTAACTCGAGAGTATTGTTCAAGGGGTCAGGTTGACCTCATTGAAATACAGTTTATGCCCCACGGAGAATATAAATTCATCATGATCTGTTAAGATCACCTTAAGAAATTTTGTGTGTTTCGTCCATTGCTATGCAATCGTGCCGCTGGTGTAGCATTTCAGCTAATGGATATATTTCTGAATTGAAAAATCTGTAATACTAGCTTTTATAGATTTTGTCTTTTTGCTTTTAATTGTAGATAAGTAGTCTCTGATTTGATATTTCTATGAAAAAATGAACTCACAAATAGAAGACACCGGTAGGAATCCTAGTTTAGGATTTTTCGAGGAACATATTACTTGTGTATCGCATGTGTGTATTATTAATAAAAGTTTACCGCACTCATCGTGTTAATGTGTTAAGTAGTAAGGCTACGTCATAAAACACCAAAAATGTTCTAGAAATACATAAAACATAAAACATCTAAGACACAAAAGTAAATAAGTATCGTGTAAATACTATAATCTATTGCTCTTAAGCATTTCAGCAGATCTGTAGAATTTTCTTAGCCCAAAACAAGCCGATCTGCAAGATGTACTGAAAATTTCAGCGAATCTACAGATCTCCTAATTGAATCAGCGGATCTGTGGGTTCGCTGAAATTTTCAGCGAATCTAGAGATCCGCTGATGCTAGAGATCCGCTGTAACATATCCACCTACGTATGTAACGGCAGTGAAATGTGTCTCACTATCTTGGTTCAATTGTTTTTTATGCGTATGTCCGAACATATAAAAACAGGTACCTTTTATTTGCTTCTTGTGAAACTTGTAACTGTTAAATACTGTGTTTGAAATATTTTGATAGCTGTCAAGCCTTAGAGACGATATAAAATGTTGCGTTTTACTCAGATTTTTCCGGTCATAAGACTCCATCTACTCCTACCTCTACTCTACGTAAATAGAAAAGAAAAACAACAAATGGACAAAAAGACTTTGAGTTTCCAGGAAAAACATCGTCCACTAAACTCAGCTATTATAGCGGTCTCGACCCCCCACTCTCCAAAGAAAATCCTGGATGAACGCTTTTTTTTCTTCCTACCCCACCCCTCGTCAACACAAAATGGAAGCTAAGAAAAGGTAAAAGCTTGAAACAGCCATATCCCTCATAGACATTTAGCCCCTTCATAACATATACGACAGTCTCATTAAAACTAGGTTTTCCCTCCTGTATGAAATATTACTATATTACCTCTTTGTCTGCGGCATTGTTGATATAACTCCTCCGTTAAATTATTTATATTGGCTATTTTTTTTTCAAAATAGTATGTGTATATATAATCAGCTGTTTTTTGTTTACGTCGAGCATAGAGTGTGAGTGGCACTGTTAGCATTGCAGTGCAATGTATTATTCGAGAAACGATTCCTTGCCAACAATTAATATTAACATTGTTCTTCGTGTTTCAATTTAGGCTGAATTGCCTGCGTTGTAGGTTAATATGGACGTATACAGTAACGCCGTGCAATTTCATTTATGTTTAATTTCGCGCAGTTTTCTCTTTTATTGCATGTGCGTTTGTTGCAGATGTCAAATATTTGTTGGTTGTGTAATATATAATAGATTAAGCTTAGGGTTGCCTAACTCTAATTGATGCTTAATATTATGTATGGCGCAGTCCCTTGAGCGAATATAATTTAGGGGCGCAAAAAAATTAGCGTGTATGGAATGTGAATGCCAACTCAATTTCACTGCTTGAGGATCCCGAATCATCCCGAACCTGTTTTCTTCTCCTTATTTAGTTACGAATTTTGAGATGCGAGTTGTTCGTAAATTTTTGGGATAGAAATATTTAGAGAGCTAATAGTCACTCGTGACGATTGTTTTTACAAAATTGTAAGCGTTTTGTTAAAAACTTTTTGTGCCTCTGTCGAAAGGTTGTTATGAAATTCGAAATGATACGCCAGAGAGACCCAATGTTCGGTAAATATTACTGTTTATGTACATGTTTTCATTTGTTTTATTTAAGCAATATCTGATTAATTGCGTGACGATTAAGTCTCTGAATTTCTGTTCAAGAGGTTTGTTGTATTTCTTAATTTACATTGCAATATACTTGTGATATACGTGTACATGTATTGTAAACATGTATTAGCTTATTGTGGTAAATGTCAATTTAAGAAGAGTTTACAATGTTGTTGTACAGCTAAAAACCCTATTTTAAGTTTGTTATTAATTTTCGCAGATAACCGCTACCTAGATGACGTGATGAACTAAGAAATAAAATCAAGAAGGCGCGTAATCACATTGTCTTTTTTCTGCAAGCACACGTGCTTTACATGCGTATTATCCGATAAATTTTATGATTATATTGACGGTTCGATAAGTCATGAACTCTTGCCCTTGTGTATCTTTGCCGATTGCCTTAGGCTTATGGTGATAGCACAAATGCGTGCTTTTTAGGTATTTTCTCTATCTTATCTCTGACACAACAGATTTCCTATCCACTGTAGCGTTGAAGGATTGCTTCGGTTACCTTTCACTTTTTACGCAGGATGTTAACTATTCTTGGTCAATAGTGTAGGGGGTTTTATTCATATGTATTAACTAATTTGCTAATCAACTGAGAGTACAATATCATATTGAATTGCATTTTAGCAGATGTAAAATGAGCCTCTAAATACAGATGGGGGCGTATAGGAACTAAGCTTTTATATTTACGAACATCTGAAAACATTTAATCAGATTAATTGGTAAACATTTCAAAGTAGAAAGATGCATTACAATGATTGCACAAATGACACAATCTGCTCAGATTAGACAACTTAAGCACAGTGCAGCACTTCTGCCTGCTCTTGTTTCATGGTACGAAATCGGATGGGAACCACTGGTTGTCCTTAGGAGGGTATGCATAGCGCTTAAGGATTAAGATGTAACTGTTGACTAGTGGAAAACGCTTAAGGGTGAGATATAAAAGCTGACTTATGTAAAGCTCTAAGGGATGATGCATAGAATTTGAGCCCTTGGGGAGACAGATTTGGACTGAAAAAAGCCTTTAGGCAGTGATAATGCCAATGGTCTGGTGACCTGAGGAAAGCCTTATTGGTGTGGATATGCAGATGGTGTTTTGAGAGCAGCACTACACGTATGGATATGCAGATGGTGACTTGAAGAAAGCCCTTAAGGACTAAAGATATAGATTTGACTTAAAACCTTTTAATGATGAAGATACGAATACTGACTTATAAAAAGCTCTAAAAGAGTTTAACATTGAGTTCCCCAGTGGGTAAAAATAAAGATCGTGACTGATGGAAGGAGTTAATGGGTGTGATGACAGACACATTAAATTTTTTTAGAACTGAATCAATCGAAAAAATCGGTATTTAGTTTGTACGTTTATTGATTTTTGAAAAACATTACTAATATGCATTTGTTACAAGAAAATAAACACCTCTTCTAAGTATTCAATATAGAGACGCGATTAAGTTATTCGGGCGTCGTGGCTGGATGAATATACACTGTCAATTCCCTTATTTTAATTATAGGAATGGAACCTATATGCATTCCAATCTGTTGTTTATTTTTAAGTACGGGTTATGTCGAAACATATGTGCATTTACCAAAGCAACATTTTTCTCGATGTTCTAACAGTAATCTATACCTTACAGGGGGGGGGGGGCGGGGGGTTGAAGGTTGCAAACATTGCAAGGTGTGAGTGAGGAGCCGAAATAGAATTTTTTCAAAAGAATTATTATTGTTTGCCAACGGTGCTGAGGTCAGGGACGGGGCGAGGCTGCGTCCCCAAGTGCATTTTTATGACATTTAGGGATATATGTGAAATTATATATATATATATATATATATATATATATATATATATATATATATATATATATATATATATATATATATATATATATATATATATATATATATATGTATATATATATAAGGGTTGGCAAAAAAGCGGCCAAATCTATATTTTGCCTTGCCGGCGGCCAAATCTGGCAATTACCGGGAAAATCTGGCTAAATCTGGTCAAATCTGGCAAAATCTGGCAAAATTTAAAATCATGAATTATCGTCATGTTTTGTAGAAGCCACTGTTGTCAGGGATATCGCTAAAACGTCCGTTTATCACGTTTATGTACTGCCAAAGCTGTACGCCAAGCTGCTGTACTGCGTTAGCTGCACTATCCACAGCAAAGTAGTGCGTAATAGGTCACGTGAGGCCAGGAAGGACAGAACGCCGCCTCCCCGGTTCAGGCCCGGCATGACAGTATAAGAGACGCAAACGTGATGCCAAGACCTACAGCATGTGATGACGTTATAATCTGAGAATCTTGACAATGTAAAAAATATACAAAAAATCAATAAAAAATGAAGGGGTCGCACGTGGGGGTGTAGAAGGGATTGGGGGTGACATTCAAGCATCGCCCATGTTTAGTCTGCCATTTGATAGCTTTGGAAAATGTCTTCTAAAAATTGAGAGGGTAGGGGGTTATAGTAATGGCAACATAAACAAAAATTGAAAATCCGGCGAAAACTTTTAATCAAACCTTTGCGTTTAGATCAACACATTTTTTTCATTTTTTAAACGGCAACCATTCTGACACAACCTCAATATATATATATATATTCACTTTGCAAGGTTGCATATGCCTAGGATAAATAGTTTCGGAGAACTTGCGTTTAAACAAAACAGCATCCAAAGTGTGACACACGGACGGCTGAACGGACGGATAGACGGACGGCCAGAGGGCAATCCCATAGACCCTCGAGCTCGCCCGGTTGGGGTCTAATAATTATATATAATTATTTTATTCTAGGAATGTTTATGTTTAATGTTTTGTTTTCTCTTTGTAACTGTATGCACAATGACTGAAGACTTGCAGCATTGTTAGGTTTGCGTTAATCAAAGAGTTAGTTGTAGCCTTAACCCTAATCCCTATGTAATCTAGATCTGAAGGGATCGCACGTGGGGTGTAGAGGGGGAGGGGGTTGGGGTCGACATTCAGGCATCGCCCTGTTTAGTCTGCCATTTGATAGCTTTGGAAAATGTTTTTTTTTAAATTGAGAGGATGGGGGTTCATAGTAATGGCGACATAACAAAATACTGAAAATCCGGCGAAAACTTTTAATTGTCAGTTTGTTTTCAAACTGACCCTGTTAGCACTTGTACAAGATGGCCGTAGTTGACCTTTAACACCGTAATGTCAAGTACAAGATGGCTGACAATATGGCAGCGGCCACACCACCTCTGCAACTTCTAAAGAAATTATAGGCGTTTTTTGCCAAAATATAAGTACTTGCTGAGTAAAGATACAACATGTTTGCTTAGATCGATGATCACAGTACCATTGCCCACAAAATTAAATGTACATTTTCTGATATTTAACAATAATCCTCTTTTATCCCGCGTGAACTTGGATCGACCATGGTCTATTACAGTACTAATACTGTGAGGGCGTTTTCATTATATTTATACAACAAACAAACTGACACCTAAACAGTCACTGTTCTAGTCAAAGCTTTAGGCGACATAAACAAAATTAAAAATCCGGCGACGTGAAAAAACTGACATTAAAATTGTGGGGTGATTTGGCATTTACAGAAAGTTTTATGCTTTTGTGTATTTTTTTCTCCCAGATATTGTTTGATGCTCAGATACGTCAAAGCAGTGATAGTGAAATGTAATGTCTGTGCGGTGCATGGATTGTAATTGGATAAAACGTTACATAAACGCATCACGCGTAAATAAACTGTTGTGTTTTCGATCCACCGGCTTTCTAACAAAATTTTTGATCATAATTCCGATCATTTTCATCCCCAGTCAACTGCCCGCCCATTATGCAAGCCCGGTCAACGCCACTCCCCACACAGTTTCTTGCTAATTTGCGTTTTCTTTCTTTCTGCTATGTCGTTAATGTCATGTGTACGTGAGAGTAGTCTGACGTTCCGTCTGAAGACCCGTCTAAATTTGCAAAGTACTCCGGCTCGTCTTAATTCTTAAAATCGTGACGAAGGAAACTTGCTTTCATTGTCGTGAGGAGGGTTTGTGCAATCGCTGGAAGGGAAATCTCTTCAGTGCCATGAGATGTCTAGGTAAAAGCTGTTTAACGGATTTGGCATCATAAAAGTTTGGCACCATCGCGGTACGTCTTTTGTGAATTTGAGAGGCGGGTCACCAATAAAAACACCAGGGAGAAACAACGATTACTAGTTGCTCGTCTTCTTTATTAACAAAAGGTCAACTCAGTAGATTGGTTTACAACCAAATAACGTAAATAAAAAAAGAATGACATAAAATAGAAAGAGCTGATCGAGGTCAGCAACTTTAACACTATACAATCGAAAGGTAAACAAAAAAACAGTTGATCAGGTTCAACAACTGTAACACTACGAATGACCGAGAAAGACAGACAAGAAAAGTCAAGAAAAGCAACGAACACATGGAGTAGAGGAACATACAATTTGGGACAATGGTAGAACTTGATATGAATGTGTTCATGACACTCTTTTATTTTCGCCTTCGATTTCGTTTTCCTCAATATGTAGCAATTCTGTTGATACTATTTCTATCCTGGGAGGAATCTGTAACCATTTTGCTGGTAATACGTTCTCGCCTAATACTTTTCTTGCTGTGCTACTACCGTAGAGTGTCAGTTTATCGCATAAGAAATCGCTATGCAAGTACTCTGTAGGAGTTGAACCCACAGTAGCAAACAGCGAAAAGTACTGACTAAAACATTTATTTGGCCTTTTCATTTTCTTTATTATTTGCTATTTTTTTCATATTACGCCTTTTTGTTATATATTGTCAAAAAAGCTTATTTTTAATCGCCCATCACTTTTTGGAAATTCTGCGTTTCGAATACAAACTAACCGGATAAAAATGAAAAAAAAAATGATGGAGAGATTTTGCCTGAATGTCAAATTTCTCTTGCACCAGCAATCGTATTTTTAACAACCTGTATGCTATTTAAAAAAATTTAAAGGTTTTAGCAAATAGTTTTCACTTTCTTCATTTCTTTCTGTTGCGTGATCAGGGAATACGAAACAAAGAGCTTGTTTATCATAACATATTTTATTGCGAACGCGGCTTCGTATCTCGGTGATCTTGTAAATGCCGATGCCGTAAAGCCGTAATGCCGGTTTGCTAGGAAAAAAAAACAAACATGAAACAAAACTTTAACGACTGACCTAAACACTAAACGTTACTCTTAAATCAATTTTACCCTGTTATATCTTGAAATTAGTCTTAATAATTTCACAAATAAATAAATTACTTAATTCACAATCACAAGAAATTTGAGTCTTACCAATTTTATCGGGACTTTCCTAAATGTGATCACACACGGTCCGAAACTTGAAACTATTTGTCAAAAGGCAGGAAGAATCTGTTTATATGCTACTGACATCACGTGACTTGTATGGCATGTCATAAATACTTAAAACATTCAGGCACTGATTAATCAATACTTGTCACTTTTCAGTGACCTGATGTCAATTAATTATAAAAGTCATAAATTATTTAAATGATTGCGTAACAGTGGCCCTAATAAAATAACTTAGAGGTATTTTATCATTAATAATTTAAAGCAGTTATTTACATTTGATTATGCCATTTTTTACTTGAACAGTAAACCAGTAAAAAGAAACAAACACACAAACTGATTCCCCAGCGGGGAATCGAAACCCGGTCTCCCGCGTGACAGGCGGGGACACTTACCACTATACTACTAAACAAACAGAAAAACCCACATAACTATAACCTCCTATATTGAACACAACAATAGTATCAAGTACACTCATTCTAAGGCACTGAACAATATGTTCAATATGAATACTTTTGGGTCACACAGAGTGGCCACGTGCTTAAACCATAGGGGTGTTAGATGCAAGTTATTGTTTGCGTGGCAACATAAAAATTACATTTGATCACTTAGCTGTATTAAACATAAACATACTTTACATATTCATTACACTGGCTTCTAAATATTATACACGTTATCATTTAAACCACATAAGAGTAAATATGAAAAGATATGTTCAGAAAGCAATATTAAACGACAGAGTGGAAAAACGATACCTTACTTTCCTGAAACATTTAGCATATTAAACACAATCGTTTTGCTGTCATGGTAGACTCTCACGAAAAATTTCTAAGCAACGTCCACAATTATGCTAATGCATTATGAAGGGAAACCACACGAATTTGGAAATGATCGTATTTTGGTGTGGTCTTACACCATCACCGAATGTTTCCTATGTTAAACAGAAGCACTTCTACACACAGAAAAATCATTTCTTCAGCGCTGAACGGCCGCATTAGGGCTCGTGTGCGATTTTATTTCACCATTAAAATTAAATAGTAGAAATTTTAGAGCGGAAGTGATTTATACCATATGATTAATACTAAACATATTTACTACAACAAGTATGTGACATATACTGAAGAGTATCTTTAGGGAATCGGCTACATGTTTAACAAATTTACATTATTGAACAATATTAAACAAAATTCTATGCAGTAGACTTCGATCATTTATCGATTGGACTTTGAACATGCAACATGTGACAGTATAACATTAATAATGGAAATCTTTAATTATCGCCATAGATGGAAACAAACAAAAGTGAATGAACTTGTATAAATTGCTGAACTAAGACTCATTGATTAAAACTTAAAACGGATAAAAATTAAATTATACAAAATTAACTTACAGAAACATGACTGCGGGCATAATTGGGCATTTCATATTTGAAATGAATGTTCAATTTTGCCTGTGGGAAAACATCTTTGCTGTGGACTTCCAAATTTCTAAAGGATAAGTTAAAAACTTATAAACCACTTTTGCAAATTAATAGTCAATGTCATTTTACTAATAAACGTTTCATATTTCAGGAAACCTTACACAGTTAGAAAGCAGAATCCATCCTGAAGCTCTAACATGTACAATAATTACGCCTCTATGGGTTTATTGTTGATCTTTTAGTCTCTTTCAGTTAAAAAATTATTGCACATGTATTAATTATTCCCTATGAACAGATCTCTTGAGAGTTAGTTTCTCTGGCGTTTTTGCGTAATGTACCAAACCAAACGCAACGTACAGCAATAACCACGCGACAGATGCGCATAAGCGGCTCTGCTAAGAGCAGCGATTGATCAGCGAGCTTTAGGGATCTATCTTGGACCTCACGCACGCAACTGTCACCCCAAGATCTCCATAAGCTGGTTGTGCAGGCATCACAATTTGCGTATTGCATAAAAATATTGGACCACTTGCCCAAAATTTCAAGTTCGATGTTTCCCTAGAAGAAATTCCACATGACGCGAGATCGGCTGGGTTTTGCTTTGATGGGACGTAGTACCAATCTTCTGGTCTTGTGATGTCATGAATCACCGATAACCGATTAGCAACAAACGTCTGAAAACGCGTCTTTGTGTTACGTATGTACTTAGGAACAGCTGTTGAGTCCGTCCAGAAATAGGCCTGTGAGATTTCGAATTCGAGTTCACTTGTAATCATCTGATGCAACCGTACTGCGAAAACAGCAGCTGATAGTTCTAGTCGCGGTATAGTGACAGACTTGATAGGTGCTAGTCTCGACTTGCCTGCAACGAGTGAACACTTAAAGTGTCCTGACGTATCGTAAATACGCAGATATGACGCAACACCGTAGGCGACTTCTGACGCATCTGCGAAGTGATGTAACTCACATGTGAAGTCATTCATCAAGTCATCTGATTTATAGCATCGGTCAACACTGTAGTTACTCAGACTTAACAACGTGTCTTGCCATTCGCGAAAACGTGTACTGGCCCCATCTGTAATTGGTTCATCCCAGGCGTACCCATCCTTTCACAGGCCTTGTAACAGCATCTTGGGTATTAAAGTTACCGGTGCGGCAAGGCCTAGGGGATCGTACAGGGAACTGACCACAGATAAAATTCCGCGACGCGTCATAGGCTTCTGTACACTCTTCACGTTATATGTTAGCGTATCATCTCCAACGTTCCAACGTAAACAAGGTGCCCTTTCGCATGGCAATGCATCATCAAAGTCAATGTTTGCTACAGATGGGGCCCTTTCGGATACTGGGATTGACAACAAAACTTCCATCTTGCTTGAGAATAATTTGGTCAAATGGAACCCACCTTTCTGAAGCAGTTCTTGCAGTTGTGCTGTTAGCCTGATTGCTTGAGGTACAGTTGGTTTTGATTTTAAGCAGTCATCGACGTAAAAGTTTCGCTGCACTGTTTTCACCGTTTCTGCATCAAACTCACACTGGTTGTCAGTGGCCGTCTTGCGCATAGCAAACGCAGTAGCACTAGGAGATGACGTTGCGCCGAAGATATAACTATCAACGCGTAAACTTCTGGTGGGAGCTTGATGTCGCCGTCTTGCCACCACAAGAAACGGAGGTAGTCACGGTCCCTCTCCAAAACTTGTACCTGATGGAACATAGCTTCTATGTCACCAACAATTGCGATAGGCCCTTGCCGAAAGCGAAGTAGCACTCCGATCAAAGGATTGACCAGATCTGGGCCTTGCAGCAGGCAGTCATTAAATGAAGTGCCCCTGTACTTAGCCGCACAATCAAAGACTATACGAATTTTATCCGGTTTAATTGGATTGATGACTGGGTGATGAGGTAAGTACCAGCAATTCACATCCTTAGCGTGTTCCTCTAGAGTACCAACCTTTTGTGCATAACTTTTCATCACGTAATCACCCAATGCACTTGAGCACGCTTCATGAAGCGCTTCGTTCTTGGAAAACTTCCGTTCTAGGTAATTCAATCTCGTAACAGCAGGCGGTAAGTTGCTTTCTAACTTCGGGACACCAGTTCTCCATGTCAAAGAAAGCATGTACCGTTCCCCAGTGTGCTCAATACTTTCGTCAAAGATACTCAGAGCTTGTTTGTCAGCAAGAGATATTCCGCTTTTACCGTTGTATATTGATTCGTCAAAGTCAGTTTTCCACATTCGTTCCACTTGACTTTGTAAATCACCTTGCTGAAAGTTCACGTGAGCGTTTGCGTTGGAGACTTTTCTATCAAGCGGCCCTAGTAGGGACTTCACTGCGTAGGGTTCTTTGACACACTTCCTCGACGTTCGTCTTCTTTCCAAAAGGCTTCCGAGACGTTAGTGCCGATGAGCAAATCGACTTGTGAGGAATTTATGCATGGAAACTTACGCCCGGATAAATGTGGCCATTGTGAAACAGCTACGTCATCAGCCTTAGCACGTATTGATATAGGCGAGTTTTCGACTGAAAAGACTGTCAATATCTATAGCGCCTGTTTGGTCAAGCGATGATACAGTTAGTGATACTTCAGTACAAGGTTTGGACACATTCGCTGAAGTCACGGTACTTAAATTCAATTTTGCTGTTTTGCCTCGAAGCCTTAGGCGTTTTAGCAAGCTCTCAGTACATAAGGTTGTGTCTGACCCTTTGTCAAGTAACGCGTACGTCTCTACTTCAACTCCGTTTCCACGAATAATGACTGGAACAATGCGAAGACAAACTTGTTTGGCACGGGTCGCGACGCAGTTAACCGTTGACGAATCAGCCGTACTTTCATTTCTTTTCTCTTCTGAACGTCTGCGATAGTTTGTGTCGTGAACTAGCTCGTGGTGTTTTGACTTACAATGAGAGCATTGCGAGTCCTTTCTGCACTCTTTAGCAACGTGGCCTGGGCGTAAACAGTTAAAGCACAAAGGTTTGTCTTTGATTACCTTCACTCTGTCGGCATACGTCTTCGCCAGAAATGCAGCACACTTGGCAATGAAATGCTGCCCTCGGCACTGTGTACAATCAGGAAGCTTTTGTTTCGTACCTTGACCTTTCGTTTGCGTCGTCATTACCGTTGATGCTGTCTTGCTTGTATTATGCTTTGTTTTCTTTACTGTGATTTCTTCTCTCCGCAACATCTCGCTGTATGTTGACATTGCGACATCTGCACGCTGCTTTACAAAAACACACAAATTATTAAACGTTGGGTCACGCAGATGCGAGAAACTGTAAACGAACTCTAATGTAGTTGGGCAAACGCAGGACTACTGCCTTCAGTGTAGGCGTGCAGTTCAAATCGCTTTCGTACCCTAGGGACTGTAACGTGAGGGCACACTTTTCCATTTCGTCGCTCAGAGCAATAAGACCACGAGAATCATTTCCTTTGACGATGTGGCCTTTCATAAGGGAATCTATACATGAACGAGCGATTTCATTTATGCGACCGTAGCGTTCGTTGAGAAGCTCTAGCGCACGTGTATAGCCTTGGTCGCCTAAAAGAACACAGTTCTTTATGAGGTATTTGGCTTCTCCTGTGCAGCAACTGATCAAGTAGTTCAGTAAAACCGATGGTTCATAGACCTTTGATCCAATTTTTATCTTACAGTTAGTGATGAAGTCGACGTAGCTCTTTGGATCATAATCAAATGTCAATATTTCAGTTTTGGGTAATGTAGCAGCAACAGTCAAGGCAGCTAATTGTTGGATGGTTTCAGCAGGTAGGGGCTGATTCGGTGGTGACTGAAATGCGGTGACGAATGCTGGATGACAACTTTGACGAGGCTGTTTCAGCCTTCAGTGCTGATGGATTCCGTCCTACGTTTTGTTTAGGACTAGGCACACCACTAAACTTGTCATAAGCTGGACTGTACTTTGCACTAGCGTCAATCGGAGGAAGTGCGTCACGTGGTCTGACATCAAATGGCTTCGACGTCGCCGGATCTTTAACGTTAGCGGAAGAGACACTGTCGAGAAGGGGAAGACCATCTTGTGGTTTGACATCAAATGGCTTTGATGTCACTGTATCTTATGCGCAAACTGGAGGTACATTGTCAGGAGGAGGCAGATTTTTACGTGGTCTGATATCAAATGACTTGGACGTCGTGGAAACTTGAGCGTGGTTAAATTTAAATTCAGTTCTCACAGTTGCTGGTTGAAATGGCATGGCGAATGCAGACAAAGGCTGAGATGGCATCGCAGTGGTACCTTCTACTGACGTTACACTCACAGGCTGTGCCGCAGAGAGAGCAGCTTCGGCCTCTACAAGCACCTTTTCTTCGGCGTCTGCGGCCTCGATATCTGACTGAACGTCAAGCGGTTGCTTGCGCTGCTCCGTCTCAAGCTGCAGCCTCTTCAAATGGGCCCGTTCCTTAGCGTGTTTCTGCTTCACGAGGAGAGCCGCCTTCGGCGCTCGTGTCATAGCAATAGCGGACGACACTGAGGTGGCTGAGCCTCCTGACACTACTGATACGCTATCGATGTTGGCTTCGTCATTCATGGCAGCCGTATTAACTAAATTGAGGAGGGCGAAAATGAGCAAAAACTTGCGAAAACTTTGCCAAAATTGCAAACTGTTGCATGATCAGGGAATAAGAAACAAAGAAGAGCTTGTTTAACCATAACATATTTTATTGCGAACGCGGCTCCGTATCTCGGTGATCTTGTAAATGCCGATGCCGTAAAGCCGTAATGCCGGTTTGCTAGAAAAAAAAAACAAAAAAGAAACAAAACTTTAACGACTGACCTAAACACTAAACGTTACTCTTAAATCAATTTTACCCTGTTATATCTTGAATTTAGTCTTAATAATTTCACAAATAAATAAATTACTTAATTCACAATCACAAGAAATTTGAATCTTACCAATTTATCGGAACTTTCCTAAATGTGATCACGCATCGTTCGAAACTTGAAGCTATTTGTCAAAAGGCGGGAAGAAATTGTTTATATGCTACTGACATCACTTGACTTGTGCAGTGTCATGCCATAAATACTTAAACATTCTGGCACTGATTAATCACTACGTGTCACTTTTCAGTGACCTGATGTCAATTAATTATAAAAGTCATAAATTATTTAAATGACTGCGTAACACTTTCATTTTTCATTTTGCATTTGGAATCGAATAAACCTTTATTTTTTCTAGAATTGCAAATCTCACTAAATACAACACGTGATAAATAATTATTTCTCACGCAAAAAAGCATATTGTCCCATTTGATTTGCTATCTTTTATAAATGGCTATCTCAGTTGTGTAATGTGAAATAAGTAAAAATACCATATTATGGCTCACAACAAGATAGGCACTATTCATAGGTTGCTGTAAAAAAGTTGCTGGCTACAACCAGTTTACGAGGGGTTTGATGTATGGTACCCAACGTAAACCAATTCATAATTTACAACTCTTTAGATGGACCTGTCGTTTCGACTGCAGTATTTTTGCAATCACAAATGAGAAAGACAAATGCAGTGCCATGCTTAATCATAATAGCAACTAGAAAAAAACCCAATCACACTAGGTGTTTCGAATATAATGCGCAAGAATTTTGTATTTCGACTGTGAGGGAACTGAGTGAGAAATGAAAGAAATAATAGAAGAAATTAGCAAAAAAAAAACAGCTCATACTCGGAATATAAAAGAAATTGAACCTAGAAACTATTTGTTAAAACTTTTAATAAATCTTTAAAATAGAACAGGGGTTCTTAAAATACGATTGATGGTGCAAGAGAAATTTGACATTCAGGCAAAAATCTCTCCTTTATTTTACCCGGTTAGTTTGCATTCGAAACTCAGAAGTTTTAAGGTGATGGGCGATTAGAAATAAGCTTTCTTGACCATATATAAGAAAATGGTGTCATATGAAAAAATTGCAAATAATAAAGGAAATGAAAAGGCCAAATGAATGTTTTAGTCAGTACTTTTCACCGTAAAACATCACTAATGATACGCCAAAATTTGTCACTCGTAATCAGCGTCATTCGTTTACCAGAAATTCTGATCACACAAAATTTTCTTGAATTCTAGATAACCTGCCAGTTGTAGTAGAGGTGCGTCATCTCGTGGGTGACTTACCGGCCAGTTGCAGTAGAGGTGCGTCATCTTGTGAGTGACTTACCGGCCCTCCTAACTGTAGCAGTTTTATTGCATGTATTTAGTTTTGTTTGTGATGGTTTATGCGATAATGTAAGAAGTTTGTCTAAAATGCAACAATTTTTAATATGCTTAATGGAGCTACGAATAAACTATACTTTTAAGGATATTGCGTCAAGTCACAGACTAACAGAAAACCACCTGGCCAAACCAGGCAAACCCATGTACCTGACTAGCTAAACCAAACAAGACATTTGCCAGACTAATCACCAGTTGACAATAGCTAAGTCCCGGACACGTCAATACAACCATACATATCACAACTAAACACTATGCCAACACCACTAGTTATGAAAAGGTCACCGGACTAACCAATGCTTTAGAGAAAGTCACAGACAGGCTCCTGAACTAGAAAAAAATAGTCTGATAATACCCTAAATCACGAGATGCAATATGGAATTCACCGGCTAACACATATATAAACCTCGCATGCCACACTTGCATGTATAAACCAAGCTAGTCTTCCGATAGCGCAACAAACCGGATTAAACTATAATCCACATATATGTAATCAATGATACGCACTGCGCCAATAGTTTTTTGGATATAATCGCTCACATCAATGGTTGAACACAACATCCGCCACCATATATATACAATAGATATCAGTACCTGGCCGTTATAGACGTGCGAAGCACGTATGTTCCTCCACTCAAAACCTTTTCACCTTGAATTTAATGCAAAAAGTATTTAAACTCTCGTAATGATTTCACCTTTAAATCCTAACAATGTTCAACTAAGGTACACACTTTTATATCTGTGGCACTGTTATAGTGCAACTACGCAAAACATGTACACTTTACCGTAAAACAACCTGCTACTGTTTCACTTCCACACCAAGGCACACGTCACACGTGAAGCAGCCCGCTTCCGTTTCACTTCCACGTAACAACCACGCTTAACGGAAAACCAAACCGGAAAATAACTCCACACTTCGGCGTATATTTTACTAACTGCTCATTGAAATCACTCTAACAAACGAACACAAAAAGGAAAAGAAAACAAAGGGCGTTGGTTATAACTGACCTTACGGTCAAAATCTAGTTAAATTTGATCAACAGGCAGTAACATGTGAACTTTTTTAAAATAAAATCAGCCTAGAACTGCACGAACACAGCTTTACACACAGACTGAAGATAGACGCAGCTTCCAAATAGCCGTCATTTAAAACCACAGGCTTCACTTACTGATTTTATTTGGCAACGCCTCTTGTATGCCGAGATGCCGAGTCCTAAGCGAATAGCAGTTACATCACTCTGGGCGATTTACCTTTTGAGATATCGCCGGGACAAAAGCAAGATTTAGGTGTGACGAAATGGCGAGACGAATATGTGATAAATTAAACCTTAAATTGCACAACTACAGTTTCATTTGCTTTTTGTCTTTGAGGCTTAGTAACGCACCAATATTTAATTTCTTGTGCGCAAGTATGTCTTTGACTTTAAAGACGTTTATGCAACATTTCATAATCAGCTTTTCAACACGTCTCTATTAGACATGTTATAGTCACTTGCAAACAACAAATGACTAAGCTTCAATCGATCGTGCAACGCAATATGTATTCTAAGGCGAAAGTAAACAGTGATCCCAGATTAGCTTAGTGGTACGACGCTCGCCCGAAAAGCCATAGGTCCCCAGTTCAAAACCAGGCTGCGGTCATACGATTAAATGAGCCGAAGGTCAATTCCCATTTTAGACTAACAGGAAAACGAATTGTAACAAATTAAACCCTTCTAAGCGCATATAAACTTGGGATAAATTCTTCCTGTTTGATTTGGTGAAGATCCAATGAATAGTTTGAAAAGTGCTACGCTGAAGTGACCAAATGGTTACGTGATTAACTGAACGCCCTTTGCAAATCTACACCTTATATACTTTCTTCCTGTAAGGTTTGGTGAAAATTCGATGAATAGTTTTTGAAATATCGCCCTGACAAGAAAAAGTTTATAGTGCGCCGGACCGGAAGGTCAAGTGACCAATTGAGCCCCTTGTTAAACATCTGCATCTTACATACTTTCTTCCTGTAAGGTTTGGCGAAGATCCGATGAATAGTTTTGAGATATCGCCGGGACAAGAAAAAGCATAAAATGCGCCGGTCAAGTGACCGAAAGGTCACGTGACCAATCAAACCAGCTGTAGCACGTCTACACCTTATATACTTTCTTCCTGTAAGGTTTGGTAAAGATCCGATGAATAGTTTTGAGATATCGCCCGGACAAGAAAAGTTTAAAATGCGAAGGTCACGTGACGGGAAGGTCATGTGACCAATTGAACCCTTCGTTGCACATCTATATTTTAAATAATTTCTTCTTGTAAGGTTTGGCGAAAATCCGATGAATACTTTTTGAGGTATTGTCCGGACAAAAAAGTTTACGGACGGACGGATGGACAGACGGACGGACGGACCGATAACAATAGCCTTCAGCCAAATTGGCTGAGGGTTAACAATAACAAGGGGGTTAAGACTGACCCTTAGGTCAACATTTAGTTAAATATGATCAACATGGAATAACTTTTGATTATTATAGAGGGAAGATATGGCATCCTGCTCTAGTTTTTTTAATCTGAAATTCCACTTCGGCTAATGCTAACACACCCACAAAACCACCAAAGCAACTGTCATATTTTATCACAAAACAAGGCGACCCAACATATCTACCCTACTGAAGAGATACACAGCTTCTCTCAACCGAAAAATAAACATTTACTGTGGATCTTTCCTTACACACTGGCTGAAGGGAGACGATTCCAAATGCCGTCACTTAGACCACAGGCTTACCGAATCGATTTTACTTTGCATGACTTGTGTATACGCACTGACTGACTGAAGGGAAACACAGATCACAAATAGCCATCACTGAAAGAGACAGGCTTCTCGCAAACACTATTGATCACTTTCCAGCATACAGCTTTGTTTACACAATCTGCTAAATAGGTCACTGCCAGCCTTGTATTTGTGGCCTGCTTTAAACAGCACACACACGCAGCAAAAAAGCAATCTGGTCACATCCAACTGTTTTCGTGTGTGTTTCGGAGGGGGGAGAAAGGAGGGGGAAGAGGAGGCAAAAGAGGGGAAAAGGAGCGGGAAAGGAGGGGTGACAGAGAGACACTACAATAAAAATGATAATGTAAAAAAATTCCGTGATGAACATCAAACATGTGTCTGCACAACCTAGTAGGCCAGTGCCCCTAGCTCACCTCGTACGCGAGACTTGGTTGCACCAGACATTCCTGACCTGTACCCATGTTATCACTCACCCTAACTTTTTAAAAGTATCAAAGACCCCCTCAATGTAAATGATCTTTTCACATAACGTGTCTTCATGCATATATATACTATATATTTCAGGTTTATATAATTTGATTTAGCACACGAACCGAGCAGTTTTTCTAAAATAAAAAAGAAGCAAAGTGCATGTGTTTCCTCAAATATACGTTGTTTATAGTTCACTTCATTCGAAACATATGATATAGCCTTGTGCACTGCTGTCTCCGAGCGGGTCTAGCGGGTCCAGGGTAGCAGGTCCGGATTTGGTATTATCCTTGAATAAAGCTTAATCATAGCTACCTGTACATGAGTATACATACAACAAAAGTCCGTGAGCCACTAAATAGAACGTTTAAGCGCAGCACAAGGCAACCGGAAGTTTTAATTCCGTGAACTTCCAAAACTACTATTTCCTCAAATATACGTTGTTTATAGTTCACTTCATTTGAAACATATGCTATTATACAGAGTAAAATGAACTCGGTGGAACCACGCTATTCACGAAAAAAGGATCTGATCCGAATAGTTCTGCGGTGTCTTATCATGTACGTAATGTTCAAAAAATACACTTGGGGTCTTCCATCGCCCGATTCGCCTTGCCTTATCAGGGTCCAAAATACTCTCAATGGCTGTCGTTGCGCTCGATGGGCGGAAACATTTTGCCGAGTACATATCGAGGTCTAATCCTGCCAAGTATATGGCGTCCTCGAGAATATTAGACACGGTACGAGCACAAATCGCCTTGTACGGTTTCTTAACTGTCAAAAACACTGGTTTACTGTCCGAGGGACGATGGTCTTCTGTGCGTGTGATGTATGCCCGTAGAGCATCAACGGGGTCTAATTTTTTCACCGAAACGGGGGAAATGGTAACGGAAAAACCGTCTCTGTGGGTGTCATTTTTAATTCCGAAAAAGATGACTTGCAAGTGCCCGTTTTCGAGAAACTTGACCTGTTCCGTAGAAAACATTAAACAACTTTCACAGTCTGTAGTTGTATTCTGCACTCTAGATTTTGGGGCAATGTCAGAAGGGCGTAACATCAGCGTGAATGCTAATAACGTGATGCATTTCAGTCTCAGTCTTTTAATAGGCAATTCGTAATTCTCCTCCCACTTGGAGAACAGACGGTTGAAGGGTTCAATGGGCAGAATATTTACCCTTTGACGTGGAGCCTTTGTGCACGATTTCACAAGGGAGTTCACTAAAAACCGCACATTCTCGTCACAAGGATTCGGGATATCCAAAACGCGAAATAAATAATCCAATGCCGCCAGAAATGTACACAGTATTAACCTTGGTCTATTTGATCTGGCGGCCACAACACACAGATAATCGGCGATGACTGAAGAATGTTGAGGTTGAAAACTCACCCCATGTAACAAACAGAACTCCCGTAATCGAGTGATTTGTAGGTTATACGTGTATAGAGTAGATGGGGCCAGGCAGAATTTGATAGACCTCGCTGCTTGAGAGCTCCAACCTTGTTTATTTAGTGTTTTCGCCCACTCGCTCTCTAGGCAGAATACCTCCCCTTGTAGTTTTTTAGGGTTCTGCGTTTTTTCCCCTGCACCATATTTTTTATTTGGTAATTCTAATGGAGGTGCTGTAGACAATTGCTGCAGAGTACGAAACCACGGCTGGGCTGGCCACCTTGGAGCGATAATGGTAGCAACTGCTCCTTGCTGTTTTATCACCTCCAATATTTTTGGTAACAGGAACGCTGGTGGGTTGACAAAATTGTTCTGATTTGCCCAGTCCGACTGAGCCCAAGCATCCACCCCTTTCATTAACGGATCCCAGTACAAGCTGTTGTACATTGGTGTCTGAAAACTTGTTATGTCGGCAAACCTGTCTATCGTGTGATTTCCGTACAGCCTGTTTAAGAGCCTGAAAACGCTAAAATCCAGTTTCCAACTGTAGGTGCTGAATTCTGATAGGCGACTGAGTCTGTCGGAATGCCTGTTCTGAACCCCCGGGTAATGCTTTGCTTGTATTTCCATGTTGAACTCTGCAGCCAGTTTGTAAATTGCTTTTGTTATTTGAGTTAATTCGGGCACAATGCCGCCTAAATGATTTATAAACGCTACTGTTGTCACATTATCTGACCGGATCTGAATGCATTTGTTTGCTAAATCGTTTTTAAATGTTTGTAAAGTTAACACCGCTAATAATTCCCGATAATTAATTGATCTTCGTTTTACTTCATCAGTCCACGGCCCAGCAGCCTCCACGCAATACACTGTCCACAAATACGGGCGATAACACTAGCCGAAGCAGTACTTTTGGCTAATAACCAATGAATGTCTCTTTTCAGTTTCACAATTCTATTTTTAGGTTTACCTATCCAGGGGCAATCACCGGGCACAACTGAGTTCAACAAATAGCCAATACAAACGATCTTGGTGCTAGGCTTCAGCTCCGATTTACCGTAGTTTATTACTAAACGTAACCTCTCGTAGGTTTCAATTAATAGCTTTTTATGCCGCGCGATGTCTTTTGGCTCTATCATTTCTTTCATTTTTAACCGGTTATTTTTATTCGAAACTCATAATTTTGCGCATTTTTATTGGGAACGCCGAAAGTGTTATTTGGCTTATATACCCTTGGTCTTGCTAGGTGGGTCTTTCAGAGCATGACTTCCCTATGTGGCAATGTAGGAAAGTGTTAGCGATGACAAATATACCCTTAAACCAGCTATCTTTTTAAAAGAAAAACATACCTATTATCTGTGATTGTATCAATAACACTCATATCACTTCTAGAACAAACCGTATGGCGCGAATTCTGTGACCTAGATTTTAATTCATGTGACCCAGAATTGAAGGCAGATGCCAATCGAAACAGACAGAAATTTAAACTTCAAAATTTTTCCGCATCATATCTGTTTCGACTGTTTGCGACTTGCACTAGCAGTATTAAGTTTTAATATATTGCTACAGGAAACACGACTTTTCCCCCCAGTCAATTCCCATAGACAATTCCTCCCTGAACAATTTCCCCGTAGGGCAATTCCCCCGAGGCCTATCCCCCCAATTTATTTTTATTTTTCTTATTTTTTTCTTTTCTTTGCATTTTTTTCTCTCTCTTCTTTTTTAGCAAATTATTGCCCTTTTATCTTCTAATTGGAGGCCATGTAATTGTTCTTTCAACATTGTCGTAATTGCAATTAATATGCGTTCGTACCGAATATGTCGTTGAACCTGCAGTGGTACACAGCTCACTAACAGGTAAAGAACGTATGGAAAAATTTTGTGCCAGAATCTTTCAGGGCAGCGCGGTATAACCGGTACATCGGAATATCACACCGTAAAACTTTCAGCATGTTATAATCTGGGAATTTGCTCCCATCAGAAACCAAAAAAACACGGCTAACTCGAAAATACGATTTACTCGATAAGATTGGAAATACCTGGCGATTTCGAGTAAACGGGGTTTCAATGTTTTTAGTAAGCATCCCGTTTCCAGCAAACTATGTATAATGGGATAATGATTTCACAAATGCAATTATTTACAGCTTGTGAAGACTTCATTGACAATGCGATAGATGTTGCACAAAAGTGGAGTATTGTTGAGAAGCAGATAAGTGGCTCGCGCAAGTTGAAGCCAATAATGCTTGAGGAAATGCGTGATCGGTATCCTGACTGTGAGATTGGCGTCAGTAGTGAAACACTGGTCACCATCACCAATTCGCCCAACAGCGCTCCGTTATTTGAACATTTATCTGCCGAAGGTAATTACACGAACTTTGCATTGACTGTATATGATATGATATATGAGTTTCATCTATGTTACATAAATACAAGTAATGGTGTTATTGTTAAATATATATATATGCATATTGTAAAATTGTAGTCTTTTTATACGACGTTTCCTGTTGGCATTCTTTACATTTGTGTTGTATGTATTGATCTGGTTATTGAAATTAGAAGCGAAATTTGTATAATATTAAGCATGGTTTCATTTGTATATGAGTGGTGGATCAGGTAATGAGGAAAAACTGTTTCTAGGCCCTAACCCTTTGGATTGTGGCCTATAGGTTTGGGGTATCCGTCTGTCCGTCATCGCTTTATACCCTTATGAATTTGGGGGGGGGGCGGTTGGGGCCTGCTTGTGTGTCACAAATACTTACTTGTTTATGTTGTTAAAGGATATCCTTTCATCGTCGAATGCCACAAGGAGGTAAACGATGACTTTTGGCAACCTGAGTCAGTTGCTGAGAAATGCGGCGACGTTGAAGCCACTGTCAGAGTAATGGGGGATAAGAAGTCGAAGCGTATGCTGTTATCGAACTTCTTTAGGTAAATGTTATAATTGCATATAGCAGTTAATAAGTTTTGATTACAGTACGTGATGTAAACACAGTAAAAGACATACTTAAATTTTCATTTATTGAAAATTGGATTGAAGGATGAAGGATATGGCGATTATACGTATAGTAGCAATAGCAAAGAAATTGTTGTCAATTATATCGACACGAAACGCAATAAATTATGTTGTTATACATAAAAGACATGTGTTGTGTTACAGAGGATTAGATGAGGCTGGAGCCGAAAAGGACAAGATATGTGACTATCCAGAAACAGGCCCATGCCTCCAACTTTCTCTTCCAAGTGTTGTGGAAGAGTTCACAAAAATCCTGCCGTTCAAGCGATTCTTGGCTCCAGAAGGTCCAATGAATATGGTACGTACGTAATAAAAGCATTATGAAGGAGAAAAGAGTGAAAGTAAATATTATATTTTCATGTAGACATGGTTGTAATGTTAACATGGCAGTGTTCAGTCGAAAAAAAGTTGGGTCCTCATCATTTTGTCACTGACATTAACATATTTCAACGTTCTAGGTATCTGCATGCCACTGGGCCACGTACTATCCGGACGTCGGCCCAAAGTTATTCTTCGGGTATGGATCGCTGAGCGAAGAGAATCCCACAAACCTCCACTCAGACCTTGCTGATGCTGCCAACCTTTGTGTCTTTGCACAAGACTTGCCTCAAAAGGTTGAAAGAGATACCTTTGATTTCAAGAAGAAAATCAAGTGGCATATTTTTCAAAGGCACGACTACGACATCGTAGTCAGGTGAGCGGATTCTCAAGTTTTCATTTACCTGATGACTGGATAGGGAGGGAATTAGTTGCCCCACACAATGAAACAGGCATATATTTTGAAACTGTCTGCGATGTTTAACTGTTTGTAACTATGTAAGTTTTTGTGTACTACTTTATCACAGCAATAGACCTGAAAAAAGCCAATTGTTTTCTTCGGATAAACAGTATATTCGTTAAATTGAATTCATTTGTATAAATGTGTGATAAGAACTGTCGGGACGCAGCATGTTCGTATTAAATTTATTGAACTGTGATTTATTAAATTCATTGAGGCAGATATTTGCAAAGGAAGAAGGACGTCAGCTGCGGCCCAATCCAGCAGCGTGAATGCTACTTGTCTGCAGAAGACATGGCACGCTTAAAGGAAGATTATAGCGTAGAGCCTTTGACAATTGTTCAATGTGTTGGGAATTTGGTAGTTGCACCAGGAAACCTTCCCCATCAGGTATGATACGTATAGTAGGCCATTATGTATAGCTAAAAAGAGTCAGTTTTATTGTCAATGGTGCAAAGTTATAATAAATGAAAAAGTTTAATGAAACATTAAGTTTTGTAAGAGTAAATCGAAATGAATGAGAAGTTAATTATGTCTCCCCCCTAGAGAGACATATATAGCATTTAGTGCGTCCGTCCGAGTATCCGCAGTGGGTTCGTATAAAATTAACATACATCTCAAAACATACATACATATTGGAGTACATGTTAAGATGATGCCCGTGTTATTTTTTTCGTTCCTTCAAAAATTCTATTTTTGCCAAATTTTTGAACATAGGGGATTTTCGTGCATTTTTTTACTTTGGCCAGTTAAATCTCCAAAACATTTCGTTGAAAAAGGCTCAGAAGTCGCAAGAAGAACACACATATCACGCAAATGTACACTGCGAAATTCTTCTTCATTTCCGTTTAAAATATATTTTTGGCGATTTTTTTTAATTTCTGATTTTTAATTTTTTTTTGCAATATTGTTGCGATATCTCCGAAGCAGTTTGTTGGATTTATCTGAAACGTGGCAAGAAAAACCAACATATAGTGCAAATGTTTACTGCAAAGTTTCTTCATTTTCTGTAAAAATGTATTTTTGGCGATTTTTTCAATTTTTGGGGCTTGGCAATGTTGTACTTTTAAGCAAGGAATTTTTTCCTCATGACTGATTGGGGGCGGGGGAGACATATCCGTTTTTGTTTTAACAAAAACACTGGACAGTCTAGTTAGTTTAGAAATCATAGAAAATTTGTGTACAATATTGTAGACAGTACAAGCAAGAAATTCATGCAGTGATACTTATGGCACACACAGCGGCCAGGAGTTGTAAGTGGATGTTGCGAAAGGAAATATAGTATCCTATTTTCTGTCACAGGTGAACAACTTAAGTGCTACAATTAAGTTAGCCATTGATTATGTGAGCCCATTCAATGCCAATGAGTATCTGAGGAATTTGAGACAAATCAAGAAAGAAACTCACCGAGAACACTATTTTGGCATTGAGCGGGTTTTATATTACGACCTGTTGAGAGCACTTAAGACTTTGCAAAGCGCTGATGAGGTCCGCAAACAAGTTGCCGAAAACAAGACAGAGGTTTGTGCATAAAATAATACTATTATTACATATGTAGATAACCTACACAGTCCAAATGTCCATGAAATAATTTGGTTGGATAGTGACAATAGTTTTGCTATAATTAACGTTCAAAATGATACCGGAAGTCTTCAATAAGAAGCCCAGGGCTTATAAACGGAAGCTCGACATTTTGAGCTTCTCATATTGAAACCAAATAGATGCACCTATGCCGCGAGTACTACTCTGGAAGTGCAGGTGTTAGTAGGGGTTGCTTAGTGTGAACTAGGCTTGATAAGGGGACTGCCTTGTGCCTCGTGGGATAAAGCGTAACAGTGTCGCCAGTAAATATTCGAACGTATTTTAGACTGTGTGACAGGGAAGGGGGCTTTGATTTGGAATGAAAGGAAAGTGTTTATATTTGCATATTTATAGATTGCCCAACTCAAAAAGGAAAAGGACGAGATGGCTCATGAAATTTTGTCTCTCCGAATTGCGAATGAAAACCTTAAACGAGAGCTCTCTCTTCAAGCATGTAGACTTGAGAAGGTGGAGAATGAAAGAGAGCAATTTCAACGTGAAATGAGGGAGATGACAGGGCAAGTTGCCTCTCTAAGGTAACATTGAAAACGAGACATTCATATATATATAACCTATATTATCGCCCTCTTGTTTACAGTTACCAATGGTAAAACTAGTCCAAGCGGACCCTTTCTATTCTTGAGTTCACGTCACAACCTTACATCTACCAATAAGATTTAACATTTTCATCACATGATCAAAAACTGCCAGTTCTTGCGTGGGGACAAAACGCAATTGCATAGATTTTGGCCTATTTGTCACATGCCATGAAGTTAGCTCTTTGAATAATTTTTACCATTTAGAAAAGTGTTATTACTTAGCTTAAATAGCGAAGGATTTGTATTGGTATAAAACTGCTATAAACTCCAAATATCGCTTATTATGCCCCCAGTTACCCACAAGCCAAATCACACTTAGGGCGTTCCCAATAAAAATGTGCAAAAGTTCTGCGTTTCGAATAAAAGTAACCGGGTAAAAAAATGAAAGAAATGATAGAGATTTCACCTAAATGTCAAATTTTTCTTGCAACATAGAGCAGTCAGGTTTTAAACAATTCCTGTGCTATTTAAAAAATGTATTATAAGTTTTAACAAATAGTTTCAAGTTTCAATTTCTTTTATGTTTCGAGTATAAGCTGTTTTTGCGATATTTCTTCCATATTTATCCGTCATTTCTTTAATTTTTTTGGTTCCCTCGCAGTCGAAAATCAAATTTCTTTCGCAAATTATTCGAAAAACCCAAATTGTGACTTGGCTTATTGCATGAAGATGACTTGATCAATCTTCCTAGGACAGAAATGGTCACAGTTCCTGTAATAAGCCAGTTCGCATTTTCGGGTCTTTTCGGTGGAGGTGCTGTTTCGGCTGCAAATATTTTTGGGATAAATTATAAAGAAATAATAAGGAAAAAACATCAAGTTACTAATTTTCTTTCAACATGCACGCTTTCAAATTTATGAAGCTATCACATGATCTTTAAAAGCTATTTTAGATATTATTCAGTCCCTTTAATAACCAACATGTGAATATGTTGCTGGCAAAATGGAATTCTGTTGATTTTTTTCGGTTTTTATCTGTCATTTCTTTATATCCTTATCCCACCTGAATTCAGCCGAAACGTAAAAACTTTTCTGAAAAAGTCAAAGTGCGAATTGGCTTATTGTACAGCCATAAGCCAATTCGCACTTTTGGATCTTTCCAGTGGAGGTGTTGTTTTGACTGCAAATGTTGGGAGATAAATTGTAAAGAAATGATAAGGGAAAGCATCAAAATGCTAATTTCTTTGAACATGCACACTTTCAAATTTATAAAGCCAACATATGATCTTCTAAAAAGTATTTTACATATTATTCAGTCCCTTTAATAACCAACATGAGAACATGTTTGCTGGTAAAATGGAATTATGTTGATTTTTGCCGTTTTTTCTATCATTTCTTTATATCCTTATCCCACCTAAATTCAGCCGAACCGCAAAAACTTTTCGGCCAAAGTAAAAGTGCGAATTGACTTATTGTTGCTGTGGGAGATAATGGGAGATTTTATATCCTGATCCCAAGAAAACATACTTTTCTCAGTACAAAATTGTTGTTTAACCATAGAAATGGTGCGTTGTGTTTATAATTGGGTTTATTCTGTGATGCACTCTTTCTAAATTAATGGTCTGAGTCATGCGCCGAGATTAGCAAAATTGACATCAATGACACGTTCTATTATAGGAACTCTCACTCTTGCTCTCATAGGAAGACCGCAAGAGTCATCTGGGACTAAGTTAAAACCAATAATCGTGGCACCAAATTGCCCGTAATTACACTGACACAATTCAGTTATTGCCTGCAGATATTGGCAATAATTTTTGTTTAGGGACAGGCCGTAACCATAGCCAACCTGGTATATTCACCCGTAAACCAGTGGCGGCATTCGCGAAAGTGTCAGTTTAAACTTAGAGTCAATCTAAGCGCAAAAATGTAACAGTAAACTTTCCCGTTGGTTAAACTTAGCGGTATTCATAAAATGTAAGTTTAAACTTCCACTCAAGTATAAGTTCAAACTTCTAAGTTTACTTCGGACTACACTTAGATTTCTAGGTTCAATCCCACGCGATATTTAAATACCTGAAGTGCTTTGTTTACCTTGGGATTAAATGAAGAATATGAAAGGGTTTTTAGAAGGGAAAGTGTTTCGAGATAGGAGTAATCCGTTTGAAGGTTACAATGGCGATGAACTCTTAACTTGATATAGATTTTCAAGAGAAGATATTCATTTTTTGGTGGAAAATCTCGAAAATTTGGAGTCGGAAACAAGAAGAAGTTTTGCCGCCCCGAAACATCTAAAAGTTTTCATCGGAATTCGATATTTACATTGACAACCAGTTTATACGATTACGATTAGTCGCACTCTTTATGAAAATTTTGCAATATTGACTTAGAATGTAAGTTGATAAACTTACGTAAGTGAATATGACGTAAGTAAGCAAAGTTTAATCTTGAGATCTAAGCTTAACATCTAAGTAAATAAACTCAGATGTTCGTGAATACAGCCACAGATACAAGATAATGTACCTGTCGTCAACTGTACCTCACGACCGCCACTCCCGAAAAGTTAATTTCATCCCGTATCAAAACATCTATTTTACAAAATAAAACATTTCCTTAAGTGTTTATTCAAACACTTATTAACACAGAATAAGAACAAGGGCGGAGATGAGAATTTTTCTTTGCATGTATGCTTTTTGGGTTCGACTGCCACAGGTTGCTTGACTAACAATTTTATGCAATGAACTGGCAATCTCTGGGCGAAGTACAGCAAGACAAGTACCGAACTATGCCACAACAGCATGTGAAACTGGTTTTTGAGACAGGCTGTCATACCATATTAAACAGTGATGGTTCATTTTTCCGTTTCTGATATTTCCCCGATATACTACCCCAGCTGACCCCTCAAGCCCACCGGATGTTTACACATGAAACGATATATTAACTTATGAATGTATATCACCTACGGCCTCATTGAAGGCCAGACTTGGAAATCTTAATTTCGAAGTAACTACAACTTGCCATCCTTTTTGGGAGGGAGGGAAATGGGGCAGCTTTAATACATTTTCTGCACCCAAGGAACGGGGAAGGGGAGAAGGGGAAAATAAATACAAGAAAGCATTTTATTTGGCTTTTCAATCTTTATTGAATAAACATCAAGTTGATGCCATATAGCTTATTTAAATATTTTTCCGCCCAAGCATCATATACCAAATAACAAAATGTGCGGGCACATACACAGGAAAACAATGGGAGATCCATCGCGCCATTTCATTTCTCAATCTAAATTTACTTTGAGATTACTACACGACTATTTCTTTGAAGAACTACTAAAATGACAAACTTATTGTATCAAAATAATTTTATTTTAAAAATCTTTGCAAAATCGCGTTTTGTTGTTTTTGTTTTATTTCTATTATTATTTTTATTTGGTTTTACTACCAATATGTGGGTGTAACTGAGATAATAGTAAAGGTTTTTTAATTATTATTTTACAGAGAGCATGCATGAAAATAGTAAATGGGGGGACTTTGGTCTCCCTATTTATTATTTTTATTTATGGACTCTCTAACTATTTTTTTACCTATGGTCTCTCTAAGTGACACCTTTAGTGTCTTTTAACATATACTAAAGGTCTCCCTATGTTGGCTTATTCTGTGTGCATATATTATCAAATGTGTGTATATATTATAAACTTTTTTGTTAGTGTCATTGTAGGTTCAACACCTGCAGGGTGCACGCATAACGATTTCTTATGCGGAGTTACTGCGCTCTCTGGTGGTGGCACATCAAACTTTAGTAATATAGTAAACAGGGGGACAAATGTGCATCATATATAATAATCAAAGATATATAACCCAGAAATACAATTTTGGTAGACCATACTTTGGTCTCCCTATTTACTATTTTTATCTATGGTCTCTCTAAGTGACACCTTTAGTGTATTTTAACATATACAAAAGGTCTTCCTATGTTGGCATATTCTGTGTGCATATATTACCAAATGTGTGTTTATATTATCAACTTTTTTGTTAGTGTCATTGTAGATTCAGCTCCTGCAGGGTGCATGCATAACGATTTCTTATGCGGAGTTACTGCGCTCTCCGGTGGTGGCACATCAAACTTTAGCAATATAGTGATAAAATATATGCATATCCAACCAATACTCCTCACGCCTCAATAAAACCAGTAAACGTCACTTTTTTGTTACGTTTGAGCTGCTCGATCGCTTTCTCAACATATCTTCTAACACTAGCTATTGTTTGACTTCCTGCATCTGAGTCCCAATCATTTGTTTATTTCGCTTTGCTGGAGGGGGGCGGGTGGGGTGAGTGAGTGTTGCGCTGGTTGCGAGGGCAGCGTATCACAAACTAGCCGTTTCAGTCGTTTGTGTAACGAACCGAGTATCGCGACGACTGCACAACATTTGGTATTTTGTCACTTAGATCACGGCAAAATATGGCAGGATCTGTAAAATTAAATTTCAGGTCTAATGAGCGTCCATGATCAGTACGCGGTCATACTGTAGAAATCGGATAACGACAGCTCTGTAGCAATCAGGCACAGGGCATGCTTTGTGACGAGACTGTCGGAGTTGAAGTGTAACAGGTGCAAAACTGCGAAGCGAGACTGTCATAGTGAATGCCATCCTTCCTCTTGTGAATGGGCGAGTGGTGAGCAAGCGCCATTTTCTCGTATTTGTCCTACTCAGCTCTCAAGTAGTTCTTCTTTAATAAGGAAGCCCCGATCTGCCCACCATTGATCCGATGCATCCGCACAATCTAGTATTTTAAAAAACAAGTCAGAAATCTGTCCTGCTCACGCACTCTACTCAGTATTTTGTCACTTCATATACCCTCGGAAAAAGGAGCAGTTTGAATGGAGGCTTCTTCCGCACTGGGTACACAGCTGGTGTGCATTGAAGATGGCCTAGTGTCACTTGTCGCAAACATCGATCTTTCCTGGCGTTTCTAGTCTGGCAATGACGTCATCATCATTTGTTTTCTTGTGCTTAAGAAAGAAGCCACCCCTGAATTTACGAAATGGAAAAAATGCCTTGATATGCTCATTTAAAACTCTGAAATATCAATTCACGTACTTCATTATCGTACCGCTTTTAAAGTAATTCTAAAACAAATAAAAGTACAGTACCATACATCTCTATATGCTTCAAAAATAAAGTATTACATGACAAGCCGCATCAAGTTCATCTCCTTCGTCACAATTTAAATTCCTATTAGGCATACTGAAACAAACTTTACGTGTCAATCATTAATTCTAACATTTTGAACACTTTAACCTTGGCAAAGATATAATATTCCATGCCTGTTAACAACATTAGATACTGGCACGAGAAAATTAGAAAGTACATCTAAAGCTTCTCCTGAGGACATGACAACATCTGTTGAAGCTTTCTTGTCACTTGAATTCTGCGAAGTCTGGTTTTTCATTCTTGTAAAACCTCGGGCAGCATATGTGCAAGGTTCGACTGAAGTTATCCTGCAAAAATATATCCAATAAACGTTCGATAATTTTCAACATATAAAAATGAAGCGAGTGACAACCTTTTAATTAGTACGAGCACTATTGCTCCTTCGTTTGCGCGGGCCACAACGTCATATCTGTAACATGTAGGGACCTCAACCAACATCAACAATAACAAATACATGTGCTCTGTATTTCCAAAATATTATTTTGGAATATTATGAAAACAAGTTGCTGATAGTGCACCGTGAACGTAAATTTGCATGTAGCAACTGAAGTTGACTTATGGCCTATCTAGGTCAAATTCACTTCTTTTCCTCCTCCTATTCACCCAACCCCGTGGATTTTAAATTGGCTATCCTTAAAAGTATGAAAGTATGAATTGGTTTATTAAAAACTATTGTGCTCTATGTTATAACTATCACTATATCATGGAACAAGTAGTAGTACTTGTCAGTCACCAGGCTCTATGGCATCTAAACTGGCCAGGGATTAGTATTTCTATGACTAAAAACTTTAATATCTACAGCCAAAGGAGATTAAAACACCATGGAGCAGGAACTGATACTTTCAGTCAATGGCAAAGCTCGGACCAGCAACACGGGTTTTCTCCAGGCTTTTCCGGCGAAAAAGAACAAAGTTTATTTATGTTTTAGTGTTTATCTACCGTTTCAGCACAAGTTTTTTTCTATAGATTTCAGATTTATCTAGAAATGCATAGAGTATGACATCTTCGCAATATTAAAGGTGTGTCATCTCACGATGTTATAACACCGCACAAGCACCAAGGATCCAAGATGACTGAACTTCTAATGTAAATGGTAAATTCCTCAACGTGCTCTGCAGTTGGGCTATGTTCTTGAAATACGCCAATGGGGAGACTATTCCAATCTACTATTGTGGCTGCAATGAAACTATGTTTATAGATGTCAGTTCTTACTTGGAGATGCCTAAAAGCATGTTTGTGGGTGTTTCTTGTGTTCCTAGTTGAAGATGCGAGTTTTGCTGTAGGTACAACTGCTTTGTTGGTGAGGCCTTTTTTTGTTTTGTTTTTAAGGGATGGCCGGAAGACTCATTTGTGCTAATTTTGAATTCCGTGGTGGTGAATAATCTAGTGCAGTCATTTAGCTGACCTAACTTGAGCGAAAGCCAATCTCTTGCTTTCCACCCCTGTCCAGTTTCGAACCAGGGATTTTAGGATAAGCCAATTCGCACTTTGACTTTTGCCGAAAAGTTTTTTGCGTTTCGGCTGAATTCAGGTGGGATAAGGATATAAAGACATGAAAGATAAAAAAACGGCAAAAATCAGCAAAATTCCATTTTGCAAGAAACATCAGAACAAAGGATCGTCTGAAACATCATGAAAATAACATTAAGTCTTTTGTCCGAAACTCATGTTAAAGTAATGGACAAATGTCAACAAAATTATTACACTGGTGTAAAGGCATTCTAGAAAGCGATAACTGAGAACACAAGTTACGCAATAACTCTTCAGTACTAATAGACTTTGATTGATTTAACTCTACATCACGTGTAACAAAGTCATGACGTTCTACAAATTCGCCACACGTATCTTCAGGAGACATGTAAACCAAATTGTCTACCGAGGGCTCATTAGACGGATTACTGTAAGCATGATCAAAACCACACCTATCATATCTAACTTCGATCATTGACACCAAAACAAAGTCGAAGACAAAGTGTTACATCGAAACAAATTCCAAGGCACCATAACCATTTTGCAATTAAAACGCGAGTAAAAGGAATTGGTATACAACATTTCAGTGTTGCTTCATAGGGACACAATAAGTGATTGGAACAGTTTTTATCCTAAACAATCACAACTTTTCCCTACACATAAGAATTTTGGTGTAATATTTTTGTAAAGTAAGTATTCATGAAGAGCAAGACTGTTATACCGCACCGCACCAGCAAAAAAATGTAACCAAACATTATACAAATATAAACTATAATTTTGGTTGCAACTTGCAATAAAGAACATGTTGCCTAAATTATGTAATATTCAACATTTCAAATTAATTATAAAGAAAAATCGCCGAACATCTAATGTTCTAAGTGAGTTGACCAAATAATAAAATTTTTTCGAAGGGCGTATTCATGTTTCTATAATACACTTCAAGTTAAAAAAATTAATAAATCTATCACAGATGCATGAAAACAACAAGAATTGTTACAACGATAACAATTCAGAAAAGTAATTTAACAATACAACAATATTGTCTATGAAACAGAGTCAAAATTAAAAACAGAACCTTTTAGTCACGCGCACTTTATGGAAAATTAAATGACTGACATACGTTTCCTTTCAGGCCAATAGAAGGGAGCAATTATTATTTTATCCAAAATATTTTTAAGTTGGTCATCCATAAAAATATCATGAGTGTTTATTTAGATGTCGATTAGTCGGTCTAGCTTAAAAAAATAATGAGAAAACGAACGCTCATAGCACCAGAATAAAACACAAATACGATTTAAGACAAGTCTTAATCTTTGACGACTATTTGAGACATCAAACCAATCCAGAACATAATTCAACAATTATTTTTACACGATAAATATCACAAAGGTTTCGGGGACGAATTCAAAAAAAATTATTTGGATGGGCGGGTAGAATTTTTACACTTTAAATAAAGGTATTTTCCAAAATTCAAAACGAGGCGATCGTACGGAATTGCCTTTTGTCACGTGCTAAGGTGGTACTTTCCTAATATGAGCTCCAAGGAGGTTTTTTTGCTATAACAAATCAAACAGAAGCGCTAAAATAACACAAGGGCGTTCGCTTTCGTACCGCAAACTGAACGCACGCAACATCTTTCGATTTTTGATGCGACACGGTATTGAAACGAAAACGCGAAAAAAAAATCAACGCATATATGACAGCATAACGCAAACCTGAAATCATGTGACACATCGACCGTCGTACAAATTAATCACATGATCTCTGACTCCGCCCCTTTTGAAAATGATTGACAGTTAATATGAATAAATTTTACACACGACAGTAAGAAAGGTATAAACCAGGCCTGTGCTACAGAGACGGAGGGGGAGCACTCGTTTGAATATAAGCCGGGCTTGTGTCACAGAGAGAGAGAGAAAGAACTCGATCAATAACGAAACAGTACAGATCAGCTGACAAGCAGCAAGACCGCTGCCTTGGCCTATACACAGTAAACAAACAGTACACGGTACACGGCAAAGTTTTATCGGTAGAAATAAAACGCTTTTAAAATAGATATGGATGAAGTTTTATCAAAATAATGAGCATAATGGAAAGCTGAATATACCTTTTAAGATTTGATCAATTTTGAGAGGTCTATTTTAAGTAACAACACGATAAATTTAAGTTGAACATAGGATACTTGAAACATGTTTTAATACAGTATTTTAAGTAAGTTTCAACGCAATATGTTTCAAGTTTTGGGGAGACTCGTAAGATTAACTATTTTAAATTTTCCAAAGAAATAAGATGTTTTACGGAGCAGTTTAACGCGTAAGGGGGACTGCCGAATATAAACCAGGCCGCAAAATTTGCACACAAAAGAATGACCGATAACTCAGTGGTCTTGGCTGCACTGTACGTGAGGCAGAGAGCTTTGAAGACAGCTGCGAGCAATAAACATCAGCTGATTATAAACAGGCAGGTTGGGGGGGGGGGGCTTCCGAAGCTTTAACTATATTTCAAACAAAATTTATCACAAATATTGAACAGTTACACACAGTTTTTAAAACATTCGTTCACCAGTAGGGAGGGGGAGGAGATAATTTTTTATTGAAACATTTTATTTAACATGATAACATGCCCCAAGTGAAATAACATGCCCGTGCAAAGAAATTATGACACCACATCGAAATTTTAAGATCGATAACAAAATTAACCTGACATCCATGGAAAAATTATACAGAATTCAATTATGTCTTTCACAAAACAACTGGCGTAAACATGATTACATATACATGACCACTGGGCATATTGTAAACTTGTAACTCAGCATTTTCACTGAAAACTTTTGCAATGTTTGTTATTTACACAACAGCAGAAGTCATTAATTTGACTGGAAATGAATGACAATTTTTTTGTTTTGTTTTTTGTTTTAATCACACCTCTGTGGTAGAAAGAGAGAAATATTCTGGGAATAAAACAACAATATTTACTGAAAGTAAAGGGTAAATTTTAAACCTGTCATTGACTATTTCGAACTATTTTGACTAATTACGAACCTTTCTGAACACCACTTTGGATTCAGAGGTTACTAACACATGAACCCATCTGAACTGCACTAGGCAGTCATTATTTTCACTGCGGTCTTCGAGAGTCTCACGTTGGAATTCAAGGCGCTGAAGTCATGAAAAGAAGCCAAACGTTTACAGTCTCATTTTACCACAGACGAACTGGCCGAAAAAGTCAACTGAAGGAAAATTGCGGAAGGTGGCGGCATGATCCATCTGCTGCAAACCTTAGTCGAAACCAAAAAAAGTTATAAATGGGCGGGGTGGAAGGAGAGAAGGTACTGGCAAGAAAAAGGAAAAAAGAAGTGGGATTGTCCTTTTACCATAGAAATCCGTTACAAGCACTTTTGCTTAGAAAGAACAACATGGAAAAGACCGGGTAAGAAGCTTTCAAACGCAGTTATTTTGAACACTCTAACGGCAGTAATAAAGGAGTTAGAAGCATTTGAAATATCTACTTATGCTGACATGAGACGTCTAGCTGGATTCATTTATACATCAGCGGGCATGCACACCTGTGTTTTTACCCAGAATGCAACATCAGTTTAAAGATAGCACGCCACGCTGTCCGAAAGATCTCGTACAGCAAAATTTCAACATCTGTTGCAACACTGCATCATCTATGAACCAGATTCTTGTTTTCAGGAACCACACATGAGTCTTTAGGAACCGTACATGAGCTTTCAGGAACTGCACATGAGTTTTCAGGAACCCTATATGAGTTCTCAGGAACCCCATTGATCCCCGTTGATCAAAGCAAATGACGGATAAATTTCAAGTTGTGATAACTCGCTTAATACACATCCTAGAGGCTTGAAACTAGTTGCGAATGAAAGCCCGAGAACAGGGCCTTTAGACTTTCTGCTATAAAAATCGAGAAATTGACCATAAACTGAACTGCCTAAAACTCTACACAACTGGGCGAAATAGCCCTCAACATTGCACAGATTCCTGACACTCTTTTTCCAAAATGTGACCCCTAAAGTACACATACTGAACTGACACACGGGGCGAGAGCAACAAGAAAATTCTATTGCAATGTGATGGCTACTGCTCTAGAGGGGGGGGGGGGGCTGTAATCAACCAAAAAAGTACAAACAATTTATACTCACAAATTAATACGATAACTGGCGTTACTATCCAGTAAAAATACCCAAGTTTAAGATATATTTCTATCAGAAACCTTCACTTTCATAGACACGCCTAACAAATCCATATATCCTTGAATCTTTTAGAACCAATTTTTCCGCTGATATACAGACGTTATTTTATCCAGACAGCAGTACACACAGCCTGTCTAAAACCCAGCAACAGAGGCTTTCTAGTGCGTGTTTTACAAACAGGAGTATTTAAGTAACGCAACACGTATGCCAAACACTGAACACACAGAGTACTGAGGAAACGAAACAAGTATACGAATCAATAGCGCATAGATAGAGGCCTCATTAGGGTTATGTTAAACATTTCGCCCGTATTAATTTAAATACGATTTAGATATACAAACTTACTGTAGCCTCATTTAAATCTTAGGATCTTCACAATGGTAGTCGTTTGTTTTGACTATAAATCAATGACATGGTTTTAATTTTTCCCAGAATTTGGCCACCGAAAAGCAAGTTATTACCTGAACTAAACAGAGTGTTTATGAGGGAGATTTTTTTGGGATTGGAGGGGGATTCTGTACCTGTCATTGAAAGCCAACATTCCACTTAATCATTACTTAATTTCAACCGAAATAAACACACACGCCATTCAGAGGTTGCTAGCAATTGGATGGAATTCTATTTTTCTTTCAATACATGGATTTTGAGTTCGGATGTTTTTTGTAATTCCTTTGCTGGATGTATTTGCTCTTAATACTTAACTTACTATTCGGTTCACGATCAGGTACAAGCAACTATAAGCCAATTCGCACTTTTCACTTTTGCCGAAAAGTTTTTGCGTTTCGGCTGAATTGAGGTGGGATAAGGCTATAAAGAAATGATAGGAAAAAACGGCAAAAATCAACAAAATTCTATTTTGCAAGAAATATAGTCACATGCTGGTTATTAAAGGGACTGAAAAATATGAAAAATAGTTTTTAAAAGATCATATGATGGGTTTATAAATTCGAAAGTGTGCATGTTGAAAGAAAATTAGAATTTTCATGTTTTTCCCTTATCATTTCTTTACAATTTATCCGCCAATTTTTTCAGTCGAAACAACACCTCCACGGGAAAAATCCGAAAGTGCGAATTGGCTTATTCAGTGTATGCCTACAGGCACACAGATCTCAAGTACTTGCAGACACTCTCTCGACCCATGTATAGTTCTAGCTACCTCTAACCAGAAAATAACACTGCAAGTATTCTCAGCATATGCTTACATGAACGCTTATATATTGGAAGTCAGATCACACACGCAATTTTCACATTCAAATCACAGGTAACCTCTGTATCTCCATGTTTACAATCAGACTCTTCACGTTCGTTGCAGTACACATCCATTGATAAATTAGTGCAAAATGTTTCAAGCGATACGTTACTATAGCATGTAAAAAGAATTATATTCCATCACATTTCTGCTAAAATACAATTATAGAATTATAGAAAAGAGGTGGCAAATAAGTATCCATATATTACTACATATTATATCCAACATCATACATAAATTCATACGCCTGAACTTTTTTATTCGAAACAGTCAGAAATTTGCACTTCCGCAACTTCTTCCGCAACATATGTGTTTCGACTGTTTGCGACGCCGCCGCAGGTCATTCAATAAGTGAAATACAAAGCATACCTAAAATTCCCGAGAATTTTCTTTATTCTATATATATTTACTTTAAACTGCAATACCAAACTATAGCATAAGATTTAAGAAAAAATATTGTGCAACTATATCTACTTGTTCTCCGTATGTGGGTTTTTTAATACCATGGTCTCCCAGTGAATAATTATGACATTAAAACTATGATATTAAAGGTACCTAGCCTAAAGAGTTATGTTGACTAAAATCATGTATATAGCAATGGGTCTAGGACAATTCCCCCTCCGAAAATCCCCCCACCCCCGAACAATTCCCCCCGTAGGACAATTCCTCCCGAGGGCTATTCCTCCCCCACTTATTGTTTTTTTACTTTGAATGCCAAAATAAAAATTAAACAACCAGGTATCTGTCACTTCTTCCTTTAGAAAATATCTTAAAATTCCTCCCCAACTTAATTTTTTTACTTTGAATGCCAAAATAAAAATAAAACAACCAGGTATCTGTCACTTCTTCCTGTAGAAAATACCTTAAAATCAAAAATACGCCCGAACTTTTTTATTCGAAACAGTCAGAAATTTGCACTTCCGCAACTTCTTACTCAAAATATGTGTTTCGACTGTTTGCGACGCCGCCGCAGGCCATTCAATAAGTGAAATACAAAGCATACCTAAAATTCCCGAGAATTTTCTTTATTCTATATATATTTACTTTAAACTGCAAAACCATACTATAGCACTACACTTAAGAAAAAATATTGTGCAACTATATCTACTTGTTCTCCGTATGTGGGTTTTTTATACCATGGCCTCCCAGTGAAAAATTATGACATTAAAACTATGATATTAAAGGTACCTAGCCTAAAGAGTTATGTTGACTAAAATCATGTTTATAGCAATGGGTCTAGGACAATTCCCCCTCCGAAAATCCCCCCCCCCCCGAATAAAACCCCCGTAGGACAGTTCTTCCCGAGGACTATTCCTCCCCCACTTAATTTTTTTACTTGAATGCCAAAATAAAAATTAAACAACCAGGTATCTGTCACTTCTTCCTTTAGAAAATACCTTAAAATTAAAAATGCAAAATTCTTCTGCATGGAGCGAAAGTCTTTTCTGCCATTTAAAACCGGATGTTGTTGACAATTCCACGCAAATAGTAAACAATCCGTCGGTTTTCGAAGTCTCGGGCTATTTGAAGAATGCACTGCGCAGAGTCGGCGTACTGGCGACGTGGTGGCTCGAGCAAAGAGCCAACCAGGTGCACCGCGGACATTACTTCGGATCCGACCGATGTACACGTAAAAACTAACAACTCCAGTAAAACCTGGTTAAACCTGGTAACTAAAATTTTTACTATTTTGAGTAAATTAAAATCAATAAATAAGATAAGTTTATAAATTAGTTGTAGCTACTAGGTTTAAATTAGGGGGAAATGGGCTGTACTGTGATAATAAAACAAGGTGGTACTCATCTTTTGTTTTGTTTTTTTTTTTCAAAATAAAACACGACAATGTTGAAAGGACAATTACATGGCCTCCAATTAAAAGATAAAAGGGCAATAATTTGTTAATAAAAGAGAGAAAGAATACAAAGAAAAGAAAAAAATGAGAAAAACAAACATGAATTGAGGGGAATTGACCTCGCATGCAATTGTCCTACGAGGGGAATTGTTCGGGGCGGGAATTGTCGGGGCAGAATTGACTGGGAAATTGTCTGGGTTGTATTGTCCCGTTCCCTTTAGCAATATATTAAAACTTAATACTGCTAGTACAAGTGCTAAAAATGAAATTCTCGGATTTTAGGTACACTTGCATATTACATATTGAATGTTGACCTGCGACGCCGTCGCAGACCATTCAGTAAGTGATATACAAGCATACCTAAAATCCCGAGAATTTTCTTTATTTTATATATTTTATATATATTTATTCCCACTTGGTATTGAAAATAAAAATGAGGATGGATTGCCTCGAATTCTTCATCCTTTTTTCCTCTCTTTCTTTCTTCTTTCGCCGAATCAGTTTCCAGACGTCTCCTCCTAGACCGCTGAAGCTAGACCAACCAAACTCGACACATGTATGGAGGGTCATCTGAAGTGGTGAATCTGATAAAAAGTTTTGACCGTGACCTTACTGGTCAAGGTCAAATTGCGAGAAAGATGACTCGGATTCCAGGCATTTACTGCAAGGCCGTTGAAGCTAGAAAAGCCACACTTGGCACATATATAAAGGACAATGTGATCTGAGGCACCCGTTAATTTTTTTTACCTTGACCTTGATGGTCAAGGTCAAATCGCGAAAAACCTTATCTAAGAAAAACATGATTTATCTAGAAAAAGGTAAGAGATTTTTGATGCATACAAGCCTGATGTCTAAAGGTAGAACCTGGTTTTAAGTAAATTAAAATCAATAAATAAGGCAAGTTTATAAATTAGTTGTAGCTCCTAGGTCTTAAGTAGGGGAATGGGCTGTACTGTGAGAATAAAACAAGGTGGCACTCATCTCTTGTCTTTTTTTTTCAAAATAAAACGCGACAATGTTGAAAGGACAATTACACAGCTTCCAATAAAAAGATAAAAAGGCAATAATTTAGTTTAAAAAGAGAGAAATAATACAAAGAAAAGTAAAAATAAGAAAAATAAAAATGAATTGAGGGGAATAGACATAGGGGGAATTGTACTACGAAGAGAATTGTTCGGGGGATTGTCTTTATTTTTTTTATATATATTTATTTTAAACTGCAATACCATACTATTATATTTCATTTAAGAAAGAAATATTATGCAACTATATCCACTTGGTCTCTATATGTGTTGTTTTAATATCCTGGTCTCCCTCTGAAAAATAAGCATTTAACTTAGCTTATATTTAGATGGCTGCTTAAGGGAGTATAAGGCATGGATATACAAAAGAATGATCGAACACATATTTACAATGCATACAAGCCTGGTGCCTGAAGGTAAAACCTAGTAGCCAAAATGTTTTACTGTTTTGAGTAAATTAAAATCAATAAATAAGGTAAGTTTATAAATTAGTTGTAGATACTAGGTTTTAAGTAATAAGTAGTAAGAATTTTTTGCTTATTTCTTTGTGGGGGAAAGTGACCGGTGGCAAAACGATCTACACCCATTTATCATCGTTAACATTTTTCAACGATTCATAGTACAATCGTGAATTGATATTTTAAAAAATGATATTTCAATACACCTCTACCCTGTTGGCATATTCAAGTGTAGTTTCATAGCCGCCGTTGGCAACCTATTCAGCGGTAGCAGACCTAAATAGATACAGGCGCGTTCTATTTCAGGCCAAAAGTGGGGGAAAGAACGAAATCATCGCGAGACGCGCCAAGGTCTGAGGGCGCAGAGACGGCGGCAATGCCTGACTAGGAACCAAAAAAATGAAAGAAATGACAGAAAAATATGGATGAAATATCGCCAAAAAAGCTTATACTCGAAACATAAAAGAAATTGAAACTTGAAACTATTTGTTAAAACTTATAATGCATTTTTAAGTAGCACAGGAGTTGTTAAAAACCTGACTGCTCTTTGGTGGAAGAGAAATTTGACATTTAGGTGAAGTCTCTCTATCATTTCTTTCATTTTTTACCTGGTTACTTTTATTCGAAACGCAGAACTTTTGCACATTTTTATTGGAAACGCCCTAAGTGTGATTTGGATTGTGGGTAACTGGGGGCATAAAGAGCGATATTTGGAGTTTATAGCAGTTTTATACCAATACAAATTCTTCGATATTTAAGCTTAGTAATAACACTTTTATAAACGGTAAAAATTATTCAAAGAGCTAACTTCATGGCATGTGACAAATAGGCCAAAATGTATGCAATCGGCCTACAACAAGAAAAATACACTGTTATATTTGGTATTAAAACAACGAGAAACTGCGTTTTTCCCCCACGCAAGCACTGGCACTTTTTGATCACGTGACGAAAATGTTAATTCTTATTGGTAGATGTAAGGTTGTGACGTGAACTTGTTCTCAAGAATAGAAAGGGTCCACAGGGACTTGTTTTACCAGTGGTAACTGTAAACAAGTGGGCGATAATATAGGTTTTGTGCTAAAACATAAGATAAGAGCTTACTTTGCACGACAGTAATATGTCAAGTAGTCTTCAGGCTGCATGTAATAGTTTCAAGTATTTTGTTATTTAGTTTAACTCCTTTCTTTCAAGTTATTTTCATTAGTTACGTCTCTTCGTCTCTGGTGGGTAGATGTAAACAATACAAACAAAATTACCTGAACTTTGTAACCACATCTCTCGCCGAAATAGACGAAACTGTGAATTGTTTTTATTCCGAATAACTCCCCTATAAAACTTGTATAAAGTGCCAGTAAATTATTAAATTACAAAAATTTTTAAAAAAAAGATTTAGCGAGTCCCTTGACTCTGCTAAAATGATCATTTGGAGAACCGGGCTGATATACAAAATTAAGGAGACGGTCTCTTTTAGTGGGTGTGTTTCTGGCAAAAAAGTTGGTCGAATAAAGGAGACCTCGAATTTCTGTTTATTCGTTATAATTGTGTTTTTTTTTTCAAAACAACCATAACGGATAATAACAATAATAATATGGCAAAAAAGTTCGTCGAATAAAGGGAACCTCGAATTTCTGTTTATTCGTTATTGTTGTGTTTTTTTTTCAAAACAACCATAACGGATAACAACAATAATATTAATTTAAGATATCTATGCGTTAACAAAAGAAAAAAACACGGAAGAGAAAGGATATACATTTGGTCTCCCCACCTATTGTTTATAAGCATGGTCTCCCCAGGTCGCAAGGTAGGTGTATATATATATATATATATATATATATATATATATATATATATATATATATATATATATATATATATATATATATATATATATATATATATATATATATATATATATATATATATATATATATATATATATTGCTTTTTTTGCCTATCAAAGTAATTTTTAAGGAGTTTAAATAACATTTAGTATTATTTTGTCTTAATAATATAAAAATCTTTCACATATTCATGAAAAATATATGGTCTCCTCATTGTTGGTTGCATATTTTTAGGTTTATAAACCGACTTAAAGCGACCATACATACAACTTGAAGAGACTTTTGCTTGTCATTAATTAATACTTCAATTTTTGCTTTCCAAGGTAATGTTGCAGAGTGTAAATGTCACATAACAACATTGTAACCTATAAACATGAAGCATCTTGCACATATATGCATGCAAAGTAGAACCAAATGACCCAGTCATTGGTAATATGTGAAAAGAGACATCTCTCAAGGCTGTCGTACATGCGTATAACTTCTAAACAATGCTTACACATAACAAATAATAATAATAATAAACATAGGTTTAAAATAAATCTTTAAAAACCTCATCTAGTAGCAAAATATGCTACTTTGGGAGACCAAATATACAGAGCATTAAACCACGCACTTACGGAGACCCGGAGAAATTAAGTGGTTTTAGCCAGGTCGCCTAAAATGCCATTGAAAATGTAGACAAAATCCGTAGACAAACTCTTTTGTTTATTTTTAGCTACTTAATATGACAAGAAAAAAAATCACACACATTATCTACAATGTACAGGAAAATTTTTTGGTAATTTTTGCTTTCTAAACTCAAAGGTAAAAAATATACAAATGGTCTCCCTAAGGGCTATATATAAGATCTATATTATATATATATATATATATATATATATATATATATATATATATATATATATATATATATATATATATATATATATATATATATAATGTAAAATCGATGAAGGAAGCTTAAATGCATATTGATGTCTGCTACTGCGGCACTTGACAGTGATACTTTTTCTAGAATACATCATTGCTTGTGAGTTATTGAAATTCAAGACGTAATTAGGTGCAAGCGTCTGCATTGATAGTTACCGTAAATAAACAGCTATAAATCATTACTTAAGTGTTGTCATAAAAATGATTGTAGATATTTAAAATTTAATTTTTGGTATCTTTATATAATAATAAAATTTAAATAATATAGTTCATATCTAAAATTCGGTAATAAAAATATGAAAACACTATATATAAAGTGTGATTTTGTATAAAAGCAAACACAAATACCTAATTATCTCTTGTAATTTAACAGTTGAATTCTGGAGGGATCGATAGGATATGGATTTAAAAAGTAGTTCCTGCGTTGTAACAACAGTGATATGTTTGCAGAATCGCAGTGGGTCAGCGGATGAAAAATAGTGTTAATCTAAAACAAACCGCAGCGCAGTAGAGCTTGGTTGCTGGACAACAACACCTGAATAGAAAAGTATTCGAAAAGCCAAAAGTCGGAAATGTTACATGGGTGTCTGTTTCACACAAGAAATGATGCGAGTTTTATTTTATTTCTACAGTGTTCACAGTCAAGGTTACTGCCTTCGACGCAACGTCGACGAGGTTGCGGCATCGACTTGACCTGATAACAACATGACACTTGGTTGTTATTTGATCTTTACCATAAAAATGTTTCCCACATCGCCAATATTGTTTTCGTCGTGAAAGCAACATCCCGGTAAACATTATGACGTCTTTCTAAAGTCGAGTTATGGTTTAATCACTGAAATCGAAACAATCTCTAGTTGTCAGCGTTTGATAGACGTCGATTATGTTACCTCTAATGCAATGCAAGTTATAGCAGTCTTGTATAGACATCGAGAAATATTACTTCAGCATCAACATCTAGACAGTGATATTTATAAGGTATCGTGGTCAGCCCTCCATCAGAGTACCTCCGCCCTCAGATCACTGGCTAACGCAGGATATGTACGAAATTCCCATATTTAACGCCCTCATTTTCAAAGCGACGTCCATTTCCGGCGAACGATTACATGATGACGTTCTTCTTTGGATTGTGCCCGCGACGTCTATATAACGTCATTTACTGTACGTCTATGCAAAGTCGAATTTTCGAATTACTACCAGATTCAAAGTTTCGTCGGATTAAGGTCGCAACCTTAAATCACTGAAGGGTCGACGTCGGAATATTTACTGGGCAGTGTCGGGAATTTTTAGGGTAAGTATGACCCAGCAGGACTGTCATCATCCAGAAGTCTACTATAGGGACGTCTCTTATCTAACAACAATAATAATAATAATAATAATAATAATAATAATAATAATAATAATAATAATAATAATAGCAATAATACTACTAATAATAATTAATAAAACTAAAGTTATTTAAATATTTCTTTTTGAGGTTTAATTATAGGAAACCTTCCTTCCAAAGATACATTCAGTGTGTCTTAAATTGCACTTTGATGTCTATAGAGCAAGACAAAACATTGTTTTCGCATGTCCTATTTCTGGTCTTTTTTTTAAACACTGTCAAGTTTTACTTCTGTAGAAACAAGAAGAAATTTCGAGCAAGTAGTTCTTTATATATTTTTACATGACGTTTATACGGCGTTTCCTCCATGCACTTCTCTGTTCTGTTTTATTTCACTATTATTTATTAGTTGTTCATGCCTCAATTTCATGTTTAGCTAAAACGAGTTTATGTGGTATTTCAATTTTACAGATACAAGTGTAGACAGTTTATCAAATAAATTTTAATCTGTACTTATTGGACTTAATTTAAGGCATTGCATATCATAACTTTTATGTTCTTTTAGACAGGTTAATAAATAATGAATAAATTAAGGGTCTGCGACCAGTATGACATACAGTAGAAAATACACACCGTCAAACTGGCAATAAACGCTATACCTTTGCATGCCAGCATACCTTTATCTGTTACTGTAAATCTGTGTCATCTAAAAATTCGAGAAATGGCTAACTGATAATCTTCAATTCATGACAGCACTCCCGGTGAACATGCGACGTTCTAGAGGAAGTCGACATTAGATAGACGTTGATTAGATAGATGAACGACGTTGTAAGGTATCTGTAAAACAACGTCGCACAGATGCCGTAAAGGTGAGGTGTATCTTCTATAGAGCTTGTCTTGTGCGATTTTTTGGCCCAACTGCCAAATTATTAAAACATCTCATCTATGGATGCAAGTTTCCTAGGAGCAGAAATAATGTCGTGTGTAAAGTTAATTTATTGCTAAATATGTAAAAAAAATAAAAGTCTTATTACTAACTTCTCTTCCTTTTAGTACTAAGTACCACAGAAACGTTGTTCTATCACAGTATTTATCAAACGGCATGATCAATATAGACATAGCAATACAATTTGCTTTTTCATTATGATTTAATATTTCACCCCGGTTCTGCACCGATAACGCGATTTTTTATCGGTGCTATAACCGAACTATTTTCTTACTTTCCAGTTTATATTCAAAATTTTGTTTGTTTTGTTTATTTTAATTTTAATTTAACACTATACGAAACATGTGATCTGTGACGTCATCAACTAGAATAGCTCTATTAGAGTGGTAACAAAGGTTTTCTATTAAGGGTTTACTTTTGATATTCTGATGGGTTTGAGAATAAATAACTACGAACATATAACAGATCTATGGCCATCGGTAACAAATCAATGTTAAAGACACCCCAGAAGAACAATTATTGATGCACTTTTTAAGAGTTATTTTAACAAAATGCTTATTTCACATGTAAAATTATCTAAATTGGAACAAAGTATTTCACTCTCTCTCTCTCTCTCTCTCTCTCTCTCTCTCTCTCTCTCTTTCTTTCTTTCTTTCTCTCTCTCTGTCTCTCTGTCTCTCTGTCTCTCTCTCTCTGTCTCTCTCTCTCGCTCTCTCTCTCTCTCTCTCTCTCTCTCTCTCTCTCTCTCTATATATATATATATATATATATATATATATATATATATATATATATATATATATATATATATATATATATATAAACTCGACGATATCGTTTTGAACAATGTAATTTTACCACTAACACTGAAATTTAGATCCTCAAATAATTCACGTTTTTTTGACAACGGAATTTTTTTTATTTAGTTGTGGTTGGAGAAGCACAAGTACTTCTTTATTTCGTAAAAGCGAACAATTTACATAAATCCTTTCGGATATTAAAATCGATTTTAGTATCATATCTATTATTAACCATTAACTAATAAAATTAACTATTTAAACTTAATCTTAGTGCCTTGACCTGTTTTGGGGCCAGTGAAACTGAAGTATTAGACATCAGTCTACGAGGCTACGAAACCTTCAGAAACCTTTCGGGTTGTCTTTGTCAAAAAGTTATAAAACAACTGTTCGTTGCAATCAAGGATGTTTAATTTTACTGTTGTCGCGTGCATTATGCATCCACACATGTTTCGATTTTGAAACTCAATCACATTTACATTGGTGTTTAGAATTGATATTTTCATGTTATAGCATTTCAGTGACTTGATTTACCATTAAATGTTTCTTGTAAAGTATTCCAATGGATATGTCTGCGAAACGTGGACAAATTTAAAACACTGGATTGATAGATTTAGATGGGTTTTCCTACTTAAAGCAAATCTGGTGATCCAGGAGCTATCTTGCAGTTTTGCAGAAAATATAGCCAGTGTACTTTCTCACAGAGCTAGTTGCGGGATTATGCAACATCACTGCAATCAGTTTGCTTTTTGAGTGAGATTTTGGTTAAATTTCTACCAGTTAACCGAACAAAGGTACCTCCTTTCTCCCAGCTGAAAGCGCGAAGGAATGCTTTTCCCATTTTGTTTCTTCTGGTCCACCCCACTGCAGGATGGTTCGCCATATCTTCATTGCCACCCCATCTGAAGCTGTTCCCTATCCAAGTCCCCTACGTCTCTAAATGGCACGGCATATCAAGAATTCCTTCTTCATATTGGTCTGGTCCGCTATTTACGTCATCATCTGACCTACGGCTGCTGTAGCTGGACAGATTCCGGATTGTTATTCAGTAGGGAAGTGTACAATCTATTTTTCCACTCTTTGAAAAATTATTTGTTTTACATAACTACTTACAGACAGCTGTTTCAAGCATGAGTGTGGCCATTCTTAAGGTAGCCTGCGGCTACTTATACTTTTAAATTTGTAAAATTAATTGCTTAAAATTAAAATTATTTTATATGAATTTGCTGTTAGGTTGCTTGAGCAAGTGTATAATATATTGAATTATATATCAATTTAATTTGAGACGATCATTTTCAAGCTTTTATCTATCTATCTATCTATCTATCTATCTATCTATCTATCTATCTATCTATTTATCTATCTATCTATGTAAGTCTGCTGTTCGGCGTCTATTCAAAGTTGCAACAAGGAATTCAAACAGACCATACTGCAGACGAAAATATAAGTAAGAGAAACAGAGAAATAATTGCTACGATATTTTCATAGTGGTGAGTTCTATAGAGACTCTATAGAGACTCAGTACTGCATCTAAACTTGCTGTCATTTTAAATTTATGATATTCAGATTTCTACAGTTTAACCATCAAACGTCACACTCTTTGATAATCATTTGCAGTCATTAACCCCAAGCAAAGTAGGCAAAGCATCCCAGTTGGGCTAGATAATTGAATTGATATGCATTAACTGTGCAAATGGTTGTAAGGAACGAGACTGGCGAGAAACAACAGTGAAGATGTGATTAAGCTTATCCAAGTAAGCGTTCATACCGAACAATACTCAAGCTTCGTTGCAGGTTATTATTAACAAATGCGGGAGAAGAACAAAATTCCAAATAAAGTGTGTTGGGTAATATTAGGAAATGCTGAAACAAATGTTAATGTTTTAAGACCTGTTTTAGTTGGTGAAATTAAGTACTTGAAACATATTTTGTGAGTAATAAAATGTTACTGGCCTGTTAGTTAAACTTTACTTAATTTACTGACTCAGAGAAAACCTGAATCCAGACTACTTTTGAGCTTAAGTTTTCCCTATTAAATTTGAAAATCTCATACTTAGCTCAAATTTTTAAGGATCCCCGATGATGCGATTTGTTGCTGGTGCACTGATTCATCTTTTTTAAACATATATAAGGCTATTTTCAAGTTTCACGACCACAATTGATTAATGTTTTAATCAAAGTTATTTGTATTTTGATACTCTTTAACTAGCATAGTAAAGACATTATAAAATTAATATTAAAACACAATTCAATTAACTTATAACGACAAATTTCTGTTTATTATCTATTACATAACTATAGAAAGCAGTTTATTTTCTATTACATAACTATAGAAAGCATGACTAAAAAAATACGATATCTTTTGTCATCTGATATTATTTTTGACCAGTCAGATTACAACATGTAATGAAGCAATGCAGTAATTTATCATAAACATGATCTCAGGTGTTGTTTTACGAAATGTCGTAATCCTCAGTAATATTTATTCTTTGATAGTTTAACTCATTATTTCGTTTCATAAAGTCAATTGGGGGAAATACAATTCCCTGCTTACCAGCCAGGACTTGATCTCAAAATAAGGCATTGGAATCACCTCATCGATACCCCCAGCACACCATTCCATGAGGGTTTCAAGTTTGTACGCCACCTCAAGAAAGTGTTTACTAAGGTAATTTCCCCTTTTAGATGTAGAAATGAACAAAAAACATCTTTTTTAATTTTGAAGTGCGATAAATTATTAGGTTTTTAATTTTTGAAGTCGGTTGCTTCTTTAACCTTTTCTTCGATGGGCTGCCACAGAGCTATAATGCACACATGCAGAATTGTTTACCCGTGACTTTATATTGGTGCACGTTTACCAGACAAACAAGTGTGATTGTTTCATGCTATAAACTCCACACTAAAACAAACGTGTCGTTAAGGGCCTCGCTTACTATTGTAGACATAATTATCATACCCTTTGAAATTGTGCATGGTCGTTTCGACTGCAAATTTTTGGGAAAAAATTAAAAAAACAATAAGGTAACATCAAGATTCTAATCTTCTTTCATCATGCCCAAAATTTTTATAAGTTTTCTTTGTTCATTTCGTTATACATTTATTCCAGTTTAATTCGAAACACCAATCTTTCGTTAATATTTTTAAATAATTAACTTAATGGGCAATAAATACACTTCAGTTTTAATTATTAGAATTTTAGATGAGGAAGTAAGAATTAGAGTAACATGTGGCTACGAACACAGTTGGGTGCCCTAAATGACACCAAAACCCTGTCAAATTCACAAAAATCTTTAAAAAAATAACTCAATACATAATATCATATTTGGTATTTTTAAGTTTTACAGCCCAGTTTCTCAATGTATTTCTTACATAAAATTATAGCATTGCTATTTACGAGAGGCGTTGAAGGAATATGACGTGATTATGAGGTACTGTTTTAGTAATGCCAAATGTGCATTTTTGGTTCAGGCACAAGGGATTATTTAGACATCGCATGTATTGTATTGCATTGCATGCATCGAAGAAGCGCAAGATGCCATTTAGAAATTTGCGCGTGCATGTAACCGGTTTCCACTGCATTATACTGGCTATAAGCAACATTAAAATGCAACTATCGAACGTGCCTCGTTATTGAATAACAGGAGAGATGCAGTGCGCAGCTAATTGATCATTGCAGTGTTGGCTTTCTGATGATTCACACGCACAAACAAAAATAGCAAAATTTCCTAAATGTGCTTAGCCATGGAAGTGCTGAATGTTGGAAATGGGACTTAATTTTCTCCGTTAAAAATTATAACACTTAATTGTGTTTTCTATAGACTTAAGTGTCTTATAATGCATATAGGACTTAAATGTCTTTGCATCGGTACGGAAGTGCTAAGTGTTGAAAACTTAACTGTTTTCTCTGTGTCACCAGACTTAATTGTCTCCGTTATTAGTCAGCATCAGAACCCTTAACTGTCTTTTATCTTAGACTGAAGTGTGCACTAATGCAAATAAGACTTAAATGTCTTTTTAAAACAATTGTGTTTGTGAGGCATAATTGTTTTCATTACTGGATAGTAAAACACACAGGAATGTGCCTAAGATTTTCGAATCTTCTCCAAATAGATTTCTGTGGAATTGAGAATTTATTGTCTAGTGTGTAATGATGATTATACCTGCACTTAAGTGTGTGACTACAGTGTTTAATAATGCAGTGCGTACTGATGAAAACTTAACTGACATCTCTGTATAACGAGACTTAATTGTCTATGTTATTAATTAGGCTTCGAACACTTGATTGTGTTTTCTCTTAAACTAAAGTGTACTGTGATGCAACTTAGGCGCAAAAGAAAACAAATAACATTGAAGACTCGGCGAGTGTGAGTGTGGCATTTGCTGTGACACTAAGACACTGAATACGTAAACTTTCTGTAAACATTGCAGACCTTATGTTTATTTCCATTACAGCAATATGTCTACAAAAAACAATATATCCCTTTAGAGATACATGAAGAACATAAGATCACCCCAGTTAAACCAGCACCATCTGTATATTCTATGAAATCTCTATATTAAGTAGTTATAAAAGACACGAGAATCCATCAAAGGTTGTATTCTTTTCTTGACCTTCAGCCAATGAAGGGTTTTCATGGCAGCATCCGTGTTGGTTCCAGGAGGCATCAATCTAGCTGAAGCCTTTAGAACACGTTCAAGGTGGGCTATTAAGTAATCTGGGAGTCCTACTATTAAACCATAGCAGTAATCGATTCTAAACACAACAAGCGTCTGCACCAGCACCTTTGTGTGTGTTCGATGGATGGACAAATACTATCGAATGTTGGTTATTCATTTCAGGTAGTAATGACAAATCCTAAATGTATATGTAACTTGGTCCTCCATAGAAACACAACAGTTTATCATTACACCAAGACTTTTGATGCGTCTGGATGAAGAAACAACACTGTCCTCTAGCTCTAGATTTATAACTTCTATCTTGTCTAACTTTCTTGAACCTGATATAACCATAACTTCTGTTTATTTTTTTTTTCAGGATTTAATTTCAATCTATCGTCAAACGTCCATTTTTGTATTTTGGAAACACTTTGGGATAAGGATTGAATACCTTCCAAATGTTCTTATAATGGTTTTATTTGATCGACTTCGCAAGACCAGTGTCGTCTACATAGCATTCCTACAGTACAATTAGATATTTTAACAGTCCAAGCCCTACTTCAGACTGACTCTGCCCAATTAACCGGACAAAAATGAATCACATAGAATTGCATCTTTCGAATTCAGTTCTTTTGACAATTTTCTGAAATTATGATTTAATTTTTTATTGACTAGCGGTATAAGCAATTTTAAAATCTTGTATTAATGTTTATCTATTCCCAACATATCACTGCACACTTACAACTTAAACGCACAACAGACAGGGATTGTTATAATAAAACTTGGCGAAGTCAGGAGATGAATATGGGCAATTTTAATGAATCGAAATTAAGAAACAATTATTTTCGAAAAGAAAAAACGATCTTCATTTTGTGCGGCTTATTTAAACAGGGAATTGAATTCGCACGTCAAAAATATTACCACGTAATTTTACACTATGTACTAGACTGAAAACATCTCCCAATAATACTTAGTGTTTCTAATACACACCATGGTATATCATTCTTGTGAAACCTTATTCAATTTAAGGAATTTAATAAATGTAAAAAAAATGTAATTATCAATAACCTGCTCGCAATGAACTAGTTAAGTGTTAATTTGAAAATGATTTTTATGTAAGTCTGCGTAAGTCTGTTTTATATAAGTCTTTCATGATTATTACATGTGTAAGCAAAACTTAGATCTAAAGGTCACACAGTCTTACAATTAACTAAATGTACGTATTCTAAGGCATTACATTTGCTTGTATTTGGTATAAAAATAAAAAGAATAAATTCAGTAAAGCACTCAGGCATGCAGTTATAGTTTAGAATCTGAAACAATTAGCACAAATTACACATTTTACAATTTGAAGAAGACAGGGAATGTATCGATCGCCAGATGCACTTTGTAACCTTTGGATGTGATTTGCCCCAGACTCAATACAGAATATCGGTATGAAGATATCACCTAGGAGGAGGGTGTCAAATATGAAAATTGAATATGGTCTATGATTGCCATGCCGATGCTATAGTCCCCCGTTTTGCGATAGGCGGCGGCCGGGACCTAATAAGTTAAACGTTATTAAAGTATCTTTGGACGTATTAACCCCTGGAAAGTTTATATTTTCAAGAACATAAAGAGTTTTTTCTTCTAACTGAGCGCCATATTTTGTTGCTATGATATCGTCAAGCTCGTGACGGCTCCATTCGGTTTCGCACCTTTTACCCATTCGACACGACATGCGGTGGTGATGTACCAATATATCCTTTGGATTGACATATGTAAATTTTGCATTTCCTTTCGTACACCTATGATTCCACATGTTAATGCATTTCTTGGTGTTGATAAATGACTTTGCAAAGCCAGGTCCGCCAGTGTTAGGTTCTATTGGTGTGCGATAAACGGATCTGTGAATAGGTAGATAAGTAGGGATTTCGGGTCGGTAAGGTTTGAAATACGTATAAAAGAATGCACTGCGGACAGAAATAGATGTCAGTTCAGACCTCCGAACATCAGATTTCAGCAAGAATTCCAGAAATTGCTGATAAGTGTTAAACAATATTGGTACAACAAGTTCGTCTCGATCGATGGTAAGAATGTAAGGGTACATTTTTCTATATGTGTAAAGGCAATCATTAAATGCAATCAAGCGGACAACCTTAGCTGCATTATGTTCGCTTTCAGATTGTTGTCTAGGAAGCGTATAAGCACTGTCTGGAAATGGGAGAGGGTTCAATGAGAAAACGTTGTTAATTTTATAATATTCCATTGCCTTTGTAAAAAATTGGAATTCACCAGTGTCGACCAATGTACTGTTGTACATGGTTACATGTGACGCACCAAATAATAAGAGTGCCTCCATCCACTGTATAAAGAACGGTGCGTCAGAATCATTGACCTTTCCGAACTGAGCCATTAAACAGACGCCAATCTCCATTCCATTCGAAGCATTGTGAGGCTGGTAAGGTTCGGGTTTGTAAACTTCCAACTCCGTGCTGCTCGATTTATTCTTGACCATAGATATTGAAACATATTTCGGTACCCTCTGGGGAATTCGACTTAAAGAACAAGTTATCATGTACTCGGAATAATGCACTCCGTTTACTGAATGTTTTCCAACTTCAATACTTTCTAGTTTCGCAGGTATTGCGTGATTCAGGCTTAAGCTGTCATACCATAAAGTACACAGCGGTTGGGTGTGTACATATCCTTTAGATATAACAAATAATCGAACGCATGGTCTCTTCATATCTCTGTCATCTAAGTACGCTTTGTGCAAAAATATCGTTTCATTCCTTGTAGAAGATATGACGCTGAGAGCTTGCCATGCACTCTTTATTTCATGGCGGCTCGTTCCCACACGAGAAATTTTGAGTGCTGTTGGTAGCAGAAAAAAACCTTTTGTTGAATTCCAGCTAGAAAATAATCCCACAAGGATCACGGTAATGAGGGATATTCCGAGCAGATACCTGTAAAAAGAAAAAAAGATCATATATAAAGAAAAACATTAATTTTGTTTGTACTCTCTGTTTTGAATTAACTGGAAGGCGCACCACAATAATTACACGTGATAAGAAAACACAAACTTCACCCTTTTAAAAGGAACCCTTGATTACCATGGCTCCCCAAAATTATAACATAATTATATAATGCGACTTAAAAGGTCTACAATAACACATTTTATAATAAGAATGATACTAGCAATAAAACACAACAGAGGTTTGCACGGCCTGGAAGTAACCCCTAAAGCTAATCTGTTGCTTCAACTAACAAAACAAGTTTGCGGATAGGCCTATCAAGAAAAACCACAGGGCGTAAACGTTTACCAATCTTGTCTAAATGTCCATCAGCTAGCAGTAGTCTCACGCTTCGTACAAGCCCGTCGGGAGATTTATGCACCTGTGCCACCTTGCCCAACTTCTATAGATCTGATCATCTTTAATTACGACAATGTTACCAACTTTCAAATGGAGACGCGTCTTGCGCCATTTAGGACGCACTTGCAAAAGGTGCATGTATTCTTTCCGCCACCAGGACCAGAACTGGTCAACAATGTATTGTACACGCCTCCACCATTGTAGAGAGTATATGTGATCACGTACAAAACTACCTGGTGGAGTGACAACAACTTTCGACTTCATAGTGAGGATGTTGTTAGGCGTCAACGGTTCTAAATGATCTGGGTCAGAAATATTTTTAGCGTCAACGGACGACCATTGATAACTACAGACACTTCGCAAAAGAACGTCTTCAACGACTCGTAGTCCAGCTGGAACCAGCTGATAGAGGAGGGTATCTAGAATATTTCTAACGCTGCGGATCATCTGCTTCCAAACGCCACCCATGAGGCTGGCTAGAACGGGGTTCATGCGAAACTCAGACCAACACCCATTAGCCAACAGAAACTCATGAACATCTTTGTCGTCTATTTGCGTTCAAGGCTTCCTTCAGCTCACGTCGAGCACCGACAAAGGTAAACGCTCGGTCTGATCTCAGCAATAAAAACGGGCCTCCTACTGCTATGAATCGTCTCAGAGCGATGATAAAGGAGCTTGTCGTCAGTGAATCAACCAATTCTAGAGGCACAGCTCTACAGCAAAGACAGGTAAAGACACAACACCGACGCTTGACTTTCTTTCGTCTTTCTTTGACAATGAGCGGACCACAGTAATCCACTCCACAAAAGATGAAGGGAGGGACAAACTTTGTGCGGTCTGAATGCCAATTTGCCATTTTCTAAGTTTGAAGGGACGCTCTTAATCTTCTGCAGATAACGCAACGATAGATAAACCTTGACACTGCTTAGTAGCCTCATAGAATCCAAAATCCATTATATCTCACTTCATTGAGGGTGATGCCTCTTCCTTGGTGAAGAACCTTTCTGTGGTAGTGGCTGATAATCGGCTCTGAAACGTGAGCTTACCTGGGAAGAACCACGGGATGTACATTGGATTCTGGCAGTCAGTCGCAACCGTCTGCCAACGCGGATTATACCATTGTCTACAAAACAGTCTAGTTTGCGTAGTGAGCTATTGATTTTAACTGATTCCTTCTTAGACAGGGATCCCATCTCATCTGCAAACGAATATCCCCTGTTCTAGCTTGAGGTCAGTCTCTGCCTGTCTAAGATTTTCTGCGTTCGCAGACTCGTACAATGACAGAGAGGGCGGCTTCGGGTTCTAACTCGTACTGTAACTTCTTTAATTTACTGCAACAATGAACTTCGCCACTGAAGTATCAAAGCAACAACCATTTTCAAGCGTGTCCAGGATGAGAAGTGGTCAAATCTTGAAACATCGAACCCGTCGCGAGTCGTGTTAGAACAAACTATTCCCCTTTTAACATCAGGGTCATCTTTCGCCACGACAATCTCACTCTGAGGTAAAAAGCTTTGCCATAAAAACTCTGGTCCAGGAAACCATCTTGACTTCCGAAGTTCTTTAACAAAGCAGCCTCTGGAGGCAAAGTCCGCTATGTTCAAGGTACCCGGCACATGATGCCATTGATCTACACAAGTGCAGGTGTGAATAAGTCCGACGCGACTGACATCAAAACGAGAAGCCTAGTTCTGAATATAACCTAATACGACATTCCTATCCATATAGAAAAAATGCTTTTCGTCAGAGTACCGCGGGCGATAGTTATGGGCCTGATTGATGCGACGCGTGATTTTACTATAACTAAAGTCACATCTGGGTTTTGTCCTCGTCCTCAAATGGTAAATAACTACAGAATCTCTAGCCAGTGGACAATGCATCGCAGAAATGATGCAGCTCAACATATTTCGTCACAAATCCTTGTGGCTTGACACATCGTGAAATTGAAACATCTTCTAGCCTGCCCAGATCGGCTAGCCATCGTTGAGAGGCGGTGTGCTCCGAAACCTCGTCATCCCAGTCAGATCCTTCAATGTTGCAAAATGCGCTTCCCAACAAGTGTATACGGCGCAATAAAACTTACAGTGTCCTATATCGAAGCCACCGTTGCTAGAATACCACGTCGAATCAGCGTGCGCCGTTTGACAAATGTTTTGAATTTGAAGACATCGGACTGAGAGCATCATTTAATGCCTAGCGTTCGCTCGACTGAAATATCCACAAAACCTAAATTGAGTTTGTCGATCGTCTTGACCTCCTATGGGACTGACTTGAGTACTGCAGGCGAATTGGACACAAACTTATGAAGCTCGAGTCTGCCCTTAGAGCATAACTGCGTAGTGCGCTGGACAAGACTTATTGCGGTGTCGTCGTCACAGACGGAAATCAGCACATCATCCACGTAGAAGTGGTTGTACAAGAAGTCGCACACATCCTCTCCAAAATCCTCAGAGTAATCCATAGCGATCTGTTTTAGTCCGAAGTTGCTACCCGAAGAGCTACTGGACGGACCAAATATGTGTGCACACATGCGATACATATGTGAATCCCGACTTGTGTCACTGCCTGGGCCCCAGAGAAATCTAACAAAGTCACGTTGAGTCTTTGGAATCCTAAATTGCTAAAACATTTCAGTTATGTCACAACTAAATGCGACCGGCTCTTTCCTCAGCAGGGCGCCTAAAAGGAGTTTGTTAGATCTGGGCCAGGTAATAATGTGTTGTTTAAGGACTTGCCCATATAGCGGGCACTGCAGTCGAACACCTCTCTGAGCCTTTTCTTTTGTTTTTCTTGTACGCCCCGTGGTGTGGGATGTACCATACCTCTGTGGGATCGTCTCTACAGGCTCCGCGTATCTCTTCATCAATATGTCTTCCATGAAGGCAGTGTACTGGGATTTGTAATCTGGATTACTATCCAATTTCGACTTCAAACGCTGCAACCTTTTGTCAGCAAGAGAACGGTTGTTGATCAAATCTGGTGAGCCATCGAGGAACGGCAAAGGCATGACGGAATGGCCATCTGGGTTTTGTTGAATGTTACTGCGCATTGTCTCAAGAAAAGCAACATCATCACAAGACATTGCTTGTTCTGCATAAGACGAATCTTTAAAATCTGTCTATAATACTACAACGACGCCACGAGGACATATGGTTTCTTTAGCGCTAGTCTTGAGTACTGGTTGAACGGACTTTGATTCCATGTCAACTACTAGAGCTCGGTGGCTAAACCCGATCGGATCGTACTCGTTGTTCAATAACTCCAACGATCCCCCCAGCCCAGATCAGTGCGTTGGGCAGAAGGGAAGCCCGTCTCGGAAACTATAACTTCCCTAGGGGCCCCATCCCTGGTGCAGTTGTAGCCTATCCACAAGCCTATCTCCACGTCTGCCACAGGCATTAGCAAATTTTCTATTCGCAGCAAGTGTGGCCACTTTTTGGCCATAGCAGAAGTGGGTATGTGTGAGCGCCCTGCCGGAATCACGTTCGTTGTGTAAACCGGCGAAAGAGGAACACATAAGGCGCTGTCGAAGCCTCTGACCGTTAAACCGCTAACCTTTTGACATGTCACTTGTTTATTTTTAGCAAACATAGTGGAGAGAGAAAGATTCAGCTCTGGTCCTGACACATTCAATTTGGCACACGTGCCGTCCAATATAAACGAAGTGTCCGCTTGCGCGTCCAGGAGCTAATAAGTGAGTTTTTCGTTGTTCGGCGCACTGTGATGGCTGACTTAGACAGGAACTATCATCGAACTCAAATTAGCTGCCACTGTTGATGTAGCACTATATGTGTAATGACCACGGCTTGGGTTGCATTGTAGACCTTTTGTCTACTTTAAGCAAACTACAACTAGGCAACTCCGACCTAATATCCTCCGATTTGTTGCCGCTACTTATAGGGGCGATTTCTGACTCGTTGTACAAGAACTGCACAAAATCCCCCTTGTCGATAATCCAACTATTGACCACGCGCTTCCATCGTAGACCAGCCATTCCGAAAGCTTCGACTACATCTTGGGATTCTCGCCAGGGTCATCTAAAAACCGCAGGCTAGGCATAGACTCTTTAGCATCTTCTAGCTGACGTGAGTAATCTACAATCTTACGATTTTGGATCTTAGACCAGTCCTAAAGCTTATCACAATGAGCCTCACTGACCACGCATGCGTTTCCAAAACGCTGATCAAAGTGTTTATATACAGCAGCAAAGGCTTCAGGAGTACCAAAAGGCAACAAACACGCCACGCACGACTGGGATTCGCCGTCTAAGTAACGCTTGAAATAGTGGAGACGCTCTTCCTCAGGAATACCTCTGCTAGACACTAAAACCTCGAACGACTTCTTCCAACCTCTATACAAAAGTACGTCACCGCTAAACAAAGAAGGTTCTGGAGGAGGTAAACTTGACAAAGATAACTGGGAACACAGAGCACTAATAAGATCCTATTGAGTATTCTTGACATGGCCACCATCACTTTGCTGAACGAGAAACTGGGTACATTTTTCCTCACTAGAGATTTGTTCCATATCAGCAATCGATTCTTCTAGCGGCTGAAGTCGGTCTGCGCCACTGACCACACTTTGGACCACTTCAGTCCCGACATGAGAACCTTTTGCGGGCTCGGATCCACGATCCGAAACAGCCAATATGTCAGCATCACGGACGGATCCGCCCGCTGAACCACCCACAATACCAGTGGTACCACGTAATAAACTGTTCCGATGTGCAACGACACGACGAGATGAACCGGCTTGACTGCCGACTCTAAACGATTGGCGAAGATCCGATATTTTTGAATCCACAAGATTGTACAAGGTATTCCCTTTCTGTTCAATAGACGAAAGAAATTCCTTGTCGGAATCTTTGATATCAAAATTTGAGTTTGTTATACTCGTCGGAAAATTCGTCTAATTCTAACAACTAACAACTGCTCAACTTTGTAAGAGTTACCCTTTTCAGTAAGCTGACGGACTCGTTTTTGCTTTACATTCTGAGTAAAACCACTTCAATCAGGGAAGCCGATTATAGTCCCTTCCACAAGGGGCACTCACCATCCTGACCCGAGACTGACATCATTAATGATAGACTAAAATGGCTACTTGTAAAGATAAACCTACCTAATAACTTACATAAGGTCACAATAAGCTTACGTTTCTAGAATGAGTACGGTTTTTATTTAAAAGTTAAATCGCAAAGTAGAGGACCGACCAAGAATTCCATGGAAAGCCATAGTTTTCATACACCCTCTCCTCCTGTCAATCAATATCAAAGTCTGGATGGTAGGAGTGTATCCGTTACAGCGGATCTCTAGAATCATCGGATCTGTAGATCCGCTGGTTCATATAGCGGATCTGTATATTCGCTAATATTTTCAACGAATCTTACACATCCACCGGTTTTCGGCTAAGAGAATTCTACAAATCCGTTGAAATTGTCATAATAGCCAAACATAGCCATTCATGTGATCTACAATAAATGTTTTTTTTTTTGAATGTAATAGCAGTTAATTGCAATTCCCAATTACACAATATTTTTGTGATGTACAATTAAATTTTTTCAGTTTCACTGACTGCGGATTTTCACTGAACTGTGAATTATAGAAAATGGGTTACTCTTTTACCATTACAATCATCACAGACGTCATTTATAACTGCGTGATCTCATTGAAATCACAGGTTTGTTTGCATTTAAACGTTTATCTTTCATCGTGTGATCGTGTGATCAAGTGAGTTAATATACTACAATTCCAATTTTAAAATTCAACTCCCACCCTCTTCTAATTCTTCCTGGTCCCCAGGAGTACATCTTATTCTCCGAAAATATCCAACAGCATTTTTTCAATCTATTCCAGAGGAATGTATTGGTTTAAACTGCATTTTTTACATTTCATTGGCCCATGGGAAAACTTGAAACACGTGCCTAACTGATATAAATAAACTGCTCATCATTTTTATCTTCAGCTTAAACAATAAAATGAACATATGAAAAAGAGATATGGCGACTGAGACTGAAGCTCGGTTTACGGAGGAGTTATCTGTAAAGAAGGACGCAAAAAAGTGCTCTGATTCAAAAAGAACAATCTTACATTCTTGTCGCTAGTGTTATTGAGGCTAAACAAGCAGAGTCAAAAACGAAGGCTAAAAACTATTTGCTGCACAGTTATAATGTTCTTATTTGTGGTGATGTCAAAAAGTTATCTGAAAACAAAAGTCACCCGATGAAACACCCAAGTATTGGAACATGTTTTCGATGTTATGAAAAGGGATCACATTGCCACCAGTCATGGTGGTCGTGATAAAATGCGTAAGAAAATTCAGAAAAAATATGCAAATATTTCTGATGACGTCATTAGGCTGTACAAAGCATTGTGGTTAGAGTGCCAAAGAAAGTGTAAACACCCTACAACAAATGGATAGTGGTAAGCCTAACAGATTATTGTTCACGGGGTCAGATTGACCTCATTGATATACAGTTTATGCCCAACGGAGAATATAAATTCATCATGGTCTATCAAGATCATTTCAGCGAATCTGTAGAATTTTCTTAGCGCAAAACAAGCGGATCTGCAAGATCTGCTGAAAATTTCAGCGAATCTACAGATCTCCTAATTGAACCAGCGGATCTATAGATTCGCTAAAATTTTCAGCGAATGTACAGATTCGCTGATTCTAGAGATGCGCTGTAACATATCCACCTCTGTGTGTAACGGCAGTGAAATGTGTCTCACCATCTTTGTTCAATCGTTTTTATGTGTACGTCTGAACATATAAAAACAGGTACCTTTTGTTTGCTTCTTGTCAAACGTGTAACTGTGATGTATTGTGATTGAAATATTTTGATTGCTGTCAAACCTCAGAGACGATAGGAAATGTTACATTAAACATACAAATATCCGGTCATAAGACTGCATCTACTACTACCTCTATATCCGAAAATAGAAAAAAACAACAATTGGACAAAAAGACTTTCCAGGAAAAACATTGTCCACTAAACCCAGCTATTGTAGCGGTCTCGACTCCCCATTCTCCAAAGAAAATCCTGGATCAACACTTGATTTTCTTCCTACCCCACCCTTCTTCCGCGATAAAATGGAAGCTAAGAAAAGGCCAAAGCTTGAAATGGCCATATCCCTCATAGAAATTTAGCCCCATCATAACATATACGACACTCTCATTAAAACTAGGTTTTCCTTCCTGTATGAAATATTACTATATTACCTGTTTTTTGCGACATTGTTGATATAACTCCTCCGTTAAATTATTTATATTGGCTATTTTTTTAAATGCGTATTATCCGACAAATATTATGATTGTGTTGAGGCCCTTGCTCTTGTGTATCTTTGCCAATTGCCTAGATCGTCAGCTGTTTATAGTAATAGCACAAATGCGTGCATTTTAGGCATTATACTTGTGCACTGTACCGTTGAAGGATTGCTTCAGATACCTAAGGGTTTGAGTTGGGGGAGGTGGGGGGGGGGCTCACTGGAACGACAGCGAATTTGTAAATTTCACACGTATGTGCAAAAATGTTAATTACATCATTTCTTGCATGAAAAACAACGCAAGCACATTTACTTATCTCTTTTCAAACATGAAGGGGATTAGAATGCAAATATGCTTCTTCTACTTAACAAAAACGTCATCGCAAAAGCTAATTGAAAGATAACAGTACGATATTCTGTAGGCATCCTCACAAAATTACTGCACAACACTACTCAAGAAGCGAAATTCTGTTGATCTAGCTGTATCACGCAAATAATTTTTAGACGAACCATTTTGCTAAACAAAACTAATTTAATAATTTATTTTAGGGCATTCTGGTTGCTGGTGGAGTAGTAAATGCAATCAATTAACTGAACAGTTAACCTTATTGAATGCGGCCCCTGCAGACTTTGCCATGTTTGAAAATGTGCCTAATAAACCATAACAGAACTGGTTTAATTTTCATATAAAACGTGAAAAAAAGTTCACGAAGGTAACAAAACACAAGTATGGTCTTTCAAGCTCGACATAGTCCCAAGATTGTCTTATTATTAAGAGGGTTATCAGAATGTGAAGCGTAATTATGTTCTGTCATTTCATTGACTGGGTATCATCAATTAAGTATAGTTTTTAATATTCGGTGTGAGCCAAATGATCTAGAATTTATGTGACAACAAAAACACAGTTGAGACTCTGAATCTGATCCCGAATCGTTTTAGAACGAAATTACACTAGATTTGCACTCCGCCACCACCCACGCCAACCACCACAAATGAGATACCACTTTATCACAATTCAATCGTCCTCTATTGGGCAGACTTAAGTAATGGGGTTTTTATTTATAGCTAGAGTGTACAGTTAAATCTATCCTCTAAGTACATTTACAAATGCAACAATCACTGAAGTGAACCGCGCATTACTTGTTTAGTGATAGCACCCAAGTAAACCACAGGGACGGCACCTAGAAACATAAATATGATGCCGTACCTATTCAAAACAAAACACAAAGAAAGGGAGGGGGTATTTTTGTGGATAAGCCCTGTCCTTGTACCAGTTTAGATTAAGGGGTGATAAGTTTCATTTAGTAATGCGAAATGGTGAGGGGATGTCAAGTCTATACTCCACACCCAACAAAAAGGGGGATTTGTAAACTATCTACAAACACTGTAAATGCGTGGCTGTTTCTATAGCATATTTGGTGTAATGTTTTTGCATAACAGTTTTCAGGGACTAGCTCTTCGCCCAGCTGACTATGGTCGTGGGGCTATACACATCACTTGTGAGGAATCTGTCGGCCGTTGTGCGTGTGTGAACAATTTTTCAAGATGCTACTCTTTCTACATTTCTGTCCGATTGCTTTGGAATTTGCCAGAAATCTTCATTCCACACATGTTGCTAGTACTGTCTACCCCTTAGGTCAAGATTGGCAAATGCATTAGCCTAAATTAAGAAAACACGAAAACGTTACTCTTGCTACAAATATGTAACGATTAAGTTATATTTGACAGGAAAGTTCGCCTCAGGCTCTGAAGGTTTGATCAAAATTCGTCAAAATATTTGCCAGAAACAGTAAAATTGCCAGTTAGTCACACTCTGCTCCTTCTTAATGATTCTTCAGCAGTCTCCTGACCACTTACCTCGATAGCTCAAGTGGTAAGGTGTTGGGCTGATAATCAAGAGGTCGTGATTTCAAACAACTTTCAAGTGACTTTTAATACGCCTCGAGACGTAGAAAGTATGACTTCTGGGAAAAGATAAATTTGTTCTCGTCAAGAATGTGAGCATCGACTTACAGATGTGTGTCCATGACTATTTAAGCTCCTCCAGTCGTAGCAAGTGCAACAGTTTTAAACCTCGGAGCCTTTTTCACTGGCTCGGAAAGCAATCTCATCCAGCTTTCATTTATAGAAATGCAACGTATTCAGTAAGATTGCCCCCTTTTGACAAAATGTTGATAAGCATAGTAAGATATATGCTAACAACTGTTCAGCTGTTCAATTCTATTATTTTTTCCTATTTTGCATTATTTTACGGTAAAACGCAAGTTGTCCTACTTGTTATTACATGGGAGAGAGAGAGAGAGAGAGAGAGAGAGAGAGAGAGAGAGAGAGAGAGAGAGAGAGAGAGAGAGAGAGAGAGAGAGAGAGAGAGAGACGGACAGATGCAGAGACAGCGACAATGAAAAAAAGAACTGAGGTGTGGAAACACTCCTGGAGAATTTGTTTCTCTAATAAATCTAATAAAGTAAAGCGCGATGCACTTCTTGAGCATTAAAGCCCAAAATTAGAATTTAGTTCTTTGGGATCCCTCTGTTGAAACAACTCATTCTGTACACCTCAATTACAAGATCGATCCTCAATGTAACCAGAAATATAATCCCTCTGTTTATACAGCACGCGCGTGCTTCGTTTGTTCTGTGAAATGTCGTTACCGAGGATAATAATAAAATTTGAGACCGATGGAGGGATCGTTTCAGTCTCTTTGCGGGGTGGTCCGATTTTCGGGTTCCTTTGCAACAGAAATGACTGAAATTTAACTTGTAAAATAGTGATTTTTTTGCAGTTCGACAAGAATTAGCACGGCACTTCACCAAACACAATTTCGTTCTTTTACAGTTATGTCTATATTTGCAATTTGCCAACAAATATTGAAGTTTTCAAACTGATTCAGTTCCCCAGCTGCGACAAGGAATCCCATGCGCTTATGTTATACTTTATTTATTTTTTGCTTCTGTGTTGCCAAATGAAGGCCCCAGGTTCTTTTACTTTTGCACCATATGTAGATAAACCTAGTTATATCATAAAAAAGTATGCATGCAAAACAGTGAATGACTTTTCTAGTATGTCTGGGGCTTTTTGCTTAGTTGGCGACACATCAAATTACATGAAGTTGATCTGGGGCACCTACATGGCGATTTAAAATATCACCAATCTTTTTTAGAGAAGAATAATTTTTATGCCCGCAGTTTGCATATATATATATATATATATATATACAGTGAAACCCCGCTATTAGGGACAAAAAGTGACTGAAGAACTTTGTCCCAAATGGCGGGGTGTCCCTAATTTCGAGGTCATGTTCTATCAGACAACTAACTTAAAAACTAAAATCTTTGGTTGTTTTTTACACATTTTCCATCACTAGCTTTGATTATTTTAACTTTATCAGATAGCGAAAGTTCGTTCCGTTTTCTTTTCACATCACCGATATTCATACTTAACACCTTGTATAACGTTTTGAAAGAGTATAAAGACAATGAATTACTTGTTCTTGTATACGAATTTTTAAGGACGGGGCACATGTCAATAGGGTTTAGTGTATAAAGCTTCTCCCTTAAGCACACATCTTTTGTAATAAGCCCCATTGTCTTTACATGCACTGTGTTCAATATAATGTACTCAAAACCAACAGATAACAATAGCGAAAAAACAAACACTACCGAGTAAGAAGCTGATAGGGGTTGTTTACACAATGTACAACATATGGACAGCAATTCGACTGTCCACAATAGAGGGGTTGTTTAAAAATGTGTAACTGTACTTACGGGGTAAAAAGAGTGTCCCTAATTCTGAATAGAGGGATGTCCACAATAGAGGGGTCTAGATATAACAGAACTGTATGGCGTTTTAAAACAGACTGAAAAATGCTGTCCATAATTCAGGGGTGTCCATAATAGAGGGGTGTCCATATCCGGGGTTTTACTGTATATATATATATATATATATATATATATATATATATATATATATATATATATATGGTCTCCCTAATACTGTATATATATATATATATATATATAGAGAGAGAGAGAGAGAGAGAGAGAGATCTCCAACCAGTCATAGGGAGACCATGCCTTATATATAGCACTTAGGGAAACCATTTGGAAAAAAAAGTAATATATGTTTTTAGCTTGTTATCGAGTGGTAACACGCAAATTTAATTTTAAAACAGAATATATTATATTCAATATATTATAGTATCACTTGTTTTTTTTTGTTTACTATGTAGTTTCATAACGTTTAAACACGCTAAGAATTAAGGAAAGCTACTTTTGGTCTTCTTAAATTTTTGGGTCTCCCTATTACTGTGGTTTTTAGCAAAAATGCTCCCCGTATTGCTGGAATTACACTAATATATATATATATATATATATATATATATATATATATATATATATATATATATATATATATATATATATATATATATATATATATATAGAAATGTACCTCCAGCAATACGGGGACCATTTTTGCTAAAAAAACAGTATTAGGGAGACCAAAAATTTAGGGAGACCAAAAGTAGGTCTTCTTAAGTTTTAGCGTGTTAAAATGTTACGAAACTACACAGCAAACAAAAAACGAATGATTTTATGGCATAGTGAATATAATATACTTTGGTTTAAAATTAAATTTTTTTGTTGACACTTGATAACAAGCTTTCAATCTGATATTAAACTTTATACCTTGTATGAACACAAGTTCTGAAATATCAGCTTAAAGGAGATCAGAGAAAACTGCCATTTTGTATTTAAAATCCGCTATATATTATGTATTTAAAAATATTATAGCAACCAGTATTTTTTTCCTTAACTGTTCAACATGCTTACACTTGGATTAGCATGAAATTGAAGAAAAAGATAATTTAGTACTGTAAGCAGGCATTTTTTCAAAGAAACGAACACTTTAGAGCAAGATGCATTATGACGTAATAAACATTATGACGTGATAAAACGTATCAATACTTTATACATATATATAGTGTGTAAACCGACTTAAGGGGTGTATGCTTCACACTTATACAAAACATTTCAAAGGGCATTATGTTTTGTATTCATTACTTTTTTGCCTATCAAAGTAATTTTTAAGGAGTTTAAATAACATTTAGTACTATTTTGTCTTAATAATTTAAAAATCTTGCATATATTCATGAAAAATATATGGTCTCCTTGTTGCTGGTTGTATATTTCTAGGTGTATAAACCGAGTTAAGGCGACCACATATACAACTTGAAGAGACAATTTGTTTATCATTAATTAATACTTCAATTCTTTGCTTTCCAAGGTAATGTTGCAGAGTTTAAGTGTCACGTAACAATATTTTAACCTATAAACATGAACCATCTTGCACATATTTGCATGCAAAGTATAACCAAATGACCCAGTCATTGGTAATATGTGAAAAATGTCATTTCTCAAGGCTGTCGTACATGCGTACAACTTCTAAACAATGCATATACATAACAAATAATAATAATAATAAACATAAGTTTGAAATAAATCTTTAAAGACACCCAACTAGTAGCAAAATATACTAATTTGGGAAACCAAATATACAGAGCATTAAACCACACACTTACGGAGACCAGGGAAATTCCGTGGTTTTAGCCAGGTCGCCTAAAATGCCATGGAAAATATAGAAAAAATCTTAGATCAACTTTTTGTTTATTTTTTTTGCTTCTGAATATGACAAGAAGAAACAATCATATACATTATATACAACGTCTAGCAACATCTTTGGCAATTTTTGTCTTTCTAAACTCAAAGGTATAAAATATACCCTAAGTGCTATATATAAAGCATGGTCCCTATGACTGGTTTTAGATCTATATATATATATATATATATATATATCGAAAGGGTGGGAGAAAACTGAATAGTTATGACAAGGATTAATAGTTATGCAAGATTTAATGATAGAGGGACTAGAAACTAAATGTGTATTTGCATGGCAAATTAAGAGAATTGTCTGTGTGCTATAGAAAGAAAATATAATACAGAAAAAAACTGATGCGTTGGGATTTATAAAATTGTTTCAATTTGGCGAGGTGTTTGGATAACATAAGTAATGTTGTGACGGCTTGATTTGCTTATTAAATAAACAGTTCTTTTGTGCTGAATTCATGCTGTGTTGTCAAATTTTTTTTTGTTTACTATGTAGTTTCATAACGTTTAAACACGCTAAGAATTAAGGAAAGCTACTTTTGGTCTTCTTAAATTTTTGGGTCTCCCTATTACTGTGGTTTTTAGCAAAAATGCTCCCCGTATTGCTGGAATTACACTAATATATATATATATATATATATATATATATATATATATATATATATATATATATATATATATATATATAGAAATGTACCTCCAGCAATACGGGGACCATTTTTGCTAAAAAAACAGTATTAGGGAGACCAAAAATTTAGGGAGACCAAAAGTAGGTCTTCTTAAGTTTTAGCGTGTTAAAACGTTACGAAACTACACAGCAAACAAAAAACGAATGATTTTATGGCATAGTGAATATAATATACTTTGGTTTAAAATTAAATTTTTTTGTTGACACTTGATAACAAGCTTTCAATCTGATATTAAACTTTATACCTTGTATGAACACAAGTTCTGAAATATCAGCTTAAAGGAGATCAGAGAAAACTGCCATTTTGTATTTAAAATCCGCTATATATTATGTATTTAAAAATATTATAGCAACCAGTATTTTTTTCCTTAACTGTTCAACATGCTTACACTTGGATTAGCATGAAATTGAAGAAAAAGATAATTTAGTACTGTAAGCAGGCATTTTTTCAAAGAAACGAACACTTTAGAGCAAGATGCATTATGACGTAATAAACATTATGACGTGATAAAACGTATCAATACTTTATACATATATATAGTGTGTAAACCGACTTAAGGGGTGTATGCTTCACACTTATACAAAACATTTCAAAGGGCATTATGTTTTGTATTCATTACTTTTTTGCCTATCAAAGTAATTTTTAAGGAGTTTAAATAACATTTAGTACTATTTTGTCTTAATAATTTTAAAATCTTGCATATATTCATGAAAAATATATGGTCTCCTTGTTGCTGGTTGTATATTTCTAGGTGTATAAACCGAGTTAAGGCGACCACATATACAACTTGAAGAGACAATTTGTTTATCATTAATTAATACTTCAATTCTTTGCTTTCCAAGGTAATGTTGCAGAGTTTAAGTGTCACGTAACAATATTTTAACCTATAAACATGAACCATCTTGCACATATTTGCATGCAAAGTATAACCAAATGACCCAGTCATTGGTAATATGTGAAAAATGTCATTTCTCAAGGCTGTCGTACATGCGTACAACTTCTAAACAATGCATATACATAACAAATAATAATTATAATAAACATAAGTTTGAAATAAATCTTTAAAGACACCCAACTAGTAGCAAAATATACTAATTTGGGAAACCAAATATACAGAGCATTAAACCACACACTTACGGAGACCAGGGAAATTCCGTGGTTTTAGCCAGGTCGCCTAAAATGCCATGGAAAATATAGAAAAAATCTTAGACCAACTTTTTGTTTATTTTTTTTGCTTCTGAATATGACAAGAAGAAACAATCATATACATTATATACAACGTCTAGCAACATCTTTGGCAATTTTTGTCTTTCTAAACTCAAAGGTATAAAATATACCCTAAGTGCTATATATAAGGCATGGTCCCTATGACTGGTTTTAGATCTATATATATATATATATATATAGACAATTCTCTTAATTTGCCATGCAAATACACATTTAGTTTCTAGTCCCTCTATCATTAAATCTTGCATAACTATTAATCCTTGTCATAACTATTCAGTTTTCTCCCACCCTTTCGATATATATATATATATATATATATATATATATATAGATCTAAAACCAGTCATAGGGACCATGCCTTATATATAGCACTTAGGGTATATTTTATACCTTTGAGTTTAGAAAGACAAAAATTGCCAAAGATGTTGCTAGACGTTGTATATAATGTATATGATTGTTTCTTCTTGTCATATTCAGAAGCAAAAAAAATAAACAAAAAGTTGGTCTAAGATTTTTTCTATATTTTCCATGGCATTTTAGGCGACCTGGCTAAAACCACGGAATTTCCCTGGTCTCCGTAAGTGTGTGGTTTAATGCTCTGTATATTTGGTTTCCCAAATTAGTATATTTTGCTACTAGTTGGGTGTCTTTAAAGATTTATTTCAAACTTATGTTTATTATAATTATTATTTGTTATGTATATGCATTGTTTAGAAGTTGTACGCATGTACGACAGCCTTGAGAAATGACATTTTTCACATATTACCAATGACTGGGTCATTTGGTTATACTTTGCATGCAAATATGTGCAAGATGGTTCATGTTTATAGGTTAAAATATTGTTACGTGACACTTAAACTCTGCAACATTACCTTGGAAAGCAAAGAATTGAAGTATTAATTAATGATAAACAAATTGTCTCTTCAAGTTGTATATGTGGTCGCCTTAACTCGGTTTATACACCTAGAAATATACAACCAGCAACAAGGAGACCATATATTTTTCATGAATATATGCAAGATTTTTAAATTATTAAGACAAAATAGTACTAAATGTTATTTAAACTCCTTAAAAATTACTTTGATAGGCAAAAAAGTAATGAATACAAAACATAATGCCCTTTGAAATGTTTTGTATAAGTGTGAAGCATACACCCCTTAAGTCGGTTTACACACTATATATATGTATAAAGTATTGATACGTTTTATCACGTCATAATGTTTATTACGTCATAATGCATCTTGCTCTAAAGTGTTCGTTTCTTTGAAAAAATGCCTGCTTACAGTACTAAATTATCTTTTTCTTCAATTTCATGCTAATCCAAGTGTAAGCATGTTGAACAGTTAAGGAAAAAAATACTGGTTGCTATAATATTTTTAAATACATAATATATAGCGGATTTTAAATACAAAATGGCAGTTTTCTCTGATCTCCTTTAAGCTGATATTTCAGAACTTGTGTTCATACAAGGTATAAAGTTTAATATCAGATTGAAAGCTTGTTATCAAGTGTCAACAAAAAAATTTAATTTTAAACCAAAGTATATTATATTCACTATGCCATAAAATCATTCGTTTTTTGTTTGCTGTGTAGTTTCGTAACGTTTTAACACGCTAAAACTTAAGAAGACCTACTTTTGGTCTCCCTAAATTTTTGGTCTCCCTAATACTGTTTTTTTAGCAAAAATGGTCCCCGTATTGCTGGAGGTACATTTCTATATATATATATATATATATATATATATATATATATATATATATATATATATATATTAGTGTAATTCCAGCAATACGGGGAGCATTTTTGCTAAAAACCACAGTAATAGGGAGACCCAAAAATTTAAGAAGACCAAAAGTAGCTTTCCTTAATTCTTAGCGTGTTTAAACGTTATGAAACTACATAGTAAACAAAAAAAAATTTGACAACACAGCATGAATTCAGCACAAAAGAACTGTTTATTTAATAAGCAAATCAAGCCGTCACAACATTACTTATGTTATCCAAACACCTCGCCAAATTGAAACAATTTTATAAATCCCAACGCATCAGTTTTTTTCTGTATTATATTTTCTTTCTATAGCACACAGACAATTCTCTTAATTTGCCATGCAAATACACATTTAGTTTCTAGTCCCTCTATCATTAAATCTTGCATAACTATTAATCCTTGTCATAACTATTCAGTTTTCTCCCACCCTTTCGATATATATATATATATATATATATATATATATAGATCTAAAACCAGTCATAGGGACCATGCTTTATATATAGCACTTAGGGTATATTTTATACCTTTGAGTTTAGAAAGACAAAAATTGCCAAAGATGTTGCTAGACGTTGTATATAATGTATATGATTGTTTCTTCTTGTCATATTCAGAAGCAAAAAAAATAAACAAAAAGTTGATCTAAGATTTTTTCTATATTTTCCATGGCATTTTAGGCGACCTGGCTAAAACCACGGAATTTCCCTGGTCTCCGTAAGTGTGTGGTTTAATGCTCTGTATATTTGGTTTCCCAAATTAGTATATTTTGCTACTAGTTGGGTGTCTTTAAAGATTTATTTCAAACTTATGTTTATTATTATTATTATTTGTTATGTATATGCATTGTTTAGAAGTTGTACGCATGTACGACAGCCTTGAGAAATGACATTTTTCACATATTACCAATGACTGGGTCATTTGGTTATACTTTGCATGCAAATATGTGCAAGATGGTTCATGTTTATAGGTTAAAATATTGTTACGTGACACTTAAACTCTGCAACATTACCTTGGAAAGCAAAGAATTGAAGTATTAATTAATGATAAACAAATTGTCTCTTCAAGTTGTATATGTGGTCGCCTTAACTCGGTTTATACACCTAGAAATATACAACCAGCAACAAGGAGACCATATATTTTTCATGAATATATGCAAGATTTTTAAATTATTAAGACAAAATAGTACTAAATGTTATTTAAACTCCTTAAAAATTACTTTGATAGGCAAAAAAGTAATGAATACAAAACATAATGCCCTTTGAAATGTTTTGTATAAGTGTGAAGCATACACCCCTTAAGTCGGTTTACACACTATATATATGTATAAAGTATTGATACGTTTTATCACGTCATAATGTTTATTACGTCATAATGCATCTTGCTCTAAAGTGTTCGTTTCTTTGAAAAAATGCCTGCTTACAGTACTAAATTATCTTTTTCTTCAATTTCATGCTAATCCAAGTGTAAGCATGTTGAACAGTTAAGGAAAAAAATACTGGTTGCTATAATATTTTTAAATACATAATATATAGCGGATTTTAAATACAAAATGGCAGTTTTCTCTGATCTCCTTTAAGCTGATATTTCAGAACTTGTGTTCATACAAGGTATAAAGTTTAATATCAGATTGAAAGCTTGTTATCAAGTGTCAACAAAAAAATTTAATTTTAAACCAAAGTATATTATATTCACTATGCCATAAAATCATTCGTTTTTTGTTTGCTGTGTAGTTTCGTAACATTTTAACACGCTAAAACTTAAGAAGACCTACTTTTGGTCTCCCTAAATTTTTGGTCTCCCTAATACTGTTTTTTTAGCAAAAATGGTCCCCGTATTGCTGGAGGTACATTTCTATATATATATATATATATATATATATATATATATATATATATATATATATATATATATATATATATATATATATATATATATATATATATATATATATATATATATATATATATATATATATATATATTAGTGTAATTCCAGCAATACGGGGAGCATTTTTGCTAAAAACCACAGTAATAGGGAGACCCAAAAATTTAAGAAGACCAAAAGTAGCTTTCCTTAATTCTTAGCGTGTTTAAACGTTATGAAACTACATAGTAAACAAAAAAAAACAAGTGATACTATAATATATTGAATATAATATATTCTGTTTTAAAATTAAATTTGCGTGTTACCACTCGATAACAAGCTAAAAACATATATTACTTTTTTTTCCAAATGGTTTCCCTAAGTGCTATATATAAGGCATGGTCTCCCTATGACTGGTTGGAGATCTCTCTCTCTCTCTCTCTCTATATATATATATATATATATATATATATACAGTATTAGGGAGACCATATATATATATATATATATATATATATATATATATATATATATATATATATATATATACAGTAAAACCCCGGATATGGACACCCCTCTATTATGGACACCCCTGAATTATGGACAGCATTTTTCAGTCTGTTTTAAAACGCCATACAGTTCTGTTATATCTAGACCCCTCTATTGTGGACATCCCTCTATTCAGAATTAGGGACACTCTTTTTACCCCGTAAGTACAGTTACACATTTTTAAACAACCCCTCTATTGTGGACAGTCGAATTGCTGTCCATATGTTGTACATTGTGTAAACAACCCCTATCAGCTTCTTACTCGGTAGTGTTTGTTTTTTCGCTATTGTTATCTGTTGGTTTTGAGTACATTATATTGAACACAGTGCATGTAAAGACAATGGGGCTTATTACAAAAGATGTGTGCTTAAGGGAGAAGCTTTATACACTAAACCCTATTGACATGTGCCCCGTCCTTAAAAATTCGTATACAAGAACAAGTAATTCATTGTCTTTATACTCTTTCAAAACGTTATACAAGGTGTTAAGTATGAATATCGGTGATGTGAAAAGAAAACGGAACGAACTTTCGCTATCTGATAAAGTTAAAATAATCAAAGCTAGTGATGGAAAATGTGTAAAAAACAACCAAAGATTTTAGTTTTTAAGTTAGTTGTCTGATAGAACATGACCTCGAAATTAGGGACACCCCGCCATTTGGGACAAAGTTCTTCAGTCACTTTTTGTCCCTAATAGCGGGGTTTCACTGTATATATATATATATATATATATATATGCAAACTGCGGGCATAAAAATTATTCTTCTCTAAAAAAGATTGGTGATATTTTAAATCGCCATGTAGGTGCCCCAGATCAACTTCATGTAATTTGATGTGTCGCCAACTAAGCAAAAAGCCCCAGACATACTAGAAAAGTCATTCACTGTTTTGCATGCATACTTTTTTATGATATAACTAGGTTTATCTACATATGGTGCAAAAGTAAAAGAACCTGGGGCCTTCATTTGGCAACACAGAAGCAAAAAATAAATAAAGTATAACATAAGCGCATGGGATTCCTTGTCGCAGCTGGGGAACTGAATCAGTTTGAAAACTTCAATATTTGTTGGCAAATTGCAAATATAGACATAACTGTAAAAGAACGAAATTGTGTTTGGTGAAGTGCCGTGCTAATTCTTGTCGAACTGCAAAAAAATCACTATTTTACAAGTTAAATTTCAGTCATTTCTGTAGCAAAGGAACCCGAAAATCGGACCACCCCGCAAAGAGACTGAAACGATCCCTCCATCGGTCTCAAATTTTATTATTATCCTCGGTAACGACATTTCACAGAACAAACGAAGCACGCGCGTGCTGTATAAACAGAGGGATTATATTTCTGGTTACATTGAGGATCGATCTTGTAATTGAGGTGTACAGAATGAGTTGTTTCAACAGAGGGATCCCAAAGAACTAAATTCTAATTTTGGGCTTTAATGCTCAAGAAGTGCATCGCGCTTTACTTTATTAGATTTATTAGAGAAACAAATTCTCCAGGAGTGTTTCCACACCTCAGTTCTTTTTTTCATTGTCGCTGTCTCTGCATCTGTCCGTCTCTCTCTCTCTCTCTCTCTCTCTCTCTCTCTCTCTCTCTCTCTCTCTCTCTCTCTCTCTCTCTCTCTCTCTCTCCCATGTAATAACAAGTAGGACAACTTGCGTTTTACCGTAAAATAATGCAAAATAGGAAAAAATAATAGAATTGAACAGCTGAACAGTTGTTAGCATATATCTTACTATGCTTATCAACATTTTGTCAAAACGGGGCAATCTTACTGAATACGTTGCATTTCTATAAATGAAAGCTGGATGAGATTGCTTTCCGAACCAGTGAAAAAGGCTCCGAGGTTTAAAACTGTTGCACTTGCTACGTCTGGAGGAGCTTAAATAGTCATGGACACACATCTGTAAGTCGATGCTCACATTCTTGACGAGAAACAAATTTATCTTTTCCCAGAAGTCATACTTTCTACGTCTCGAGGCGTATTAAAAGTCACTTGAAAGTTGTTTGAAATCACGACCTCTTGATTATCAGCCCAACACCTTACCACTTGAGCTATCGAGGTAAGTGGTCAGGAGACTGCTGAAGAATCATTAAGTAGGAGCAGAGTGTGACTTGCTGGCAATTTTACTGTTTCTGGCAAATATTTTGACGAATTTTGATCAAACCTTCAGAGCCTGAGGCGAACTTTCCTGTCAAATTTAATGTAATCGTTACATATTTGTAGCAAGAGTAACATTTTCGTGTTTTCTTAATTTAGGCTAATGCATTTGCCAATCTTGACCTAAGGGATAGACAGTACTAGCAACATGTGTGGATGGAAGATTTCTGGCAAATTCCAAAGCAATCGGACAGAAATGTAGAAAGAGTAGCATCTTGAAAAATTGTTCACACACGCACAACGGCCGACAGATTCCTCACAAGTGATGTGTATAGCCCCACGACCATAGTCAGCTGGGCGAAGAGCCAGTCCCTGAAAACTGTTTTGCAAAAACATTACACCAAATATGCTATAGAAACAGCCACGCATTTACAGTGTTTGTAGATAGTTTACAAATCCCCCTTTTTGTTGGGTGTGGAGTATAGACTTGACATCCCCTCACCATTTCGCATTACTAAATGAAACTTATCACCCCTTAATCTAAACTGGTACAAGGACAGGGCTTATCCACAAAAATACCCCCTCCCTTTCTCTGTGTTTTGTTTTGAATAGGTACGGCATCATATTTCTGTACTAGGTGCCGTCCCTGTGGTTTACTTGGGTGCTATCACTAAACAAGTAATGCGCGGTTCACTTCAGTGATTGTTGCATTTGTAAATGTACTTAGAGGATAGATTTAACTGTACACTCTAGCTATGAATAAAAACCCCATTACTTAAGTCTGCCCAATAGAGGACGATTGAATTGTGATAAAGTGGTATCTCATTTGTGGTGGTGGGCGTGGGTGGTGGCGGAGTGCAAATCCAGTGTAATTTAGTTCTAAAACGATTCGGGATCAGATTCAGAGTCTCAACTGTGTTTTTGTTGTCACATAAATTCTAGATCATTTGGCTCACACCGACTATTAAAAACTATACTTAATTGATGATACCCAGTCAATGAAATGACAGAAAATAATTACGCTTCACATTCTGATAACCCTCTTAATAATAAGACAATCTTGGGACTATGTCGAGCTTGAAGGACCATACTTGTGTTTTGTTACCTTCGTGAACTTTTTTTCACGTTTTATATAAGAAAATTAAACCAGTTCTGTTATGGTTTATTAGGCACATTTTCAAACATGGCAAAGTCTGCAGGGGCCGCATTCACAAAAGTTAACTGTTCAGTTAATTGATTGCATTTACTACTCCACCAGCAACCAGAATGCCCTAAAATAAATTATTAAATTAGTTTTGTTTAGCAAAATGGTTCGTCTAAAAATTGTTTGCGTGATACAGCTAGATCAACAGAATTTCGCTTCTTGTGTAGTGTTGTGCAGTAATTTTGTGAGGATGCCTACAGAATATCGTACTGTTATCTTTCAATTAGCTTTTGCGATGACGTTTTTGTTAAGTAGAAGAGGCATATTTGCATTCTAATCCCCTTCATGTTTGAAAAGAGATAAGTAAATGTGCTTGCGTTGTTTTTCATGCAAGAAATGATGTAATTAACATTTTTGCACATACGTGTGAAATTTACAAATTCGCTGTCGTTCCAGTGAGCCCCCCGCCCCCCCCCCCCCCCCCACCACCTCCCCCAACTCAAACCCCTAGGTATCTGAAGCAATCCTTCAACGGTACAGTGCACAAGGTATAATGCCTAAAATGCACGCATTTGTGCTATTACTATAAACAGCTGACGATCTAGGCAATTGGCAAAGATACACAAGAGCAAGGGCCTCAACACAATCATAATATTTGTCGGATAATACGCATTTAAAAAAATAGCCAATATAAATAATTTAACGGAGGAGTTATATCAACAATGTCGCAAAAAACAGGTAATATAGTAATATTTCATACAGGAAGGAAAACCTAGTTTTAATGAGAGTATCGTATATGTTATGATGGGGCTAAATTTCTATGAGGGATATGGCCATTTCAAGCTTTGGCCTTTTCTTAGCTTCCATTTTATCGCGGAAGAAGGGTGGGGTAGGAAGAAAATCAAGTGTTGATCCAGGATTTTCTTTGGAGAATGGGGAGTCGAGACCGCTACAATAGCTGGGTTTAGTGGACAATGTTTTTCCTGGAAAGTCTTTTTGTCCAATTGTTGTTTTTTTCTATTTTTTTGATATAGAGGTAGTAGTAGATGCAGTCTTATGACCGGATATTTGTATGTTTAATGTAACATTTCCTATCGTCTCTGAGGTTTGACAGCAATCAAAATATTTCAATCACAATACATCACAGTTACACGTTTGACAAGAAGCAAACAAAAGGTACCTGTTTTTATATGTTCAGACGTACACATAAAAACGATTGAACAAAGATGGTGAGACACATTTCACTGCCGTTACACACAGAGGTGGATATGTTACAGCGGATCTCTAGAATCAGCGAATCTGTACATTCGCTGAAAATTTTAGCGAATCTATAGATCCGCTGGTTCAATTAGGAGATCTGTAGATTCGCTGAAATTTTCAGCAGATCTTGCAGATCCGCTTGTTTTGCGCTAAGAAAATTCTACAGATTCGCTGAAATGATCTTGATAGACCATGATGAATTTATATTCTCCGTTGGGCATAAACTGTATATCAATGAGGTCAATCTGACCCCGTGAACAATAATCTGTTAGGCTTACCACTATCCATTTGTTGTAGGGTGTTTACACTTTCTTTGGCACTCTAACCACAATGCTTTGTAAAGCCTAATGACGTCATCAGAAATATTTGCATATTTTTTCTGAATTTTCTTACGCATTTTATCACGACCACCATGACTGGTGGCAATGTGATCCCTTTTCATAACATCGAAAACATGTTCCAATACTTGGGTGTTTCATCGGGTGACTTTTGTTTTCAGATAACTTTTTGACATCACCACAAATAAGAACATTATAACTGTGCAGCAAATAGTTTTTAGCCTTCGTTTTTGACTCTGCTTGTTTAGCCTCAATAACACTAGCGACAAGAATGTAAGATTGTTCTTTTTGAATCAGAGCACTTTTTTGCGTCCTTCTTTACAGATAACTCCTCCTTAAACCGAGCTTCAGTCTCAGTCGCCATATCTCTTTTTCATATGTTCATTTTATTGTTTAAGCTGAAGATAAAAATGATGAGCAGTTTATTTATATCAGTTAGGCACGTGTTTCAAGTTTTCCCATGGGCCAATGAAATGTAAAAAATGCAGTTTAAACCAATACATTCCTCTGTAATAGATTGAAAAAATGCTGTTGGATATTTTCGGAGAATAAGATGTACTCCTGGGAACCAGGAAGAATTAGAAGAGGGTGGGAGTTGAAATTAAAATTGGAATTGCAGTATATTAACTCACTTGATCACACGATCACACGATGAAAGATAACCGTTTAAATGCAAACAAACCTGTGATTTCAATGAGATCACGCAGTTATAAATGACGTCTGTGTTGATGGTAATGGTAAAAGAGTAACCCATTTTCTATAATTCACAGTTCAGTGAAAATCCGCAGTCAGTGAAACTGAAAAAATTTAATTGTACATCACAAAAATATTGTGTAATTGGGAATTGCAATTAACTGCTATTACATTCAAAAAACATTTATTGTAGATCACATGAATGGCTATTTTTGGCTATTATGACAATTTCAGCGGATTTGTAGAATTCTCTTAGCCGAAAACCGGTGGATGTGTAAGATTCGTTGAAAATATTAGCGAATATACAGATCCGCTATATGAACCAGCGGATCTACAGATCCGATGATTCTAGAGATCCGCTGTAACGGATACACTCCTACCATCCAGACTTTGATATTGATTGACAGGAGGAGAGGGTGTATGAAAACTATGGCTTTCCATGGAATTCTTGGTCGGTCCTCTACTTTGCGATTTAACTTTTAAATAAAAACCGTACTCATTCTAGAAACGTAAGCTTATTGTGACCTTATGTAAGTTATTAGGTAGGTTTATCTTTACAAGTAGCCATTATAGTCTATCATTAATGATGTCAGTCTCGGGTCAGGATGGTGAGTGCCCCTTGTGGAAGGGACTATAATCGGCTTCCCTGATTGAAGTGTTTTACTCAGAATGTAAAGCAAAAACGAGTCCGTCAGCTTACTGAAAAGGGTAACTCTTACAAAGTTGAGCAGTTGTTAGTTGTTAGAATTAGACGAATTTTCCGACGAGTATAACAAACTCAAATTTTGATATCAAAGATTCCGACAAGGAATTTCTTTCGTCTATTGAACAGAAAGGGAATACCTTGTACAATCTTGTGGATTCAAAAATATCGGATCTTCGCCAATCGTTTAGAGTCGGCAGTCAAGCCGGTTCATCTCGTCGTGTCGTTGCACATCGGAACAGTTTATTACGTGGTACCACTGGTATTGTGGGTGGTTCAGCGGGCGGATCCGTCCGTGATGCTGACTTATTGGCTGTTTCGGATCGTGGATCCGAGCCCGCAAAAGGTTCTCATGTCGGGACTGAAGTGGTCCAAAGTGTGGTCAGTGGCGCAGACCGACTTCAGCCGCTAGAAGAATCGATTGCTGATATGGAACAAATCTCTAGTGAGGAAAAATGTACCCAGTTTCTCGTTCAGCAAAGTGATGGTGGCCATGTCAAGAATACTCAATAGGATCTTATTAGTGCTCTGTGTTCCCAGTTATCTTTGTCAAGTTTACCTCCTCCAGAACCTTCTTTGTTTAGCGGTGACGTACTTTTGTATAGAGGTTGGAAGAAGTCGTTCGAGGTTTTAGTGTCTAGCAGAGGTATTCCTGAGGAAGAGCGTCTCCACTATTTCAAGCGTTACTTAGACGGCGAATCCCAGTCGTGCGTGGCGTGTTTGTTGCCTTTGGGTACTCCTGAAGCCTTTGTTGCTGTATATAAACACTTGGATCAGCGTTTTGGAAACGCATGTGTGGTCAGTGAGGCTCATTGTGATAAGCTTTAGGACTGGTCTAAGATCCAAAATCGTAAGATTGTAGATTACTCACGTCAGCTAGAAGATGCTAAAGAGTCTATGCCTAGCCTGCGGTTTTTAGATGACCCTGGCGAGAATCCCAAGATGTAGTCGAAGCTTTCGGAATGGCTGGTCTACGATGGAAGCGCGTGGTCAATAGTTGGATTATCGACAAGGGGGATTTTGTGCAGTTCTTGTACAAAACTTTCTGATTGGCTGCCTCACCCACCAAACTGGATTTTCAAGCTCCAACGGTGTTACCGACAGTTTAATCTGTGCGAGTAACCGTTTTGAAACTGGCACCATCGGTGTGGGCGGCCAAATTTGTAAATTTTTGTAAAGAACTTTTAAAGCGTTGTCGTTCATATGTATGGCCTTTTCGTGCTGATTTTTGCTGTACTCAAGAGCGAAACTCTTTTGGCAAAATTGACATTAAAATATGTTGATTTTGAATGACTGAAACAGAGATAAAATGAATATCTTGTGTTGAGCAGCAGATTTCTGTTAGCACAGATTTGACAGGTAACAAAAACGCGAAGTTCAATGTAAAAATTATAATAATTATATCGCAATGCGGTGTCAAAACATTCTAATTCATATAATCTGTATGTAGAAATAAAATTTTGATGTAAATATATGCTCTATATGATCAAATTTGATAAAATGCTGAAAACATTCCAATCCTGGCAACTACTGTTATCATTTGAAATGGCCCTCCGTCTTGTTGTGAGAAAATTTTTCTCTACCGTGAAGTTTGGTCTCATGTGATTAATTTGGATTGTACCAGTCAGGTATATTTTTAATCCTTGTGGGTCTTCTCAACTCGATGTTTCCCTTTGTTGATTCCGATGGCATTTTTTATTTCTTTACCAATTTGAAATTCTTTATTGCCTTTTCTACTCATGGAGGAGTACTGTCATCCTTTTATCGCATGCATGCTGGTTTAAGCTGGTTATGATGTATAATTCTGGTACTGCCTTGAACCTTCTCTGCCTGGAATCCTATAAATGACATCATTAATAATCTGCACGACATAGACTGGTCTATCCAGTGACATAATCCTTTCTTACATTGATTTTTCTTAGTTGTCGGGTTCCAGTAATAAACTGGATCTCCCAAATTGTAATGGTTTTTCAATCTTCCTAAATAAGCTTTGTGGTGATATTTAAACAGCGTATTCAGAGTTTCTCTCGCAATTTCGTGCGATTCCGACAAGTAGTCCTTCAATTTGGCCACATATTCATCGACGGAATATTCTGTATACTTTGCTGTCCTAGGCGTAATGGCGTCTAACGGCATGAGTACTTTGCCAAATACCATTCAATTAGCTGTATAACCAGTTGAAGCCTGTTCGCTACTTCTTAATGCTGGAAGCGAATAAGGCAAGTAGATATCCCGCTGATGAGGATCTAGATTGTCTACTTTCGACAGCATTTGAGTCAAACTATGATTGACGATTTTTATGAATCCATTCGACGAATAATAGCACTAACCTTCTCTAATTCAAATAATCTACATATTTCTTTGAACATTTCTGACTGAAATTGGGTGTCAAAATCATTAAATAGTTCTCCAGGTGTTTCAAAACGCGTGATCCATTGACTGCAGAATTCATAAGTATAAGTTTCGGCTGTCATGTCAGACAACGGATATGCTTCTACCCACTTTGTGAAAAAGAGTGCGACCACTAAAATATATTTGTTTTCCTTGTAAGTGATTGGCAAAGGAACCATAATGTCCATTCCTACACGCTCGAACGAATTTCCTACCAGATATCTTTTCAAATCTGCACAGTAAGAATTTTCGGACTTTTCTTCTTCTGGCATTTAGAACAAGATCTCACCCAAAACGTTATATCATCGAGCATTTGTGGCCAATTATAACTGAATTTAATCTTCTTGCAAACACTGAGATGTCCTGCTGTATTTGTATCATGGTAGCAAGTCATTATTTTATTCCAATAATTCCAATAAAGGTACCACAACTTGATAACGAATATCGTTTCTCAATGAGAGAAACTTTCTATATAGAATTCCCTCATGTAATTCCAATGTCTGCCATCGAGCAAACAACGCCTTAATAGATTCGTCGTACTGTGCTATAGTGGCATATTCTGGTTTGAGTTGTGTTTCTAAAGCCTCTATAACCACTTTAAATCCTGTATTTTAGCTTCTTTCAATTCTTCTAACGTCCATGGCAATGAAATAATTTGCTGTATACATTGAACAATTTGTTGGTTCTCTCTTAGAGGACATGGTGAACTTTCAATTGCTACATTAATATTTGCAAAAACAATCCTTTACTCTGCATCTACAGAGATAATCAGCATTGCCTCTCTTAGAACCTGGTGTATACTCTATATTAAAATGGAACTGTGACAGTAATTCGAACCATCTTGTCAGTTGCGGATTCACTTCTAAAAAATTTAACAACCATTGCAAACATTGCAACTGATTGATGTGATAAACTATACTTAATAGCTTCTTCCTAGTGATGCAATAATTTCTCTCCGTTCTGCTTAAGGATTTCAAAGAATATGCTGTGACCTTCTCTTCTCCATCTTACAGCTGGCTTAACACAGCTTCTATAGCAAAATTTGAGCTAACTTTAGTCAGTATATATTGACCCTTTTCCATAGGTAATGAAAGAATCGGTGCTGACACGAGTTTCTTCTTCAATTCAGAAAATGCCTTCTCTTGCTTCTTGTTGCAGCAAAATACTACGTCCTTATTCAGAAGTTTATTCAACGGCGCAGCTATCTTTGCGTAATCTTTTGTGAACTTTCTATAATAATTCGTTAGTTCTAAGAATTGTCGAACATCTTTATCCGACTTTGTGTTCGATTGAAGAGTAACTGTATCTGTATTACAGTTCAGAAGTCATATTGGCACTATTCTGTTACTTTTCATGACCGTTAATGCACAAGGAATCACCCTGTGTTTTCTACTAGTGGTGAAAAGGTTCCATCATCATGGGAACTGCAGATTTGCATGTAGCTTCTTTGCTTGCCCCTTTCACTTTTCCGTAAATGATATGTTCCTGCATTGGTTCAAGAACATACTTTTTATCCGTTGTAACTCTTTTCACAGTTGGTAGTCCATCTAAGATAAAGCATGGAACTTTGATATCATCCAAATTTAGTAGATAGGAAATAAGGATTCCACTGCACTTTGTGACGTCATACTGTCTGGACCGGAAGTTCTGTCTGGACCGGAAGTGAGGTCATAGACGTGGTCATGGTAACGAAGTGTTGTGATGGCAACGCAGTGGTGTAGTCATGGAAACGAAGCCTAGCCATGGTAACATAGCCAAAGTGAGGACCCCCCCCCCCCAAGTGTACGATATGATGGCTTACCTCTATGAAAAAGGACATTTCACCTTACCAATGGTCTTCAAATGGATAGTAGGTAGTCACGAACGAAGAGACCTTTTAGTGATTGTCATGACACAATCTCTAACAAACGGTTTACCAACAACCTTTCTCGATGGTTTCAATGAGATGACTCCGCGATTTTACAAACATCTCATGAAAACCTACATGTAAGGAGTTGTACAGTCATTGGCTGCAAGCATATGTTAGAGGAATTTCATAAAGCGTTTGACCTGTACACGATGATTTCGTGAGACATGGATATAAAGCAGTGATACATTCTGTTGACTCAGCCATTATAACAAGTTTGAACAAGTTACACACCATAATTAGATTATATGCAAGTGGTATAAATACTTCACAATGTCGACATTACTTCTTGACAGATGTATGACTATGGATGACGTCTTCAAAGTGAACTATATTGACTATATGTTTTCAAAGCTTCCTGCTTTTGAATGGGATTGGATGTTGCAAGTGAAGAATTTACATCTGCATTGGGAAACTGTTGGAAAGGCTATTCCAAGAGATCGTTTCATCCACTCGTTTCTACATGAATGTGAAGAACTGCATTTACTATCAACTTATGACATTGATTTAGCATTTATCAAAGCGAATACAATTTGGGCAACTGACCTCATGTTAGCTGTAGCTACTAGAATTATTCTACATTATGATGATGATGTTCCAAATAATGTATTAGACGTTGTTCGGTTCAACCATGGACGAGTTGAAGTGAATTCAAAAGTTTGCAAATTGTTTGAAAAGGGAGCTGACTCAGCAGATAGTTGGGTATAAAAAGGAGTGGACTTAGCAGAGTGGAGTGAAGTCATTTCTCAGCAGACAGTTGGAGGGAGTGGACTGACTCGGCAGAATGGAGTGAAATCATCATTTCTCAGCAGACAGTTGAAGGGAGTGGACTAACTCAGCAGAGTGGAGTGAAGTCATTTCTCAGCAGACAGTTGGAGGGAGTGGACTGACTCAGCAGATAGTTGGGTATAAAAGGGAGTGGACTCAAAGTCATCAGTACATTGTGCAGCCATGGAGAACAAGACAAGCAGCTCTAAAATTAGTGCTAACTTAACCATTACTGTCGAGCATGGAGAATATGGACCATTTCTACGCATCACACGTGGAGAGAGATGGTGTGCTTATTCACCATCTTTGTATAAGATTGTGTGCCAGAGCTTGAAAAATTTACGTGACATTGGCTTCAAACTATACTTAACGCAAACGAAGTGGCTTGAAGTCATTTCATACTTGGATATGCGTTATGTGAGTTTTGTGCGCACATCACGGTTTGAAGGGAAAGAATACACGCATTACATCAACATGAATGATGGTGAATGGGAGACACTGCTTCAGGAAATGGACAACATCAACTCAGCCCTATCACCATGTGAGGAATGTCATGTCATAACTCGGATGAAGGTGTCAAAGCTATCCAAGAAAAGGCTGGCTGAAGTTCAGTTGGAGAACATGAACGTACACAATCAACTTGGACTTACCTGCGACTATTGCGGTGCTTGTGGATATACGGAGGATTATCATTGCCACTGCCACAAGTATAATTGCAAGTTGTGTGAACCAAACAACTTCTGCGGCAAGTGTAGAGTACTTAAAGTCTGTGAAGCAAAGTAGAAGCTAGAACTTGTTCGATTCCACGATGAATGGGTTGAAATGAATTCAAAAACTTTGCAATATGTTCGGGTAGATAGTTGGGCATAAAAGTGAAGTTATCATTTCATTGTATAACCATGGAGAAGAAGAAGACAAGCAGCTTTAAAATTAGTGCAAACGTAACTATTACTGTGCAACATGGAAAATTTGGACAATTTCTACGAATCAAACGTGGAGAGGTTTGGGTTGCTTTATCACCTTCTTCGTGGCAGATTGTGTGTGAGAGATTTAGAAATTTACGCACCATTGGCTTCAAACTATACTTAACGCAAAATAAGTGGCTGGAAGTCATTTCAATCTTGGGCATGCGTTATATAACTTTTGCACAGACATTGCTGGTTCACGGACTAGGATGTACGAAGTACATCAACATGGATCATGGTGAATGCGAGACATTGCTTCAGGAGATGGACAACATTAACTCAGTCTTGTTACCATGTACGAAATGTCATGTCATAACTCCTATCAAGCTGCAAAAGGATGGTCGGATGAAGGTGTCAAAGCTATCTAAGAAAAGGCTGGCTGAAGTTCAGTTGGAGAACATGAACGTACAAAATCAACTTGGACTTACCTGTGACTATTGTGGTGCTTGTGGATATGTGGAGGATTATCATTGCCACTGCCACAAGTATAATTGCAAGTTGTGTGAACCAAACAACTTCTGCGGCAAGTGTAGAGTACTGAAAGTCTGTGAAGCACAGTAAAAGTGACACTGAAACAAGATGGACGCATGTTTTAAAAATGCATATATTGACTTGATGATTGCTAAACTTGCTAGCTGTGGCACTCCAGACTATCAACTTTATCATTTAGACGCTTTTTGGGATATTGTACATCATAGTCTTGATGTGATTGAACTGCATTCAAGATTTCTTGGAGAATGTCATAAAATTGGAATAGAAGAAGATCCTGACTTTGACTTTGATTCTGCGCTTTATTCTGCTCGTACTGATGTAGAAGTATATTTCACCGTAGTTGATCATTTGAGAGATTGTTGTGAACTACAAGAAGAAGAGGAAACCGAGCAGCTTTATCAGGTAAGAGAACCTTTTAAACATCTTTGTGATAACATAGTGAATCTTATGCGAGTTGATAACAATGTTTTTCTTACTAACAAATTTAGTTTTATGTGAGTGGTTTCAACGTAAACAAAGAAAGAATATGATAGAAGAGGCAGCAAATATATTAAAAGATATTTCATTACAGGAAGAAACCGACATGTCAGAATAAACAACAGAAACAAAGTCAACATGGAGAATCTTGTACTATTTAGCGGTCACAAGGATGTTCTTTCAAACATGTTTCCAACACGACTTGAAAAGTATGGACATGTGTTCAACTCAAGTTAAGCGTTGTATCAATATGAGAAAGCAGTTTTTCATCACCGTCAAGATATTGCTTCAGCCATTGCTTCATGTAGAAATGTATATGAAGCGAAACGTATTGCTAAAGTCATAAAGCCATGTCCTTTATGGCACACAGTAAAGAGAAGCAAAATGCAAGATGTTTTACAAGTCAAATGGAATCAGTGTGTGTTGTTTCGCAACAAGTTAAAAGAATGTAAAGACAAAACTTTAGTTGAAGCAACGTATGATCATTGGTGGGGAGCTGGTGTGAAACAAGTGTCATCTCGTGGATATCCTGGTCAGAATATTATGGAAAAGTTGTTAGAAATGTTGTGTGAGGGTTAGACACTTTTCATTTGCTCGTCATGGTGTGCCGACGTGTTTTTAGCAAATATATGGATGTATGTAGAAACATGTTTCAAGAGCAAGTTTGTGAACTATATGATAAGTGAACTAGCACGTTTTGGAACTGTTGAACAACAACTGGAACATATCGACATCTATTGGGAACTTGCTCATTCCTTGCTGATCTTGTCAAACTTGCTTAAGGAGTGAGGACTCAAACATTGCCGGAGCTGAGGAGTTTGATATGGAAGCAGTGTATGCTCGAGTGACTGCTTGATGAAGTGAGAGAGCGCTGTATACTGCAGTATAATGGCTGACATGACATTGAGACAATATATTGTTCAAAAAGCCTATTGTGAAGAAACGTTATTAGCTGTAAAAAAGTTTGCCTGTTTAGTATGACTTGCTTGTCAACATGAAGAGTGTTCAGAAGATACTTGTCATTTTTCATGTGTCTATACATATTGTAATGAAGCTAAATATTACATTCATTTAGATAAAGTGTTAGAGAATGCAAATCAACGTTGTGAGAAATATGGTGTAGATACTATTACATTAGATGAACTCAGTAATTGGTTAGTGTTCATTGAAGACCAATGGTCTCCAGTTATTCATACCATTGTATCCATACTTGATTTGTAAATATATGTTAGTTAAGTGATGTTAGTTAAGTTGTGTTGGTTGAGTTATAAATAAAAGTGTTCTGTTGAAAAAGTGTTTTTTCATTCATCATGTCGACGTGGAAAGACTACTTGACCAATATTTACTGGTCCTGGACAGCCTGGAGCATTTGCTGGTCCTTACAAACTGTATCACATCTTAAGAAAACATAATCAACCAGTCACACATTCACAAGTGAAGAAATGGCTGCAGGATCAAGATGCATTCAGTTTATTGCAACCTGTAAAATACGGGTTCAAAAGACAAAGTGTGATTACACGTGGCATTGATGACATGTGGGATATGAATTTTACTGATATGGGAAACATAGCTCCCTATAATGATGACATACGCTTTTTACTCATTGTCATTGATGTGTTTTCCAAATATGTGTGGGTACAGCCAATACCTAATAAATCACATACCACCGTCATACAAGCTTTCCAAAAGATTTTTCATGACACACGACGAAGACCACGAACTTTAAGGTCTGATAAAGGAACGGAATTTAAAAACAGATGGGTAAAAGCATTTTTGAAGAAAGAGGGAATTCATGCTTATACCACAAAGAATGAAACCAAAGCCAACTTTGCTGAAAGAGTCATTCGTACTCTAAAGGGAATGATGTATCGGTATTTTCTACATAATCAAACTTACCGTTACTTAGACATTCTTCCAGACTTGGTGTACAATTACAACCATAGACCTCATGGTTCTCTTCCTAATAAATATGCTCCAGCCGAGATTCGTAAAGACAATGAATCAAAAGTGTGGAAGTATATGTATGTCGACAAACTGAAATTGAAACCGAAGAAGAAGAAGTATAAATTTAACATTGGCGATCATGTTCGCATTTATCACATCAAATACGTGTTTCAACGGGATTATCACATCAAATGGACGCAAGAAGTCTTCATTGTCACACATCGTTGTAAGAAGCAACGAATACATTTATATCGTGTGAAAAACTTTTTAGACGAAGATATTGATGGCCATTTCTACGAAGAAGAACTGCAGAAAGTGACCAAAGATATTGAATCTATTTATAGAATTGAAAAAGTCTTGAAAACACGTAAAAGACGAGGAGGTGTGAAAGAATTATTTGTCAAGTGGTTAGGTTGGCCAAACAAGTTTAACAGTTGGGTGAAAGAAACAGACATTCAAAAATGAAGCATCCATTTACATGTTTAGTCTCTGGACCTACAGGCAGTGGCAAAACGTCTCTGGTGAAGGAAATTCTAGAACAAAAGTTGATTAAACCCTCTCCAAAAAGCATTTTATGGCTTTATGCAGCAGATCAGCCTTTGTACAAGGGGATGAAAGGCGTGGAATTTTACCAAGGCATTTCAGATGACATTGAAGAGCGTTTTAACCCGAAAAAACCAAACTTACTTATCATTGATGACTTAATGACCAAATGTCATAGTGATGAGCGTATGACACGTCTCTTTAGTGTTGGCAGCAGTCATCAAAATCTAAGCATTATCTTTATTGTGCATAATTTATTCCATCATGGGAAAGAGATGCGAAATATTAGTTTGAATACACATTATATCATTCTGTTTAAAAATCCTAGAGATAGTCAACAAATTAGTACATTGGCGCGGCAAATGTATCCTGGAAGATCTCAGTTTCTCATAGAAGCCTATCAAGATGCTACCAGCAAACCCCATGGTTATTTATTCATTGATTTAAAACCAAAGACAAATGATCAACTACGTATTCGTACAGGCATTTTACCAAAAGATACACATTATGTATATATTGATAAAGCGGTGTATGAACAAGAACCAACTCATTTGACCATTCGCAGTCAAGATGTCTAAACGTATTCGAGCGAACCAGCCTTTTCTTCACTTGCTTGCACGCAGTGGGCCTAAACGACGTAAATCCCTGCTACAACAAGCTACAAAGGAGGAATTAACAAGCTTGTTTGAAATTTGTTTGAATATATTGCAAGGACATTTACCCTTAAGCTCAAAACGGTTTAAGGAATTTAAACGTGAACGTCATACGCTACGTACTCTAGCAGATAAGAAGATATCTCTTCGACGAAAAAAGAAATTGATTAATCAGAAAGGAGGATTCATTGGAGCTATTGCTAGATTGGCATTGCCCTTGTTAGCCAAACTGCTGTTAAAATGAAACATACGATGAAAATGGTCCTCATTCCTGAATATGAATACAAACTGTTATTAGAAAAGAAACATGATATTAAAACAAAAGTCAATACACTTTTACGTGGGAAACGAACACGTGAAAAGGCTATAGAAATGTCTCAACTTCTTGGTCGTCATTTACGAACAAGTCAGTCTAGGCAAAAACCTGTTACGTCATCATCATCCTCATCTGAAAAACCAGAAAAGCTAGTGTTAAGTCATTTTCAACAACTTTAGCAGAACTGAAGAAACATGGTGTTAAATGGACAGACAAGAATGAACTTGTGTTGAAAACGGGCGATATTATCACAAATTCCAACATGGTTGATTTGATGAAAGAAGCATTGGTGGCGACAAGAAGAAAAGAACGAGCCATAGCACCACATGGCTGGCATTCGTTTATCCAGGAAATTGTAGATGCTAATATTCCAAAAACAATGTTTAGTAAAAAGACCACTCGTGAGGACATTACAACAGAAATGAAACAACGTCAACAAAGACAGTTTCCTGAAGGATGGAAAAATTTTTAACATGGCTGAAAGAGCTATGTTGTTGTTGCCAAGAAGATAAACCAACTATTCCTGTAAAAATAAGATGTACAAGTGCTTGTTGTGAAGGAGAAGTTATAGACCATGTAGATCATCATCATGATGTAAAAGAGGATGAGACTTTGCATACTTGGTCGAATGGCGCGCGCTATCGTGAAGTATATAGACAACGTCAACGCACCTATACCATTTAGTTCCCATCATGGAGTCGAATAGTTTTTACATTACTTTGCCTAGCAATGCTAGTATGAACTATTATCCCAACAACAAGGCTTCGAATTACCAAATTCATATGCCTCGAACCATTTATATGAACGGAAAATATAAAGTGGCTTTAGCTGAAATTCAATATCCACATACATGGACGACGATGAGACATGGCATGGACTATTCTATTCAGTTTCAACAACAACCACTGATAGATACACTTGACGCTATCAATATTCCCTATGGCTACTATAGATCCATACAAGAAATATGCCAGGCAGTGAATGAAGGAGCGGCTAATTCTATGAAAGATGATCTTAAAGAAGCTATTCGGATAAAGTATGACAAAATTAGATGACGCGTGTTTCTGTTTCTAAATTATGGCTTTGAAGTGTCATTCTCCGCTGAATTAGCTGAGATTTTAGGATTTATCCCAGATCAATGGTATACTGAAACATGTACAGCTGAACATAAAGCTGATGTGAAACAGGGATTTTATACACTTTATGTGTATTGTAGTATTTGTGAACCACAAGTTGTTGGTGATTATTATGTTCCCTTACTACGTTCTGTTGGAATACAAGGCCATGATGGCGACATTGTTATGAAAACGTACGGTGAACCGCATTATGTTCCGTTAAACACGTCCAAATTTGACGTGATAGAAATGAATATTAAGGACGACACAGGCTATAATGTTCCATTTCAAACTGGAAAGGTGATCTGTAAACTTCATTTTCGACCAAAAGCAATATGAAAGCTTATACACACGATCCGTCTGCATATCGCAACCATTTTCTTCGTCAAGTGGGTGGGGAATTACCAGGATTCAAAGGAGCGCGAATCCAATATGGCGATGGTATTGGTTCAATACTGGGATCATTGGCTCGCAAAGCTATTCCACTACTTAAGGCTGGGGCTAAGATCGTTGCGCCACATCTTAAAAAGGCTGCAAATAATGTCGCGAAAGATGTTACGGGCCGAGTAGCAGAACGTGTGTTTGGTGAACAAAAGCGCGTGCAACCAACGAAACGTGCCAGAAGACGAAAAACAGCCAGACGGATAACATCAAAACATATTAAAAAAGATATTTTTTAAATCATGTCTCTCATTCATAATCATTCGTGTGAATGTAGTCTTTCTCCATTGGAATGGTTTCACGTACCACCGACGCAAACTGCTGTAGAGAGAAGTTATAATGTTGACTATCAACCACTCACAAGCATTAGAGAAGGCTCTCCAATAGAATTCTACATTCCTGCGAGTACAGAAGAATATCTAGATTTAAAGAACAGCAAACTTCATATTGTATGTCGCATTCTAAAGGCCGATGGAACAGCTTGTGGCGCAGATGATAATGTCTCTTGCATCTGATGTGTTTAATGGGTTATGGTCTAATATTGAATTGTTTCTGAATGATCGTTTGGTTTCGCATAGCAACAATACTCATGGTTATACCAGCATTATCTCTCATCTCATCCATGATTCGGAAGAAAGTTTGCATTCTGAGCGCTGTATGCGTCTCATGTACAAGGATACTGCATGGTCAATGAATAGTTATGAGGTGAAAAGACCTAATCATGAACAATATGTATCCGGGTTTCATGTCAATGCTGACGGTGGTGACTTGGCTGAGCAAGGAAACAATGGCTTACGTCATCGTTATTTGCATACACGTCTTAGCCGTGATTTTATGCTCATAGGTGGTTTAAGGATAGATTTGTTTGAGCAGGATCGTTATCTTCCTAATGACATCAGTTTGAAATTGCGTTTCCATAGAAAAAAAATGACTATGTATTGATGGCTGCAGATAATACCTATAAGGTAGAAGTGAAAGAGGCATTTTTAACCATTCGCAAAGTGAGGGTGAGTCCAGGTATTCAGTTAGGACATACAGATGCATTGATGAAAAGTCCTGCCAAGATCATTATCACTAGAAAAGAATGTAAAGTCTGAGCCATTCCAGCAGGAGTTCAACCTTTTGTGAAAGATAACATCTTTTTGGGTCAATTACCAAATCGTATTGTCATTGGTCTGGTTCATAATGAAGCCTTTGGTGGATCAGTATTGAGGAATCCATATGATTTCAAACATTTTGATCTGGACTATATGCAACTGTACACGGATGGTGAACCAGCTCTATCCAAACCTCTCAAGCTTGACATTACACAGAACAAATACCTGGACGCTTTTGAAACGCTTTACAAATCGTTTGATCGATTGAATGGTGAGAAAAGTTCCATTATAAAACGGGAAGATTGGCCTAGAGGTTATGCTTTATTTTCGTTTGACTTAACACCGGATTATGATGGCGATGATCATTTTCCCCTGATCAAGCATGGGAATTTGCGGCTAGAAATGAACTTTGCTAGGGCTTTACAACATACCATCAATGTCATTGTCTATGCTGAATTAGACAACATTATTGAAATAAGTGCAAATCGCAGCATCCAATTCGACTACCAGTCATGAACACGAAGCAGATTGATGCCATACTGAGTCATGATGTCATGACCAAAGACTTATTTCAAGGCGTGTTTGCCATGGACCAGTTACCATCTTTACAACGTGGTGCCTATGTGATCAACACAGACGATCAAGATGAACCAGGAGAACATTGGATGCCAGTGCATTATGATAAAGACCCTGTGGAATATTTTGACTCTTATGGACTGTTACCTCTAGATGATCGTTTAGACATGTTTTTAAGAAATGACTATATGTATAATTCCATATCATTACAAACACCAATATCATCGTCATGTGGTTTTTATTGTGTATATTATATATTACATAGAGCTCGAGGTCAGAGTATGTTTGATATTGTGAATATATTAAAAAGAAAGGATGGTGATTTTATTGTAAAGGATTTTGTATATAGACATTATAAACCATTGTTTTATTAATGTTGTTGTTTTATTAATGTTGTTATTGTAGTAGTTAAGTTATATTAGTTAAGTTGTTATATTAGTTAAGTTGTTGTTGTTGTTGTTCAAGTTTGTTAAATAAAACAAACTAAGTTTCAAACAACTGTCTTGTTTATTGTGTTATATTTACAAATTCTTAACTACAAACACTATTTACAAAGTTTACAAACACTATTTACAAACTCTTAACTATAAACTTCTATTTACAAAGTTTACAAATTCTTAACTACAAACGCTATTTACACTATTTACAAATTCTATTTACACTATTTACAAATTCTATTTACACTATTTACAAATTCTTAACTACAAACACTATTTACAAACTCTTAATTAACAAAGTCTATTTACACTATTTACAAACTTTTATTTACAAAGTCTATTAACAATCACATTCATTTTTCAATACATTCATCAATGAAAGCCATTCATCAGAATCTAAATTGATATAGGTATCATAGACATTATACCCATATTTGTAAATGCTATGAAAGCTATCATAACGCACATCACCAAACTTTATCACTTTCACAGTAACATGTTCAGACAGTTTCAGTTCATATCCTTCTTCTAAGTCCATCAGCCGCATCAGCCGCATAGGTTGTGTCAGCTCAATGAATTTGGTACCCCGCATAAGTTGTATTCCATGCTCTTTGAATTCAAGCATAAGGGTCTTCCCAATCCAATGCCTGCAACAGCGCGTTCCATTCCACTGTGTTGAGGGCGATGATGTCGTAGTGTTCTGTAAGCTCGTCATGTTGGTGAAATTGTACAAACACGTCTAGACAGTTCTGAATCACACGCACTTCTATATCATTTGAAAGATGAAGCAGAAAGCCGGGTATTCTCAACTTGTCTAGATGATCCTTCAACACGGATTGTTCGTCAAGCGATAGTATGATAAACTTTCCAAAATGTCGTAGCACAATATCATCACATAAGTTTCTCATATATGAGAATCCATATGTAATGGGTTCATAATCCATCAAATAGTCTTCCATCTTTTATACTCGGATGATGTTGAACAGTGGATGTTGTATAGCTTTTAGGAATCGTAAGACTGCGTGCCAGTTCTTGATATCAAAGAAGATCAACTGTGCATATGGTGTATCTGGCACAACTCCCTTATAATCCTTTGGATAATCCTGTAAAAGATTTCTACAGAATGTCACACGTATGTTAGAATCATATTCAGCCACCGTCACTTCCAGTTTATTTTCAAGTCTGCGTTCAAACCCAGGTTCAAGCGGTATGTTTTTAAAGTCTTTCCACACTTCAGGTTTAAACCGATAAGCAGAACTTCTCCGAGAACCCATCATCACTTCATTCCTCTCATTTACTTTAAGGTAAACACCATCGTTCAACATGAGTGCATTCATGATTGTTACCTTGTTATGACTTGTCGTCTTGTCTGCGAAGTCTTTTATTCACTTCTTTCACATGCTTCTTCATCATTTTCCATTCAGGTATTGTCAGCAAAATTCCCTTTTTCGTCGGACGGTGTTTTCCAGTCCCCTCATCTCTGAGGTATTTGTGAATGTTTACCACACCTTCATTGCTTTGTTTCATAATCTTGATATACTTTCCATTTCCTAGAGAAAGCATTCCATCCCACGACTGTGGTGTTGGTGCTATCTCCACTTTTAATTTCTTGATGGTAGTATCAGGATGTTTCACATTCATGTCTTTCACTGTATCAGCAAGAGTATCCATATCCGTTGCAGATCTTTTCCGATTCATGTTGACGCTTCAGTTTTCACACCTCAACTAACTCTAAAGTTGAAGTGTCTCCCCCTTATATACTGTAATGCCCATGCGCCAAAGTGGAATAGCCATCACTCATCACATATCGCTTGTCATCAAAGAGAGAGAGAGCCACTTTCCTCAACTTCTCCGAGAAAATCTGGTGGTCATGACTTCGAATGATGTGCCCTGTTGTCATCGTTTGCGTTTGGTTGAACAAAGTGTCTCTATACTGCTGATGTTTCATACGTCTTTGACACGCGCGAGTGATACCTTTGGCCGTACGTTTTTCTTTCCCACCATACATCATACTGTACATTTTCGGCCGAAGTCCAACAAACTCTTCTATGGGAATACCTGCCGTCTCATCTTTCATTTCCCAAGCACTTTCTTGTTCACGTTGGAATGTAGGAAATGATCTTGGGGATAGTCACTTGTATGAAACAAGTCGGCATCTTCCTGCATATCCTTGTAGATATCTTCCGTTTCTATGTCGTAACAAAGACTGTCGGTGTCGCTGAACAACAGCTTGGAGTCGGGATACTTGGTCATGATGTAGTTGTAATGAAAGTGGAACATGAGCACCTTGCTGAGGTCGAGAATGGTGAAACCAACTTGAATGGGTTTATCCAGAAGCAGATCCACTTTGCGCAAATTTGTGGAATGAAGGTTTGGCCACAAGTTTCTTGAACCGCTTTTCCTGGTGAACGAGTTCCACTTGCATGCGTTTTCTCACATTTTCCATGGTTTTGCCAAACACAGAGTTGTTCATCAATTTGAAGAAGTCTTTCACAAACGGGTTCTTGGCCAACTTTCTCTTTTCCGTGTTTAAGGAGATGTATTTCTCCAACCATTTGCTCTGTGCAAACATGATGGCACGGTGCACCTTCGTGACTTTTAATCCCAGTGAGACATATTGCTGTAAATTTCTATAATGAAGCACATATTTCTTCTTGTCACACAAGTTGGGAATGAGCTTTTCACTAGGTTTGCCTTTCATGTTTAGATCTTTCCGTAGCTTCTGACTATGTTTTGACAATTCTCCCACCTTAACACATTTCCGTTCTGGAGCCACTGGATAGTGATTATGACGATCATGGATTGAATATGGGTATTCCAAATCCACCTCTAAAATGTATCCAATCTCGTCATCTTCATCCACATCCATAAAGTCAATGGATTCTGGCTCGCTCACCCACATAAATCCACTTTCCGGCATGCTTTGCGACATGGCCCAGCCATACAAGTTGCTTGCATCCAGGTACGTCAAGTAGTTGGTCGGTTTCGTGGGATCATAATCTGCTACGTAGGGGTTATTTGCTTTCGCATACTTGTGTGTGATGACAGATATTCCTCCCAGTAGACCTTGTTCAACCATTTGGTACATGTCAATGTCGTTGATCAATTCCAATTTCACCTTTGTCGCTTTTAGCATGGCATCCCACGACAGTCCTGGCGCTGTATAGTAGTGAGCAGGATCCAATTCATACGTGTTGAGACATACTTGACGAAAGTTTTCAAACACGTCAGCCAGCAGCAACACATCTGATTTCAGGTATAGGTCATGGTATTCGCCAAATGTAGTACAGTGGAATGTCTCCCACACCTTCTGCGCATGCGCATAATCCTCATCGCTAATGTCTTCTTCACTAAGCAGACTGTAAAACTTATCCTTGGACGGCAGTTGTGTTTCAGCAAACTTGGATGGTTCATCCACGTAATCGTAGGGGTGCACTCCCTTTCTCAACAGTAAATCTTGTTGGTCGCTATCGTGAATGTGTGACGTCATGTTATAAAAGTTGTCTTTCTCTTCTGCTGCCAGGTTGGATACCAACCTCTGTAGAGAAGTACTCATGAACTGATAACTGTCCGTAAATTTCAGATTGCTCATGGTGAATGCAATATATTTCTCAACGGTGTTGGGAATGACTGTAATGGTTTCGTTTTTGAACTTTCCAATTTCTTCCATGATCAAATGGCTGTCATAACCTCGTAAATTGTGGGAAAAGACAGGAATGATAAAAGAATCTTTCACATCCTGCTGATCCTTTCGAAATCGGAATTGCAAATTGCATTCACTATGTGCAGCTCCGCGGTATTTGCCATTGATATGGTCATGATCTCTCACACGATCTGCTCCTAGAGGCTCATGACAAATGTAGCAATCTGTGGCGTTCTTGTAATGCTCTTCATCTTCATGAGTCATGACCATTTTCTTTTTCTGTTGTAAACCATGCACAATACGATCACGCTCATTCACCATATGGTCTAAAAAGACTTTCACAGCATTATCTCCTCGATACACGACTGGTGCACGTGTATCATACTGGCTCACAACCACATAGGCAAAGCTGTTTGGACGATGATGCTGATACTTGTCTCCTTCTTCATGTTTTTTCGTGTAACATTCAAAGTCTGCATAAATGACAAACGGCGCTCGCTGTTGTTTGGCTACATTCTTGAACTTGATGAAGGGTTCCTTGGGGAATGATAAACGTTGTGCTCCATGCTTGTCACACACTTCGCGATGCTTGTCTAACAGATCTTGTCGTATAAACCCGTGAAGACAGTTGAAACAATAAAATGCTGCATTCTTGCACTTTGATCGATAAGCCATAAGCCTGCTGAAATTCTTGATGAGGCAGTAATGCCTTTTCTTGTCATTGCTAGTCAAAAGCAAGTTGATTTCTCTGGCGCTGGTGTTTCGACTCAGTTGTATCGGAACAACTACATCATGTTCATATCCAAACACGTTGATAGACACATCATTCTCTTTTTCAAATTTTGGAATGTCTGTAATCGGTGTTGGAAATGTCATGCCTTCCACCTTCAATTCGTTCTCAAATACCTTGTATTGATGCACACGCTCTGGGTTTCTATTTGTTGAAGGGTGAAGGTGAGCCAGTACAGACCATAAGAAGCACTTGTTGTCTTTATTCTGAATGTTTAATACACCTCCTGTGTTCTTCACTTTCTTCGGTAGTGGGATAAAACTGCTTGCTTGAAGAGGCGCTGACGTAGCTGTATGCACTTCAATATACAGTATGTTATCCAACACCCAGCCAGAACCTTGTCGCTCATGTTCATCAAACCTGGTAAACAATTCTTTATAGGCTTCTGGCAAGTCCTGCTCAATATCCGCTGGATTGTATGCTGTATATGTCGGACTGCTGATAAAGGCATTATCCACTTGTTCTACCATAACACCTTCAGCATTCGCCGTCAGTTTCTTGAAGCGTGCATGTACGACAATATACCATTTCATGCCATGGTTTAACGTTTCTAGCAAATGTCTCTTAATCCGGTTCTCTTGTTGTCGCATTTCAAGTAGTAAATCCGACCCATCTTCAGGCTCAAACCGTTTTTCCTGTGCGTTTCCACCAAGACTCACTCTTCTGCCTCTGCCTACTTGACCTGTCTTTTCTTTCTTTGAAACATGTTCTTCCATCATGCATGCATGTGTCTCAAACACATCCAAAGATGAAAATATCTTTGCACATCCACAGCAGAGGACTGGATCAGGTCTTTCAATACCATCTTGCACCGTCTTTCGTCTCTTGGCTTCAATGTGCTCAACAAGCTCTTCACGAGCACGTTTCAACTTGGCTGGTTTGCATGTATGTGCTACGAACAATTCCAGAGATGAAAATGTCACATCGCAATCATGACAGTAGACTGTCGCCATCGTTGTTGCTGTTGCTGTTGCTAGAACTGAAATGAGGTAAAATACACGTTTCACTCTTCCTTTTATACCACTTCGATGATGTGTTAACTCAGCAGAATTTATCACTGATAACGTCTTACTCATTTATACCACTTCGATGTAATCAAAATATGGTGTGTAACTTGTTCAAACGTGCTCAAAAATTGCTGATTTAGCAGAATTTATCACTGGTTGGATATAAATCATTTCACCTACAGTTGTACAGTTGTTATACAGCACAGACATCTGGCGGTGAAGCTTGACGATGGTATTCATCCGCAAAATAACACACGGCCCCCTGTAAACTGAATCAAACAGTGACATTTTCATGCAAATCGGTCAACTATAGCGGAAGTTATCTCATTTTTAAGTTAAAATGGTGGTATGTTACAATTATGCATACAGCCACATGCGCAAATAGCATATGATCACTTTATAGCAAAACTTTATACAAAACTGAATCAAACGGTGAAATTTTCATGCAAATCGGTCAACTATAACGAAAGTTATCTCATTTTTAAGTTCAAATGGTGATATGTTACAATTATGCATACAGCCACCGGTGTTAATAGCCTATGACTACTTAATGTTAAAACTAGATATAAAACCGAATCAAACGGTTAAAATTTTCATCAAATCGATCAACTATAGCTTAAGTTATCCCCACTTTTTCACTTTTTACACAGTTAAAATGGCGGCATGTCACATTATGCATACAGCCACCGGTGCAAATAGCCTAGGACTACTTTTTAACAAAACGTTACATGAAACTGAATCAAACAATGAAATTTTCATGCAAATCGACCAACCATAGCGCAAGTTATATCACTTTTTTCACTTTTCACACAGTTAAAATGGCGGCATGTCACATTGTGCATACAGCCACCGGTGCAAATAGCCTAGGACTACTTTATAACAAAACGTTACATGAAACTGAATCAAACAATCAAATTTTCATGCAAATCCGTCAACCATAGCGAAAGTTATTTCACTTTTTCACTTTTTACACAGGCAAAATGGCGGCATGTCACATTATGCATACAGCCACCGGTGCAAATAGCCTAGGACCACTTTATAACAAAATGTTTCATGAAACTGAATAAAACAATGAGATTTTCATGCAAATCGACCAACCATAGCGAAAGTTATTTCACTTTTTCACTTTTCACACAGTTAAAATGGCGGCATGTCACATTATGCATACAGCTACCGGTGCAAATAGCCTAAGACTACTTTATTACAAAACATTACATGAAACTGAATCAAATAATGAAATTTTCATGCAAAACGACCAACCATACCGAAAGTTATTTCACTTTTTCACTTTTTGCACAGTTAAAATGGCGGCATGTCACATTATGCATACAGCCACCGGTGCAAATAGCCTAGGACTACTTTATAACAAAACGTTACATGAAACTGAATCAAACAATGAAATTTTCATGCAAATCGACCAGCCATAGCGAAACTTATTTCACTTTTTCACTTTTCACACAGTTAAAATGACGGCATGTCACATTATGCATACAGCCACCGGTTCAAATAGCCTAGGACTACTTTATAGCAAAACTTTACATGAAACTGAATCAAACAATGAAATTTTCATGCAAATCGGTCAACTATAACGAAAGTTATCCCACTTTTTCACTTTTTGCACAGTTAAAATGGCGACATGTTACAAATATGCATACAGCAAAACCACTTACTGAAATGGCTGCCATTGTTGTTGTATCCATCGTTAACTTTTTTGTTGTCATGTTGTTGTTATGTGCGTGTATGCGTATGGAGACAGAGAAAAAAAATTGCCCTCCATCTGGCGGATGAGGGGGGCTTATGAAATGAAACGCTCTGCCCTGGTGTAGGTATATGTGCGCGGGGAGAGAGAGAGTGTGGGAAATGCTTTAAAAAAAACTTTACCTTCCAATAGGAACTTTATGGTGTCGTCGCCTTGAACTCATGTAAGCTTTCTTTTCCAAAAAAACACCTCCACAAGCCTCCAATGAACATTTTCTTCCTTCCTTTCAAAAAAAAAAAAGTTCCACACTTCAACGGAAGTCCGTTATTTCAAATTACGAAAACAAAATGACGTTTCGTTTACGCACACTCTGCTGTGACGTTTACCCTTCATCATGACGTCATCCCAACACGCGCGCGCTCCATCCATAAAACTGAAGCAGATAGAAACAAACAGACAGAATGACGTCACTTCCGGTCCAGACAGTATGACATCACAAAGTGTAGTGGAATCCTTATTTCCTATCTACTAAATTCACATAATTGTCACGATTATTCAGTTGCCCATTCATATCTTGCAGCCATTTGAAACTCAAAAATGAACCTTCCAAGGGTATATCTGCCACTAAGAAACTAACACTTCTTCTGTAATCGGTGTTGGAAATGTCATGCCTTCCACCTTCAATTCGTTCTCAAATACCTTGTATTGATGCACACGCTCTGGGTTTCTATTTGTTGAAGGGTGAAGGTGAGCCAGTACAGACCATAAGAAGCACTTGTTGTCTTTATTCTGAATGTTTAATACACCTCCTATGTTCTTCACTTTCTTCGGTAGTGGGATAAAACTGCTTGCTTGAAGAGGCGCTGACGTAGCTGTATGCACTTCAATATACAGTATGTTATCCAACACCCAGCCAGAACCTTGTCGCTCATGTTCATCAAACCTGGTAAACAATTCTTTATAGGCTTCTGGCAAGTCCTGCTCAATATCCGCTGGATTGTATGCTGTATATGTCGGACTGCTGATAAAGGCATTATCCACTTGTTCTACCATAACACCTTCAGCATTCGCCGTCAGTTTCTTGAAGCGTGCATGTACGACAATATACCATTTCATGCAATGGTTTAACGTTTCTAGCAAATGTCTCTTAATCCGGTTCTCTTGTTGTCGCATTTCAAGTAGTAAATCCGATCCACAATGACGGCATGTCACATTATGCATACAGCCACCGGTTCAAATAGCCTAAGACTACTTTATAGCAAAACTTTACATGAAACTGAATCAAACAATGAAATTTTCATGCAAATCGGTCAACTATAACGAAAGTTATCCCACTTTTTCACTTTTTGCACAGTTAAAATGGCGACATGTTACAAATATGCATACAGCAAAACCACTTACTGAAATGGCTGCCATTGTTGTTGTATCCATCGTTAACTTTTTTGTTGTCATGTTGTTGTTATGTGCGTGTATGCGTATGGAGACAGAGAAAAAAAATTGCCCTCCATCTGGCGGATGAGGGGGGCTTATGAAATGAAACGCTCTGCCCTGGTGTAGGTATATGTGCGCGGGGAGAGAGAGAGTGTGGGAAATGCTTTAAAAAAAACCTTACCTTCCAATAGGAACTTTATGGTGTCGTCGCCTTGAACTCATGTAAGCTTTCTTTTCCAAAAAAACACCTCCACAAGCCTCCAATGAACATTTTCTTCCTTCCTTTCAAAAAAAAAAGTTCCACACTTCAACGGAAGTCCGTTATTTCAAATTACGAAAACAAAATGACGTTTCGTTTACGCACACTCTGCTGTGACGTTTACCCTTCATCATGACGTCATCCCAACACGCGCGCGCTCCATCCATAAAACTGAAGCAGATAGAAACAAACAGACAGAATGACGTCACTTCCGGTCCAGACAGTATGACATCACAAAGTGTAGTGGAATCCTTATTTCCTATCTACTAAATTCACATAATTGTCACGATTATTCAGTTGCCCATTCATATCTTGCAGCCATTTGAAACTCAAAAATGAACCTTCCGAGGGTATATCTGCCACTAAGAAACTAACACTTCTTCTCTTCTCTCCAATTGTAAACGCGATCTCTATTTTTCCTACTACTGACATATCTTTTCCCTAAGCATTTAAGACACGACATCCTGCCTCTTCTATAACGAATTTCTCTCAAATAATGATTTAGCTAAGATATTAACTGATGCCCCAGTGTCCAATAACATTGGAATCGGTTGTGTTGCAACACTTGCGAACAGATATATTCCTCTAGTCGTTGTTCCTATTGACTTTAACTCTTCGCTGCACTTCCTAAATACGTCTGGATGGGTAAGTAATTCAATGGAAAGTTCTTAAAAAATTTGTGCGATCAAGTTTCTGTCGAAGTTAAATTTTGAAGTATTCTCGCAGTTAATCTGATAAACAGTTTTGATATTTCTTTGATTTTTCCATTAAATTATTACACAGCCTTTAGTTGAGTCTATTGGCTCTTCTAATCTCTCCCACTTTCGGGCTTCGAAGCTTAAGGAGTCATGTTTAAACATGGGATCCTGTTTTTAGATGGGCATTCTCTCTGGAAATGACCCTTTCCTAAGCAATGGTTGCAAACTAAAGAAGCATAATCTCTGTTCCTCTTATAGGTGTCTTCCTTTTTACCCTCGTTCTTATATCGACCCATCTCTTTAAGATGATTACATATCTCATCTAGATGTTCATCATGATCTTCATTCTCAGTATCATCATCGTCTTCCTCGCTGTAAGTGTTGATGCATTTAACGAAATCTCTCCTGACATAATTTCTTAAACCTTTGCGGCCTGTGAATTTTCTCTCCTTGTCTCTTTCACATGTGTCTTCGATCGACTGATAAGATTGCGCAGCTTTTATTACATTTTCCAGCTTTCGAATTTCTCCTTTGATTGGTCAAGAACTTTGATAGCTCACGAACTTTAATGCTTTCAAATAGAGCAATAGACATAATTTAATCGATAAATTAAGGTTTCTCATAAGGAAATGCTCTTCTCGCCAAATTCCTTTTCTTATCGTTGTGTTCTACAGTATCGTCTTGGCTGTTGAATTTTTTTTCGCAAACAGTGACGATCTATAATGATCCGTATCTCTAGAACTAAAACGGTCATCAACTAGAAAATGAATCCGTTATAAAATTCCTTGATTTTTCGTCTAAAGCAGTGCTTAATTCAAGTAATTTCTCTTGATCGTTCCATCTGAGACTGTGAGACATCAATTCAAGCTGATTCTTGAAAGCTCTCCACTCGTCTCCGTTCCCTGAGAAACCGTAATTTTGTTTGCATTTTAACCTCATTTCGGTATCTATTTCTTCCTCTACTTCCTCCTCTCCGGTTCCTTGATGTATTCCCAGATGAATATCCATCGTGTGATGCATAATCATTGTTCATGTTCCTCCTATTGTTGTTGTTACTGCGATGAAAATTACGGTTGGGACTCCTTTCATAAGTATTATCTCGATAATCATGCAAGTCTGCAAAAGATTCAGCTGCCCTGTGCCTCTGATATTCACTTTCGTTTTATCTGATGTAACTGAGATGAGAAAGTTTTTTATGGCTCTAAAAATTTGTGATAGAAAAGTGGATCAGTTGTCCGTTTTTTTTTATTAAGTCGTTGGTCAGTTGGCCGTTGGTCAGTCGACCGTGGGTCAGTTGACCTACACCCAGCGGAAGATTACTTGAGGATTATTTCGCGTAAGAATTTGCCGTTTTGAGCTCCACTTCATTAGAACGAGAGACTCATTTGCCACGATCAAACCAGGCTGTTTTTTTTCTGGGGGGCGGAGGGGGGGGGGCACTCGGGTAAGGGAGTCTGGACGTCGATTGTCTCGGATTTGTTTATTACAGTAAAACCTCTTCAAGTGAACACCTCTAATTAATGAACATTATTTTTCGCTCCCAAATTTCCCCATTGGCTTAACTATTGGAAAATTGAACTCTATTCTAATGACTGAACGAATGTAGCAACAGACCCCCCGGAACAGACCCCCCTTTCTTTGTTAGGAACAGACCCCCCTGAAACAGACCCCCCCCCCCCTATTTTATATATATATTATTTCCTGAGATATATTTTTAGAAATATTTTTTATACAATTTTAAATTGTTATTTTAAATTTCGTGTTTATTATAAATATAACACCTTTTCATCACGATGAAAATATGTGCCAATGCCCTTTCATCGGGATGAAAGGGATGAAAGGATGTATTGATGTTGTTTCATCTGGATCAAAGAATGATCGCAATTGCAATTTGATTGCAATTGTGGTCCTTGCAAATGGATAAAAGGAATAAAAGCATGTATTGATGTTGTTTCATCTGGATCAAAGAGCGAGCGCAATTGCAATTTCATTGCCATTGTGGTCCTTGCAAATGGATAAGAGGAATAAAAGTATGTATTGACGTTGTTTCATCTGGATCAAAAAGCGAGCGCAATTGCAATGTGATTGCAATTACGGTCGATTGCAATTTTCTGGGAATTCTTCAAGTATGTAAACCCCTCGAAACATGAGAGTTCATATCATTCGCTTAACGAATAATTTTCAACAACATGGAATTCATCAAGAACCTGAAAGGGGGGAAACACTCTGCTACCAAGGCTATACAGACACAAGAAAGAACAAGAAAAAGACGTCAATCCGATGGGAATGCTCGAAAAGAGGCTCGCTACAGTTGCAAGGGGTCTTTCACAACGGACATCGCCGTGGAAAACGTCTACAGACTACTGCCATGACCCACACAGTATTGAACTGGCAAAGACAAAACAGGCGCTTAAAGACCGAGCGACATCAAGCCGCGAGCAAACGTCCACCATCCTCAGCCAAACCCTACTCAATGCCAACGCCGATGTTCGAGCACAGCTTCCGTCAACCGAATCCATGCGTCGCCATATCTGAAAGCTGAAACGGGGCGCACTTCCTAAAGAACCGTCCTCGGCCGGAAACACCCACACCCCGACCCAAGAGCCGGAGATGTAGTCAATAGAAAGTAAACAATAAATAATAATAATGAAACAATGGGGGAGGGGGGTCTGTTCCTACCACTGCAGAAAAGGGGGGTCCGTTCCGGGGGGGGGGGGGGCGTCTGCTCCGTTTACCTGACTGAACACCCCGATATTGTGAATAATGAACACTTCCTCCGGTCCCGACGCCAGGTTTCTCTGTGTCTAAATACACCTGAGAACTGAACCGTATTCATCGAACATGCATATTTTGTTCTCTTTTGTAGCTATTTTATTTACCTGTTTCTTTATCATTTTTTTTCTATGTTTTATTTTTTGTATTACCAACACTATTGTGGCAACACAATTCGCCGCTTCAAAACCCCTTTTTGCAAAATGGGTGGCTCTGTATCTTAATGTAAGTCCTAAAACCTAACTTGGGTTTAGCTGTGACACTGTGCATACCATATTGGGTATGCCTTCGTGTTTACTTTACCTCTTGGGCCATGTCAAAACAGTAGCATTTCGACACATTGAAAAAGGTTGTATTTTTTTTCTTCGCTTAATTAGAAAAACACGGTTATTTATGATTGATAGTTTTATTTCAAATATCACCGGCGTGAATAGCGGGGTTGGGCGTGGGGAAAAGTGGGGGTATCTCAGAGGTGCTGGGTAGAAAATGTTTCAGACTTACGTGCTTCGTGTAGCCACGCAAACCATTTCCCGTATTCCCTAATTTTTCTCACACTCCCTCTCGAAATAAGGTTGAAGCTTAAGTTAAGTATTCGGTCAAACTACAGGTCTGAAATATTCAATATCGAAGCGTCGAAATGTTTTCTTAATTTAAGTTAGTAAAGTAAAGTATATTAAACAGAGTTGGGAGGGGGGAACAAAGTGGTACTAGCTGCTTACTGAACAAACTGAATGTGGTCTGAGTTTTATGATTTAAAGATTCTCTGCCTGGGGCTGGTGTAGCTAGGACAGAGGGGGTGGCGGGGGGGAGGGGTAGCCAGACGTATGCTACCTTACATACCAAAGCCTGAAAATCAATGACGAAACCCACTGTTAAAAATGGGGGCCTTAAAGCTAAGAAACACAAATTTTCAGTAAAACATAGAATTTGAAACTGAAATTTAAAAATGTATCTTTTTTTGGATAAAACATGAACAAATTCTATAACGCGAAAATACGGTCTTTATTACGTGCCGGCGTGGATTTTACAAAGCAATACACAAAATGCAATCCTTGACGAATTGAAAATGACCACTTTTAGCAGTGCGAACTGCTCTTACCGAATTTCGATCATTCGTCGGGTGTGGGGGGGGGGGGGGGGGGGGGGGGGGGGGCGCTTGCCGAGACTGAGAGACGATAGGCGGTGAAGCATCTTTGGGGAGACATTTGAGGCATGCCCCTTCCCCACCCCTCCCCCACCCCTCCCCCACCCCTTCTACCCCCATACTGCCACATTTTCACCGCTCCCTTCCAAACAAAAAACAACAACCTTAAAAGTTTGACTTTGAGTTACCAGTGGGAAAAGTCTGCTAAACGAAGCTTTCCTCCATAATTGTTCACTCACCCCTATAATGAAAATCCTGGATCCATGCTTGAGCCTTCTCCCACCCCATCACTCCCCCCCCCCCCTCACCCCTTGGCATTTTTATAAACGTCTGGGCATGACTCGGCGATTACTGGTTATTAGATAATAAACACACCAATCTGTATGTTCAATAAAACTACGTAAAATAGTCCTGTAATCACGAATTTACATTCCATTTTTCGCTCGAAATCTAGCTTGTGTGGAGTATTTTAAATGAAAATGAAAAAAGTATTTAAATTAATTTTAATTAAAAATTGAAAAAAAGACATTTTCTGTGAAATGCACTGAAAAAGACAATAAGTTCAGGAAAAAGGAAACAAGCATCAACATGAAGAAAGGTTTGATTTTTTTTGGCGATTTTCATACGGTTTAGAGTTCATATGTTGTGGACCATCTGTCACACTGGTGCTTAGGAGAAAAGTCTCACTTCGAATTTTGTGTGGTCAATAATTTAATAGTTTGAGCGTTTTACTTCTTGGAAAAGGTACCATTAGAAAAATTTTTAATGCTACTTATGATATCTCAAGTGTTTGTTTATATAGCACAATAGCAGCTGAAAATTAAATGAAATAAACAAAATGGCGACTAAGAAATGGCCAAAGTTAAGCCACCAATCATTGAAAAAGGTTTTGCACTATTTAATCAAAAGTTCTGAATCTTAAAAAAAAACCAGCATAAACATTATCATTAAAAATTATAATTAAAAATTAACAATAATACTTCATGGCAGGTGGCAAACCGTGTTTCTCTGGCTCTATAATCTCTGCTTGCGGATGCAGAGGACAGTAAAAACACGTTTGGCCCCCTCGACCAAACCCCCATCCCCTCCCCAACGCCACAATGTATTATTGTAAAATGCATGCAATTTAAGCCATGTTTGAGAAACAGAATTGGAAAACTATTTTGTTTCACCCTTATTCCCTTGTTGTAGCGTCGTGAAATTGCCTGTAAAAGCTTTTTTCGATGAGGTTTGTACAGCGCTGCACTTCATGGTAAATTACCTATAAATCGCGTGAGAATTATACCACATTTAAAACAAGGTTGGACATCGGTATAAGCACTACATTGATCCCCTAGGGGGGGGGGGGGTCGCTGAGTATTAAATGAAAAATACCCCTTTTTTGAACGAAAGTGGACCTCCGCGCGGACCGCGTCTGGCCTCAAAATTAAATCCTCCCTTTCTCCGCGTTTCTTCCTCTCTTTTTGTTTATTTTTTGGAGGGGGGAGGGGGACACGCATGTAAACACATAAGATACCAAGTGCCCCCCCCCCCACCACCGCCCCCACATTCATTCCTACAAGTCCCCGTTCACGCCTGAAGTAGTTTGTGAACATGAGAACACATATCAAGCGACTTCCAACCCGTGCCTTTAAGTGTAAAAGATGGCTTCATAAATTACCCCATGCAAGATCACAACAATTTATGTTGTTCTGTTAATTATTATCCAAATAACGGAATATCAAAAATAAAAATATTATCAGTACTGAAGTAACACAGCTTGTGTCTTAAGTTCTTATTGTTATTTTAGATAAGTTAATGAGCGCGATCACACCCGATTTGGAGGTGTAGTTCTTCTGTGGATCAAAGATACTGTGATTCCTTTTTGCACACAGTTCGGAGGACCGATTTCTGACGGCAAGAGAATGGCTGTACTTAAAAAGAAATGGTAAGATGATTTTCTTTATAATGATCAGCCTAAGTATCTGATTAGAGTCTCCCTGATACACAGTTTTCAACTGATCCTAGTCATTTCAACCGATTCTAAATTATGGATACCAAATAGAAGAGCAATCTGGCTCCAGACACATGGAAATTGGTTTAAGGCGGGGGGGGGGGGGGGGGGGGGGAGGAGGCAAAACGAATGGGTCAAGATGCTAAAGCTTAAAGTGTGAAGGACACAATTGAAGGGAGTGAGCGAAACTCTCAATGCAAAATCCACTCAGAAGTCAGTCTTTCGTGAGACAGAAAAGAAAGTTGTGCGTATAGTCGGCGTTATTGTCCAACACTGGCAAGCCACCAAATCTCGTTATCTTAAGGCGGGTTTCAAGTGAATGGTTTCATATTCGAAAATGGTAGACGAAATGAAATGCTAGAATAATCATATTCCTTTATATAAGAACTAGTCTTTGAGCTAAACAATCATCATCATCATCATCATCATCATCATCATCGTCATCATCATCATAATCATCATCATCATCGTCATCATCACCATCATCATCACCATCATCATCATCATCATTATCATCGGCATTATCATTATCATCTTCGTCAGAATCATTATCATCACCAACATCACCATCATCTTATGTTTTTTCCTTGATGCAGGCATCTTCTCGCCGTAGTGTTTGTAGCTGTGATCCTTGTCGCTCTACATTTTGCTTTGAATTCAAAGAACACGCTTCCTTTGACACGTGCTGCACAGAATGCTTCTAGCACTGGGACTAGACCACACAAACCCAGGAGTACATGGCAGAATGTCAACATTACATCCTCTGAAATGAATGAAACTCTGTTTTTGTACAAAGCCTACTTGGATGACAGAGATTTTAAGAGACCTTGTATTCGACTGTTTGTTGTATCTAAAGGATATGTACACACCCAGCCGCTGTGTAATTTCTGGTATGACAACTTTAAAATTAATCACACAATGCTGGCTAGACTAGACAAGATTGAAATATCAAAGTATCCAGTAAACGGAGTACATTATTCTCAGTACATGATAACTTGTTCTTTGAACGAAATTCACCAAAGAGTACCGAAATATATTTCAATATCTCTGGGTAAAAATCGTTTCAGCAGTACTCCGTTGGAGGTTGAAATACCAGAACCTGAACAGAACGATAATGCTTCAGTTGGTATTGAGATCGGAGTCTGTTTATCTTCTCAATACGGAAAGGTCAATGACTCGGACGCGCCGTTCTTTATACAATGGATGGAGACACTTTTATTTTTTGGTGCTTCACAAGTTATTATGTACAATAGTACGCTGCTTGACATTGGGAAATTCAAATTTTATACAAAGGCAATCGAATATTATAAAAGTAGAAACGTTTTCAAATTCATCCATCTTCCATTGCCGTATAGTCCTGCTACTTTTCCTGAAAAACGATTTGTTTCTGAGAAACACGCTGTAGAGGTGGTCCGCATGATTGCGTTGAATGATTGTCTTTATACATATAGGAAAAAGTATCCATACATTCTAAACATCGATCGAGACGAAATCGCTGTACCAATCTCGAACAATACTTATCAGCAATTTCTAGAATCATTTCTCAAATCTGATGCTAGAAATTCGCAATTCACGTCTATTACTGTTCGCAGTGCGTTATTTTATACCTTTTTTAAACCGTATCAACCCGAAATCCCCACTTATCTACCTGTTCACCGATTCGTTTATCGTACACACATAGGAAACACTTCTGGCCTTGCAAAGTCTTTTATCAATACGAAGCAATGCATTAATATGTGGAATCATAGGTGTACGACAGGCAATGCAAAATTTACATATGTCAATCCGAAAGATATAATAGTACATCACTACCGTGCATCGTGTGCCTTCGGTAAAATGTGCGAAACAGAATGGGATCGCCGCCAGCTCCATAATACAATATCATCAAAATATGGCGCCCATTTAGAAAAACAAACTCTGAAAGTCCTTAGAAGTATAAACTTTCCAGGGATTAATTCGTCCTAAAACAATGATCATGTTTGTGAAAAAATTACTGGTAATTGGCGTTTATTTTGTTCTGTTCCAAGAAATGTTTTCTCGTTATTAGTAGCAGTTATCTTCTAGGTTTTCATGAGATTTTAAGTAAATTTATGTCTTATTCTAAATGTACTGTAAAATTACTCAAATTAAATCAGCTTCAGTAAGACTCACCTTGCTGCACCCTCCTGTGATAGTGGTTTTTTATGACGACATCAGATCTATATTTTATATTAATTGTTTATATTATAATTTTGCTTTAAATCTGCCATTCTGTTTTTACTGGAAACATTTATAGTATAATGTGTCTTTCAAATTCTATTGTTGCTAGAAACTTATTTTGGTCAGAGTATTTAAACTAAGAACTAGACCTAATTCGCAACCGAGTTGCGAAACAAACACTTGAGATACTAAAAAAATACTTATTGGCTGAGCTAAAAATTTCTTATCTTATTTCAGTTTTTAAATTCGCATTTTGATTCTTGATTCTGTTCCGGTTCAAGTTTGCATGGAGAATAAAAATTTTCAGACATAATTAACATTGCTGTTATAATTTAAAATTAGATGCTAAAATTAGATATTAAATAAAACCTAGCCATTTGGAAATCATTAAAGAACACAGCAATACTTTATAGAAGATCAACGATGTCAGAAGCACATGCTAACCGTTTTCGCAATAATAGTCAACTTCCGGTTTTTTTTTTATTGACCGTGCTCCAAATGGCCAAGGTCACCGAGGTACCCGTTATGTAACGTTTTTAGGCCCAAATGATCGAAAATGAGCTCAAATTCACTCTACCTCGAACCTTTTTAGAGATAATAGTCAACTTATGGTTTTTGACCTTGACCGTGGTACCTCTTATGTAACGTTTTTTAGGCCCAAATGATCGAAAATGAGCTCAAAATAGCTCTCTCTCTCTCTCTCACCGATTTCGAGATAATAGTCAACTTCCGGTTTTTGACCTTAACCGTGACCCAGAAGGTCAAGGTCCCCGAGGTACCTGTTATGTATGTTGCTTAAGCCCGCAGGGTTGAAAATGAGCTCAAAATCACTCTATCTCTAACCGTTTAGAGGTAATAGTCCACTCACGGTTTTTGACCTTGACCGTGACACAGAAGGTCAAGGTCACCGAGGTACCTCTTATGTAACGTTGTTTAGGGCCAAAGGGTCGAAAATGAGCTCAAAATAGCTCTATCTCTAACCGTTTTCGAGATAAGTCGGCCTGTCGTTAACGGCGCGTGAAGTCACGTGACCTTTGACCTTGATCCTTTAGGTCAAGATTAGTGATCAAACTTTTCCTTCTACAGAGTACGTTTTATGTATTCAAGCTGGGATTTGAGCCCCTTCATGGCTACTTTTCGTGATTAATAGGCGTTTCAAAAAATATTTTTATCTCGCTTTGACCTTAACTCTGAGGTTCCAGGTAAAAAAAATGGCGGATTTGACGACAACTCATTACCCTCTTTGTCTCTGCCACATACCGTCTTTCTACGACCAACTCTGTAGGAGGGGTTTTCTTGAAAACCACTTCGAGGTTAAAAAAATTTTGACCTCAATTTGACTTTGACCTTCAAGGTAAAGGTAAAAATTGTTGCGGATTTGACGACATCTCATCACCCTCTATCACTGTACCAAATTCCATCATCCTACGTCAAATAGCGTAGGAGGGGTTTTCTGGAAACCTCCGTGACGGAAAAAAGGCAGAAATTTCGAAAAAAACTGCAAACTTATACCCATTTGCAAACGAACTTTGCAAGTGGGAACTATGCACCTATCAAGGTTTTCGAAATAATATATCGTCACAAAATAGTAAGATTGGTCAATAAATGAACACTACACAGTTATCACTACCACATTTCCGTAGCATTCAATACATTCACAAATTATAACGCAGTTATTTGCAAAAAAAAGTTTAATAAAAATACAACATTTGCTCTCCGTGCTCAACTTTTCACTGAATGCAGCATTGAAAAAAGTCCAGTTCAAAACAACAGTACTGCATGGTCACCTGGCCACAGAGTAGCTTTTCATTATGGGAGAGGCAACAAGCCACATACAACCGTATCGATCTGCATTATACGTGTACATAATCGCGTGCCTACAATAGGCACCTTATACTGTGTGATGTGTGTGTTATAACACTTGTGTGCATTACAGGGGGCGTTTTACAGGGCATTGGAGAGTTTAAAGTAACTTTTATCCGTCAATTGGTATTCAGTTAAGCGTTCTGTGTACTAATAACAAAAATTTCCTCTTTAAAACCGACCATGAACAAAAAATCGAAAAATGACGTCATTATGACGTCAGACGCTAAAATTAAGGCTTTCACGAGGTCCTTTGTCAAAAAGTAGTCTCATAACGTATTTGACGCCAAAGCTCTAGCTCCAGCCGTTTTGAAGATATTAAGCTCTAAAATATTCATGACGTCATAAGATGCAGAAGATGACGTCATACGTAAAAAGTTTTCGTGTGGATCGAGTTTACCACATATCCTATCTGTGTGCCAAGTTACATTTTCCTAGCTCAAACGGCCTCGGAGGAAATGCGCGGAAACCAAGTGACGAAGAATAACAAAAAAGCGAAATATGAAAAAAAATATAAAAAAGGGAAGAAAAGAGAAATGTACGGAATTCGAGGTAATTTAAAATCTCCTTGGGACGTTGTCCCAAGTGTAAATTAATAGCGACACAAATGCTGTTTGTAGTAGAGGTGTAGTATGATATAAAATTGCTTTAACGAAGAGTCTATGTTGATGGAAGATATTTGCATTACAGACATTAAACTGTCACAAAGAGCGTATGGTTATTCCTCTCAGAGTAATTTACACTTGGGACAACGTCCCAAGGAGATTTTAAATTTCCTCGAATTCCGTACATTTCTCTTTTCTTCCCTTTTTAATTTTTTTTTTCATATTTCGTTTTTTTTTTTTTTGTTATTCTTCGTCACTTGGTTTCCGCGCATCTCCTCCGAGACCGTTTGAGCGAAGAAAGTGAAACTTGGCACACAGATAGGATGTGTGGTAAACTCGAGCCACGTGAAAATGTGTTTACGTATGACGTCATCTTTTGCATCTTATGACGTCATGAATATTTTAGAGCTTAATATCGTCAAAACGGCTGGAGCTAGAGATTTGGCGTCAAATACATTATGAGACTACTTTTTGACAAAGGACCTCGTGAAAGCCTTAATTTTAGTGTATGACGCCATAATGACGTCATTTTTCGATTTTTTGTTCCTGGTCGGGTTTAAAGCGTGAATGTTTGTTATTAGTATACAGAACGCTTAACTGAATACCGATTGACGGATAAAAGTTACGTTAAACTCTCCAATGCCCTGTAAAACGCCCCCCCTCCCGAAATGCATACAAGTGTTATAACATCTCACAGTATCTCACAGTACAAGGTGCCTATTGTGGGCACGCGATTATGTATAATGCAGATCAATATGGCTGTATATGCGGTTTGTGGCCTCTCCCATAATGAAAAGCTACTCTGTGGCCAGGTGACCATGCAGTACTGTTGTTTTGCAAGTAGGTGGTTGTGATGAACTGGGCTTTTTCAATTCTGAAAGCAGTGAAAAGTTGAGCACGGAGAGCAAATGTTGTATTTTTATTAAACCTTTTTTACAAATAACTGCATTATAATTTGTGAATATATTGAATGCTACGGAACTGTGGTAGTGATAACTGTGGAGTGTTCATTTATTGACCACTCTTACTATTTTGTGACGATATATTATTTTGAAAACCTCGACAGGTGCATAGTTCCCACTTGCAAACTTCGTTTGTAAATGTGTATAAGTTTGTAGTTTTCCTCGAAATTTCTTTTTTCCTTTTTTCCGTCACGGAGGTTTCCAGAAAACTCGTCCTACGCTATTTGGGGTAGGACGATGAAATTTGGTAAAGTGATAGAGGGTGATGAGCTTTTGTCAAATCCGCAACAATTTTTTACCTTGACGTTGAAGGTCAAGGTCAAATTGAGGTCAAAGTATTTTTTACCTGGAAGTGGTTTCCAGACAACCCCTCCTAGAGAGTTTGTCGTAGAAAGACGGTATGTGGCAGAGACATAGAGGGTAATGAGTTGTCGTCAAATCCGATAATTTTTTTTGACCTGGAACCTCAGAGGTCAAGGTCAAAGTGAGGCAAAATATTTTTTGAAACGCTTGTTAATCACGAAAAGTAGCCATAAAGGGGATCAAATCCCAGCTTGAGTACATAAAACGTACTCTGTGGGAGATATTTTTTATCGTTTATCTTGACCTAAAGGTCGAGGTCAAAGGTCACGTGACTTCACGAGCCGTTAACGACAGGCCGACTTATCTCGAAAAACGTTAGAGATAGAGCTATTTTGCGCTCATTTTCGACCTTTTGGGCCCAAACAACGTTAGATAACAGGTATCTCGGTGATATTGACGTTCTGGATCACAATAAAGGTAAAGAAAAACGGAAGTTGACTATTATCTCGAAAATGGCTAGAAATGAGCAATTTTTAGCTCATTTTCAACCCTTTGGGCCTAAACAACGTTACATAGCAGGTACCTCGGTGACCTTGACCTTTTGGAGCACGGTCAAGGTCAAAAACCGGAAGCTAACTATTATCTCGAAAACGGTTAGAGATAGAGCGATTTTGAGCTTATTTTCGACCTTTTGGGCTTACAAAACGTTACATAAGAGGTACCTCGGTGACCTTGACCTCCAGGGTCAAGAGCGAGGTCAAAAACCGGAAGTTGACTATTATCTCGAAAAGGGTTAGAGACAAAGCGAATATTTGAACTCATTTTCGATTATTTGGGCCTAAAAACGTTATATAAGAGGTACCTCGGTGACCTTGAGGTTCTGGGTCAGGGTCAAAAACCGGAAGTTGAAAATAATGTCAAAAACGTTTAGAGATAGAGCAATTTTGAGCTCATTTTCGACCCTTTGGGCCTGAACAACGTTACATAGGAGGTAATCGCTGAAGTTGGCCTTTTGGAGCACGGTCAAGGTCAGAAACCGGAAGCTAACTACTATCTCGAAAACGGTTAGAGATAGAGCGATTTTGAGCTTATTTCGACCCTTTGGGCTTACGAAACGTTACATAAGACGTACCTCGGTGACCTTGACCTCCAGGGTCAAGGTCGAGGTCAAAAACCGGAAGCTGACTATTATCTCGAAAACGGTTAGAGATAGAGGGACTATTTTGAGCTCATTCTCGATCATTTGGGCCTAAAAAACGTTACATAACGGGTACCTCGGTGACCTTGGCCATTTGGAGCACGGTCAATGTAAAAAAACCGGAAGTTGACTATTATTGCGAAAACGGTTAGCATGTGCTTCTGACATCGTTGATCTTCTATAAAGTATTGCTGTGTTCTTTAATGATTTCCAAATGGCTAGGTTTTATTTAATATCTAATTTTAGCATCTAATTTTAAAATATAACAGCAATGTTTATTATGTCTGAAAATCTTCATTCTCCACGCAAAACTAAACCGGAACAGAATCAAGAATCAAAATGCGAATTTAAAAACTGAAATAAGATAAGAAATTTTTAGCTCAGTCAATAAGTATTTTTTTAGTATCCCAAGTGTTTGTTTCGCAACTCGGTTGCGAAATCGGTCTAGTTTTTCAGCCAATTTTCTCATTGTAACGGTTTGATAACACTTAATGTTATGCTCAGTATTTTCTATCAGATTCATTAATTTGTTAAATAATGGTTTTGTAAAAAAACAATATTTCAATGAATATAGCTTGTATTTCACTAAAAATAGTGTATATTCTCATTCCAACGCGTTACCGTTTTAAATAATATCCACTTAGGTTCTGTTTGTTCATGTTTTAGACTTGTATAGAACTGAGCAAAGCTAATGGAAAAATTAGATTTGATAATATATCTATTAAAACTGGCTTGAATCTATATTCATCTCAGTCTTTCCCTTATTTCTGCGATGCTTTGTCAGTTAAATACTCTGTGGGTTATTCAGTCTATTTGACTAGTGTTAATAAATTAATATACCATTATATTTGAGTTGGTGACATTTTATTACATCTTTTTATAGAGCATCAATAATAAGGGATATTTGGGCAGATTTCATTCTTTTTGTATCTTTGTATTTACCCTCTCGTTCCCTTGCCTGATATTTTACTGAGAAAGGTAAGAAGGCATAAAAAATGTGCTGACATTCAGCTTGGAAATTTTGTGTGTACTCAGTATATTAGGATACCTTTTCTAGTTTACACTTGGGACAACGTCCCAAGGAGATTTTAAATTTCCTCGAATTCCGTACATTTCTCTTTTCTTCCCTTTTTTACACTTGGGACAACGTCCCAAGGAGATTTTAAATTACCTCGAATTCCGTACATTTCTCTTTTCTTCTTTTTTTTATTTTTTTTTTTTTTGATATTTCGTTTTGTTTTTTTTTTTTTTTTGTTATTCTTCGTCACTTGGTTTCCGCGCATCTCCTCCGAGACCGTTTGAGCTACGAAAGTAAAACTTGGTACACAGACAGGATATGTGGTAAACTCGATCCACAAGAAAAATTTGCTACGCATGACGTCATCTTCCGCATCGTATGACGTCATGAATATTTTAGAGCTTAATATCTTCAAAACGGCTGGAGCTAGAGCTTTGGCGTCAAATACGTTATGAGACTACTTTTTGACAAAGGACCTCTTGAAAGCCTTAATTTTAATGTATGACATCATAATGACGTCATTTTTCGATTTTTTGTTCCTGGTCGGTTTTAAAGCGGAAATTTTTGTTATTAGTATACAGAACGCTTAACTGTATACCAATTGACGGATAAAAGTTACTTTAAACTCTCCAATGTCCTGTAAAACGCCCCCCCCCCCCCGAAATGTTTTTTTGCAAGAAGTGTTTTGCAAGTAGGTGGCTGTGATGAACTGGGCTTTTTTTTCAATGCTGCAAGCAGTGAAAAGTTGAGCACGGAGAGCAAATGTATTTTTATTAAACTTTTTTTTTACAAATAACTGCGTTATAATTTGTGAATATATTGAATGCTACGGAACTGTTGTAGTGATAACTGTGGAGTGTTCATTTATTGACCACTCTTACTATTTTGTGAAGATATATTATTTCGAAAACCTCGATAGGTGCATAGTTCCCACTTGCAAACTTCGTTTGCAAATGGGTATAAGTTTGTAGTTTTTCTCGAAATTTCTACCCTTTTTTCCGTCACGGTTTCCAGAAAACTCCTCCTACGCTATTTGACGTAGGACGATGAAATTTGGAACAGTGATAGACGGTGATGAGACATCGTCAAATCCGAAAAAATTTTGCCCTTGACTTGAAGGTCAAAGTCAAATTGAGGTCAAAGTATTTTTTACCTCAGTGGTTTCCAGAGAACCCCTCCTACAGAGTTTGTCGTAGAAAGACGGCATGTGGCAGAGACATAGAGGGTAATAAGTTGTCGTCAAATCCGCCATTTTTTTGACCTGGAACCTTAGAGGTCAAGGTCAAAGCGAGATCAAAATATTTTTTGAAACGCCTATTTATCACGAAAAGTAGCCATAAAAACGTACTCTGTAGGAGGAAAAGTTTGATCACTAATCTTGACCTCACGCGCCGTTAACGACAGGCCGACTTATCTCGAAAACGGTTAGAGATAGAGCTATTTTGAGCTCAATTTCGACCCTTTGGGCCTAAAAACGTTACATAAGAGGTACCTCGGTGACCTTGGCCTTTTGGAGCACGGTCAAGGTAAAAAACCGGAAGTTGACTATAATTTCGAAAACGGCTAGCATGTGCTTCTGACATCGTTGATCTTCTATAAAGTATTGGTATGTTCTTTAATGATTTCCAAATGGCTAAATTTTATTTAATATCTAATTTTAGCATATAATTTTAAATTATAACAGCAATGTTAATTATGTCTGAAAATTTTTATTCTCCATGCAAACTTAAACCGGAACAGAATCAAGAATCAAAATGCGAATTTAAAAACTGAAATAGGATAACAAATTTTTAGCTCAGTCAATAAGTATTTTTTTTAGTATCCCAAGTGTTTGTTTCGCAACTCGGTTGCGAAATCGGTCCAGTTACAGTTTTGGTTTTACTGTCCTCTTCACTCTAAAAGTAGAGTTTGAGTTGTAAATTACAATGTGGAGTTGTATATATATTACATATTCAGTAGTTCAACCTAACGGCCTTATATATAATGTTTAAATTCTTTATGCCTCTGTACCTGATGACCATATTCCCTTCAGACAAAATAAAATAAACTAACCTAATTTCGTTTTCTGTTGCATCTATATAGGTATATAATCAAAACAAAACTTTCCACATAGCAATGTTATGGTCAAGTAAATGACACAATATATGTTTCATTCTTTCTCTTATAGTCGTAATTCAGTAACATCCCTACAGAAATACTTACGGATCAAAATGTGAAAAAATAACACCAGGAACAAACTATATAGGGTTTGCGCACGTGATTTTTTACCATATGGCCAGGTACATGTAAGTCAGTGCGAAAATTTTTGATCTCAGAATGGATGATGGGGAAGATATTTTTATAACGTAAAATAAATTTGGCGAAGTTGAATTGAAAAAACAGTGGCATATCATTTTCGGATTTATCAAACAGAAATTTATCAGAACTTTGGAAGATATGAATAAACAATCTGGACCATAAACTGAACAATTTGATAGTGACACGGATTTCGTTTTGTCTCAAGTAGATCTCAACATTCTCAAGAATAATCCATTTGAATTGACTCAGTTTTTCGGATTGGGTATTGAAAACACATGTCTTGGAGATGAAGCATGATTGTGACGTCATAACTCAAAATTATTTTGCTGTTTGCGGGTATTATTTTTCCATGAAGATCCGTTCAACTGTGTTGACCGTTCCAACAACCCTCTCCCCGGGTCTACTTTATTGGAAAATAATACCCGCAATTTTAAGACAATTTAAGAGTGCTTGTCTAAAGCGTGTCTCCTTTCTCTTTTTCAAAAGTCACCTTGAATATGAACACTAGCTCAACAGCTGGGTGTTTTCTGAAATGAATGTTAACTCCCACTGCATTATGTGTCTAGCTGACGGTAGCCGGCAAACGAAAGTGTCGTGCGGTAGCTCTCTATTGTTCTAGTCGCCACTTTTTTTCATCTCGAAGCTGCATTGTGAGGAAATCGGCAAGTAGTGGCGCTTCTCGCCGACGTAACAGACACCACCTCTCAATTACCTGTCACTATGACCCGTAAATCAAATGGACAGACTTACCGTGCACTTCTTGCATGCGTGATACAGTTTGCGATGAAAATCCTTGATTCTGTAGCAACTAACAGTAACGTAAAGTTCTGCTCCTCAAACAGCAGTTCTGCAACTCTCTCGGGAATCGTGGCTGAGGGAAAGCCATACATTACCTCCTTTTGCTACACGCAACTGGCTGCGATCTCCGGGTCTGCGTATGGTGAGACGTACGAGGTGAGCTACTTAATGAGGCGACTTGTGGGGGTCTGAAACTCGAGCTCTTTATTACCGAGCGAAAGAGCCTAGAAGAGATCCTCCACTGTCTGTTTCATGCCTGGTTTCCATATCTACCAACACATTTAATCTCTTCGGAATCTTGTGTGGCAGTAGCGTTACCTGGTGTTGTATTATTCCTCACACCTCCATTTGCTCATATCATGGACGACGTCACCTCCCCTTGCGTCCTGATGTAACATACCGTCGTGACGCTGTGTATCACATTGCCCTGAAATTCCAGCCGAAGGATTTTCAGCGCTTCGCCTACTGCTTGCATTTCTAATACATTCAATAATGTCACTAACTCGCAGTGGAGGCGCACCATGGTAATCAGAATAGTTCTGATGATTAAATGAACCGAGTGTGAAATCGAGTACGTCCACTATGAACACTATTACCCGTTTGGGTCCTATCTCCAACTTCTCCAGGTTCACCAGTGATCCTGCTTTGATGATTTTGTCAAGGAGCATAGGAAAAAAGCCAGAAAACCACAAAGTTCGTTAATGAGGTGTTCTAGGGCCCCGACCAGCTCGAATCATCTGAAACGAAAAACCGCTACTACTGAAACGCGGTAAAGTTCGCACGACATGAGCCAGCTCTACAATCTCGTCCGCTCCGTAAGATACCACCACGAATGGATGCAGGTTCAAGCAGGCCTCCTGCAGTGGGGGTGATGGCGACATCTATCTGTTAGGTATATGCATCTCCATAGCAGCAGCTTACTTTTACGGGGAAGCAGCCCGCAAAGTTCAGCAAGCCAAGACGAGTTTTGGCGCGAGACATAGAGAGATAAGCCGGAATTACAATAGACACAGGACTACAACATGACAAATACAGTAGGAACTGCTGCTAGGCCGTTTGAGGAAAACAGCGATGGCGTTTCCAATATGTCCGCTTCCAAAGGAAGGGAACGGCAAATGACTAATCCACGACTACTCATGGGCTGACGCCTGAGCACTCTACAGTTTCAGTTTCGCCTGACAGACATTTACGTCATCGTCGATGTAACAGTATTCTTGACGGGACAAGGATTTTGTATGTTTAAGGCCAATCTAAAATCCGCTTATCGTCCCGTCAACCTTAGCCAGTTCTCCCTGCAATTACGTCTTTGGAATGGGAGTTTGACAGTGATTCGCATTACACATATATGACTTACACGCGTCTCGTGTTAGCCCGCCTAGAAGAAGCACATTTCTTCATCCCGGTGCCTCACCTTCCTTGGTATTACGGTAAACTCGCTGGACTGCACCCTTTCAATCCCTCTAGGCAAGGTATGGGAGTCTCTGGGTAGCTGGGTAACACATCGCAGCAAATACGTTTCGTGAGTTTCGCCGGTCACTTACGTCGTTATGCTCCTCCCTGCGTCGCTCAATTGATCGCGTCCACATTACCCAGCGCGTATCAAAAGAAACGATCAGCATGCTTATTAAGTGATTCAACGGTACTGACAATTTTACCATGGAGAAGGCTATGACCGAATCTGCTCTGCACATCGTTACGTACTCAAGCCTGTGCTTATGTCCAGTTCATAGCAATAGACTGGCTCTACTGTAACTGGTCATGCATATTCCTCGCTTAGACCAGGAACACATTGACATCAAGGAATCAGCTGTCGTTTTCCTTGACACCAGGCGATGGTCGCTGATCCTCGCATGCCACACAATCACCTTCTTCACAGAAAACACCGTGACTCCCGGAGTTCGAGAAGAAACACGCTCGCCTAGGATATTTTAGCACTTGGCAAGCCTTTGACTTGCAAGGGCTATATGAATTTGTGCTAGCAGCCGTTGATATCTTTTTTTTCTTGACAGTGATCGGATTTCCTGTGTCATCTCCTCCACTGGCACTACGGGCCCTGGGGCCACGAAACTTGGGAATTAGGTAGAACTTGACATGAACGCGTGCATGACACTTTTATTTTTGCCTTCGATTTCGTTTTCTTATTTAAAACGCCATGTGTAAAGTGTATATTTTTGCAAGTGAATGCGGAGCATTTAATGCGCAGCACAGAACGCAGAGTTTGTCGGCTTTGTGTGAGCTCTCACTGCGTAAATAGATAGCAAGGCGTATGTCTGATCAGTCAATAAAACCTTGAGTCAACAAAAAATAAAAAGATTACTCGGCTTATAAGACGTATCCAAGCTGTGTTGTTTGCAATATATTAGTCAAGAAATAACCCATAAAGGAAGTATTTTTGCCTTTTTTTTTTGTCAAGTGTTTAATATTTCGCCAGCGAAATGAGGTTCTAGTTTAGAGGATAATCTTGTGCTGTGTGTTCTCTATAACATTAAGCTATATACAGCAGCCGTGCTCGAGGACACAATCCCTAGAGTCATAGCTATTAACAGGCTTCTTTCGCACCCGCAGCAATCCGTGTCCCTGTGAGTTGGGGAGTGGTTAGACACTCTGAGAGTGCGAACAGCCGGCGGAGCAAAGCAAACATCTGCCCATTTAGTATTTAGTGTACAAACAGTAGGGGGAAAGTGGGAGTTCTTAAACAGGAAGTGACGTCATAATGACGTCACGAGGGGTTTTAGAAGCCCCATGGGGTTTCTAAAACAGTGACGTCATAACGACGTCATGGACGTGATATGGACGTGATATGGACGTGATATGGAGGTCATATGGAGGTCTTTTGGAGGTCATATGGAGGTCATATGAACGTCATATGAACGTCATAATGACGTAATAGGGATAGTGGGCAGCCATTCAAACGAGCGGCCATTCAAACGGGCGGCCATTCAAGCTGGTGGCCATTCAAACGGGCAGCTGGGGCAAACTTTTTTTATTTTTTATCTCTCTCTCTCCACACACATAAGACAGTAGACGGGCAGACGGACAGATTAAGCGTTTCATGTCATAAGTCAAGGTATTTTTAACCCAGACGGCAACTTTGTTTTGCTTTCTCAGACGGGCAGACGGACAGATAAGACACCTCCCCAAACGCACAAGTTCTCCATTTTATAAATAGAGAACTCATAGCTACATGGTTAGAGCTAATCTATAAGGCCCCCCTTAAAGTAAAAAAGGAGTATAAAAAAGGGGTATAAAAAATAGCCCCCCCCCCTTTTTTTTTTTTTTTTATTTTATTTTTTTTTTTAGCTTTTTCCACACTCTCATGCATGCACACACATACTAACACCATGGCACGATTAGCGCTTATTTCGTATTAGTGTGTGGCCCTTAGAAGGGCCGGAGGTTTTTGCTGCTGCTGCTGCTGCTGCTGCCCGACTCAGTAAAGCTCCATCACATCCTGGATAGGTCTGCTGCACTGCGTTAACTGCTGGCCATTGAATAGAAAGTGGGCGCTTGATACACCGCAGGAGAAGCACCGGATTGTGTAGTCATCGTGCAAGGCTGTTAGCTGCGTCCACACAGATGCACAGTATATGCATAGTTGGTGCCCGCACTCTGCCAGTACCCGGTCTGGGGAGAGCATACAGCCGCATCCAATGCAGAATTCAAGATCCTGCTGTAAGTAGAATCTTCCCCAGGCCGGGTACTCTTCTTCTTCCAGGTGGGATGGAATTGCCTCCCCCAGCATCATGGTTCGGAAAAATGCTTCGTCATAATGCCCAGCCTCAATATCACGCAGTCGCTTTCCGAGAGTCACCCTCCGGTCAAAGAAGATCGGAACACAGAGGACCGAGGCGTTGGCTGGGTCCGGCAGCAGCTGGTAGTAGAAGAAGCGCTGTGGTGATGTTGCTGGCGGAGTCACTGGCACGTGAACCTCCCTCACTCCTCTCAAAGTCAGCACATCGTTCAAGGCGAAGTAGCATTCCATCTTTACGGAAGCAGTTGCAAAGCGGTTGTGAGCCTGAACTGAAATGACTAGCAGTTATATACCACCTCAAGTGAGGACCCCCCCAAGAGTGAGGAACCCCCCCCCCCCCCCCTAGAGATAGAAGCAGGCTGACTGCATAAAGTGAGGACCTCCCCCCGAGTACTCATAGATGTGCTCTGTCAGGACCCCCCCCCCCCCTGGCCAGCATATAATGCGAGGATGGCCGCTAGAATGTAGTAGTATATAAATGGGGGTTAAAGGCCACGTTTCCCAAAACAAGCAGCAAGATGTCTACAACTCGTACAATCACAGTGATGCGAAACAGCAAGGCAGTGACGCTGACAACAGAATGCTACAAGTGTTATGTGTGGTTAGAATATGCAGGACAACCACACAACTGCCCGGTACACCACAATGCACCACGTCGGTAGTGTTGCAAAACCTGCGGTGGTTTGCTATGGTACAAGTTTACGGCAACATTACCTGGACCAGAGCCAAGCACAGACTGCTGGTGGTGCGGTGCAACGCTGAGAAGCATCAAATATTACAATTTTCATCCTTTCAAGTGCTCAAGAAGACCTTTAACGATGGAGCAGTTTTACAGATACCAGTGTAGTTGCGGAAACCCGACTTCTTGGTGAAGAGCCAACTTACTAACATCTTTCGGCCCTTCTAAGGACCATCCTCTGTTGTGAAATGAAAACGCAAATTCTGTCTATGTATGAGTGTGTATAAAAGGGGGATGTCTGAGATTACATTTCAGCATTTCAGTTTCAGCAGTTGACGGAACAACAACCAGCTAAGATGAAACGTAAAGAGCATGGGAAAGGAGCAAAGAGACGAAAGATGGAAGAAGATGACATTTGGCCATACGGTCCAGTTCAGTGTATGGAATGCAATGTGGAATTTCCATCTATGGATACTTATGAGAACATACATGTAGTAAAGCTGAGGTGAAAGGAGCAAAGAGACAAAAGATGGAAGAAGATGACATTTGGCCATACGGTCAAGTTCAGTGTATGGAATGCAATGTGAAATTTCCATCTATAGATACTTATGAGACACATACATGTAGTAAAGCTGAGATGAAAGGAGCAAAGAGACAAAAAATGGAAGAATATGACATTTGGCCATACGGTCCAGTTCAGTGTATGGAATGCAATGTAGAATTTCCATCTACGGATACTTATGAGGCACATGCATGCATACCACCTGAGATGGAAAATGTACCTCATGAAGAACATGTTTCAAAGAAACAAAAGACAGGACAAGTAGGGAGAGGTAGAAGGGTTAGTCTTGGTGAAAACGCGCAGGAAAAACGGTTTGATCAGATTTACTGCTTGAAATGCGACAGCAAGAGAACCGTATCAAGGCACATTTGTTGGAGACCTTAAACCATGGAATGAAATGGTACATTGCCGTGCATGCACGTTTCAAGAAACTGACAGCAAATGCTGAAGGTGTTATGGTAGAACAAGTGGATAATGCATTCATCAGCAGTCCGACATATACAGCATACAATCAAGCAGATATTCAACAGGACTTGCCAGAAGCCTATAAAGAATTGTTTACTAAGTTTGATGAACATGAGCGACAAGGCTCTGGCTGGGTATTGGATAACATACTGTACATTGAAGTACACACAGCTATGTTGGTGTCTCTGGAAGCGAGTAGTTTTATTCCACTACCGAAGAAAGTGAAGAAAACAAAGGGTGTGATAAACATTAAGAATGATGACAACAAGTGTTTCTTATGGTCAGTATTGGCTTACCTTCAGTCTCATGACGGCAAACCAAATCGGGTGAATCATTACAAACCATTTGAGAAGGAATTAAAGGTAGAGGCTATGACATTTCCGACACCAATTACTGACATTCCAAAGTTTGAAAAGGAGAACGATGTAGCCATCAACGTGTTTGGATATGAACAAGATGTAGTTGTTCCAATACAACTTAGTCGAAACGTCAGTGTGAGAGAAATCAACTTACTTTTGATTAGCAATGACAAGACGAGGCATTACTGCCTCATCAAGAATTTTAGCAGACCTATGTGTTATCGATCAAAGCATAAGTGCGCATATTTTAATTGTTTCAACTGTCTTCACGAGTTTGTACGGCAAGATCTTTTAGATAAACATCGTGAAGTGTGTGACAAGAATATAGCACAACGTTTATCATTTCCCAAGGAACCCTTCATCAAGTTCAAGAATGTAGCTAAACAATAGCGAACACCTTTTGTGATTTATGCCGACTTTGAATGTGTCACGCAAAAGCATGAAGAAGGGGACAAGTATCAACATCATCGTCCAAACAGCTTTGTCTATGTGGGTGTGAGCCAGTACGACACACGTGCACCAGTCATGTATCGAGGAGACAATGCTGTGAAAGTCTTCTTAGACCATATGGTGAATGAACTTGATCGTATTGTACGTGGTTTAGAGCAGCCAAAGGAAATGGTGATGACTCGTGAAGACAAAGAGAATTTCAAGAACGCTGTTGATTGCTACATTTGTCATGAACCTCTAGGAGCAGATCGTGTGAGAGATCATGACCACATCAATGGCAAATATCGCGGAGCTGCACATAGTGAATGCAACTTACAATTCCGACTAAGAAAGGATAAGCAAGAGGATAAAGATTCTTTTATCATTCCCGTGTTTTTCCACAATTTGGGAGGCTATCATGGAGGAAATTGGGAAATTCAAAGGTGAAACGATTACAGTCATTCCCAACACCATTGAGAAATATATTGCATTCACCATGAGCAATCTGAAATTTACAGACAGCTTTCAGTTCATGAGTACCTCTCTACAGAAGTTGGTATCCAACCTTGCAGCAGAAGGGAAAGATAACTTCTACAACATGACCTCTCACATTCATGATAGTGACCAACAAGATTTGTTGCTGAGAAAGGGAGTATACCCCTACGATTACCTGGACGAACCATCCAAGTTTGCTGAAACATAGCTACCATCAAAGGACAAGTTTTATAGTCAGCTTAGCGAAGAGAACATTAGCGATGAGGATTATGCGCATGCGCAGAAGGTGTGGGATGCATTCAACTGTACCACATTTGGTGAATACCACGACCTGTACCTGAAATCAGATGTGTTATTACTAGCTGACGTGTTTGAAAATTTTCGTCAAGTGTGCCTCAACATGTATGAATTGGATCCTGCTCACTACTATACAACACCAGGACTGTCGTGGGATGCAATATTAAAAGCGACAAAGGTGAAGTTGGAATTGATCAATGACATTGACATGTACCAAATGGTTGAGCAAGGTATACGTGGAAATATATCTGTGATCAAACACAAGTATGCGAAAGCAAATAAACCCTACGTAGCAGATTACAATTCTAAGATACCAAACAACTATCTGATGTACCTCGACGCAAACAACTTGTATGGCTGGGCCATGTCACAAAGCATGTCGCAAAGAGGATTTATGTGGGTGAGCGAGCCAGAATCCATCGACTTCATGGATGTAGCTGAAGATGATGACATTGGATTCATTTTGGAAATGGATTTAGAATATCCAAATTCAATCCATGATCATCATAATCACTACCCAGTGGCTCCAGAACGGAAATGTGTCAAAGTTGGAGAATGGTCAGAGTACAGTCAGAAGCTGCGGAAAGATCTGAACATGAAAGAGAAACCCAGTGAAAAGCTCATTCCTAACTTGTCTGACAAGAAGCAATATGTACTTCATTAGAGGAATTTACAACAGCACGTCTCACTGGGGTTGAAAGTCACCAAAGTACATCGCACCATCATGTTTGAACAGAGCAAATGGTTGGCAAAATACATTACCTTGAACACGGAAAAGAGAAAATTGGCCAAGAACCCGTTTGAGAAAGACTTCTTCAAACTGATGAACAACTCTCTGTGTTTGGTAAAACCATGGAAAATGTTGAACTGGTTCACAAGGAAAAGCGGTTCAAGAAACTTGTAGCCAAACCTTCTTTCCACAAATTCAAAATTTTCAACGAAGATTTGACCGCTGTACATTTGCGCAAAGTGGATTTGCTTTTGGATAAACCCATTCAAGTTGGCTTCACCATTCTCGACCTCAGCAAAGTGCTTATGTTCAACTTTCATTACAACTACATCATGGTTAGTATCCCAATGTCAAGTTGTTGTTCAGCGACACCGACAGTCTATGCTATGACATAGAAACGGAAGATATCTACAAGGATATGCAGCAAGATGCTGACCTGTTCGACACAAGTGACTATCCGCCGGATCACTTCCTACATTCCAACGTGAACAAAAAAGTGCTTGGGAAAATGAAAGATGGGACAGCAGGCATCCCTATTGAAGAGTTTGTTGGACCGAAAATGTACAGTTTATTGTGTGGCGGGAAAGAAAAACATACAGCTAAAGGCATCACTCAAGCTTGTCAAAGACGCATTAAACATGTGCTGTATAGAGACAGTTTGTTCAAGAAAACTCAAACAATGGCTACAGGACACATTATTCGAAGTCATAGTCACCAGCTTTTCTCGGAGAAATTGAGAAAGGTAGCCGTCTCCCCATATGACGACAAGCGATATGTATTATATGTATTGGATGATGCCTATTCCACCTTAGCTCATGGACATTATAAGGCTGTGGTATAAAAGAGGGGAGGTCCTCCAACGTAAGAGTTATTTGAGGTGTGAACATTGAAGCGTTAACATGGAACGTGGAAGTCGTAAGAGATCTGCAACTGATATGGATACTCTTGCAGATACAGTTAAAGACTTAAAAGTTAAAAATCCTACCACTACCATCAAGAAATTGAAAGTGGAGACGGCACCAACACCACAGTCGTGGGATGGAATGCTTTCTCTAGGAAATGGAAAGTATATCAAGATTATGAAACAAAGCAATGAAGGAGTGGTAAACATTCGCAAGTACCAGAGAGATGAGGGGACTGGAGGAAACCGTCCTACGAAAAAGGGTATTTTGCTGACAATACCTGAATGGAAAATGTTGAAGAAACAAGTGAAAGAAGTGGATAAGAGGCTTCGAAGACAATAAGACGGCTCATAACAAGGTATTCCCATCATGAATGCACTCATGTTTAACGGTGGTGCTTATCTTACTGTAAATGAGAGGAATGAAGTAATAATAGGTTCTCGGATAATTTCTGATTATCGGTTTAAACCTGAAGTGTGGAAAGACTTTAAAAACATATCGCTTAAACCTGGATTTAAACGCAGACTTGAAAATAAAGTTGAAGTGTATGTGATTGAACATGATTCTAACATACGTGTTAGATTCTGGAGAAATCTTTTACAGGATTATCCACTGGATTATCATGCAGTTGTGCCAGATAATCCATATGCAGATATGATTTACTTTGATATGAAGAATTGGCTCGTAGTCTTACGATTCCTAGAAGCTATACAACATCCACTCTTCACAATCTTGCGAGCATAAAAACGTCTTTGCAGACAAGGAGACAGCTCATAGTTGATCTAACTGTTGAACGAGATGGAAGACTTTTTATCGGAATATGAACCAATTACACATGGATTCTCATATCTGAGAAACTTATGTGATGACATTGTGCTAAGACATTTTGGAAAGTATATCATTCTATCACCTGAAGAACAATCTGTGTTGAAAGACCATCTAGAGAAGTTGAGGATACCTGGCTTTCTCCTAATACTCTCAGAGGATTTAGAAGTGCGTGTGACTGAGAACTGTCTCGACGTGTTTGTACGATTTCGCCAATATGACGAGCTTACAGAATGCTACGACTACATTACCCTCAACACAGTGGAATGGTACGCTCTGTTCCAAGCATTGGATTGGAAAGAACCTGACGCTTGAATTCAAAGAGGAAGGAGTGCAACTCACGCGGGGCACCAAGTCCATTAAGCTCACACATCCCATGTGTGTTATGGTGATGGACATTGACATGAATGATCATGGATATGAACTGAAACTCTCTGAACACGAAGATGTTAAAATAATAAAATTTGGTAATGGATAGTGTTATGCTAGTTTTCATAGCATTTACAAACGTGAGTGTAATGTCTATGATACATATATTAATTTATATTGGTATGAATGGCATTTGTTTATCGATGTATTGAATGTATTTGTGAAATAGAGGTTTAATGTAAAATAATTGTTAAAATGTAAATAATGTATAACACAATAAAAAAAGAATGTTGTATAAAACTGTCTTGCTTATTTACAATATCCATAATAAAATTAACAATTACCAACAACTTAACTAATACAACATAACTAATACAGCATCAATAAAATAATGGTTTATAATGTCTATATACAAAATCCTTTACAACAAAATCACCATCACTTCTTCTTAATACATCAATGATTTCAAAAGGACTGTGTCCTCGAGCTCTTTGAATTATATAATACACACAATAAAATCCACATGTAGATGATATCGGTGTTTGTAATGGAACTGAATTATAAATGAAATTAAACTTTAAAAACTTATTCAAACGACTGTCTATAGGTAAAAGTCCATAAGAGTCAAAATATTCTGCAGGGTCTTCGTCATAATATACTGCCACCCAATGCTCTCCTGGCTCATCATGATCGTCTGTGTTGATGATATAGGCACCGCTTTGTAAAGATGGTAACTGGTCCATGGCAAACACACCTTGAAACAAGTCTTTTGTCGCAACATCATGGGATAGGATGGCTTCTATCTGCTTCGTGTTCATGACTGGTAGTCGAATTGAATGCTACGATTTGCACTTATTTCAACAATGTTATCAAATTCAGCATACACTATAATATTGACTGTATTTTGCAAGGCACCAGCAAAATTCATTTCTAGTCTCAAATTCCCATGTTTGATAAGGGCATAATGATCATCACTATAATAATCAGGTGTTAAGTCAAAAGAAAATAAAGAATAACCTCTAGGCCAATCTTCCCGTTTTATAATGGAGCTTTTCTCACCATCCAATCTATCAAAAGATTTGCAAAGAGTTTCAAAAGCATCAAGAGATTTGCCTCGATTTATATCAAACTTGAGAGGTTTGGATAGGACTGGTTCACCATCAGAGTAAAGCTGCATAAAGTTAAGATCAAAATGTTCAAAATTGTATGGATTTCTCAATACTGTTTCAGCAAAGGATTCATTATGAACCATTCCAATGACAATACGTTTTGGTAATTGGCCTAAAAAGATGCTATCTTTCACAAAAGATTAAAATCCAGTTGGAATAGCTAAAATTTTACACTCTTTTCTATTAATAATAAACTTTTCATCAATAATAGATTAAAATCCAGTTGGAATAGCTAAAATTTTACACTCTTTTCTATTAATAATAAACTTTTCATCAATAATAGACTTTTCATCAATGCATCTGCATGTCCCAACTGAATACCTGGACTAACCCTCACTTTGCGAATGGTTAAAAACGCTTCTCTCACTTCTACTTTAAAACCATTATTTGCAGCCATTAATACATATTCATCTTTTTGTCTATGTAAACGTCATTTCATACTAACACCATTGGGAAGATAACGATCCTGCTCAAACAAATCTACCCTTAAACCACCTGTAAGCATAAACTCACGGCTTAGACGTGTATACAAATAGCGATTATGTAAACCATTATTTCCTGTTTCAGCTAGATCGTCACCATCAGCATTTACATGAAAACCTGATACATATCTTTCATGATTAGGTCTTATCACCTCATGAGTATTCATTGACCCGGCAGTATCTTTAAAGATGAGACGCATAGAGCGCTCAGAATGGAGACTTTCTTCCGAGTCATGAATGAGATGAGATATGCTGCTGGTATAACCATGCGTATTATTACTACGTGATATCAAACGATCATTTAGAAATAGTTCAATATTGGACCATAACCCATTAAACAAATCATTGATACATGACACGTTATCATCTACACCACACAGTGTTCCATCAGCCTTTACAATGCGACATACAATATGGAGTTTACTGTTCTTTAAATCTAGATATTCTTCTGTACTCGCAGGAATGTAGAATTCTATTGGAGCACCCTCTCTAATGGTAGTCATTGGTTGATAGTCTACATTATAACTTTTTTCTACAGCAGTTTGCGTTGGTGGTATGTGAAACCATTCTAATGGAGAAAGACTACATTCACAAGAATGATTATGAATTAAAGACGTCATCCAAAAATATCTTTCTTATGTTTTGTTGATGTTATCCGTTTAGCTGCCTTTCGTCTTCTGACACGTTTTGCTCGTTTCGCTCTCTTTTGTCCTCGTAACCCACCACCAAACATACCTTGTGCTACTCGACCTGTAACATCTTTCGCGATATCTTTTGCAGCCCTTTTAAGATGTGGTGCAACGATTTTAGCCCCTGCCTTAAGCAGTGGAATAGCTTTGCGAGCCAATGATCCCAGTATTGAACCAATACCATCTCCATATTGTATTCGCGCTCCTTTAAATCCTGGTAATTCTCCACCCACTTGACGAAGAAAATGGTTGCGATATATAGATGGATTGTGTGTGTATGCTTTCATAATGCTTTTGGTCGGAAATGAAGTTTACAGATCACCTTTCCAGTTTGACATAGAACATTATGACCTGTGTCGTCCTTATTATTCATTTCTATCACGTCAGACTTGGATGTGTTTACAGGAACATAATAAGGTTCTCGATAACTTTTCATGATAATGTCTCCATCATGTCCTTGTATTCCAACAGAACGTAGCAAAGGAACATAATAATCACCAACAACTTGTGGCTCACAAATACTACTGTATACATAAAGTGTATAAAATCCCTGTTTCACATCAGCTTTATATTCAGCTGTACACGTTTCAGTATACCATTGATCTGGGATAAATCCTAAAATCTCTGCTAATCCAGCGGAGAATGACACTTCAAAGCCATAATTTAGAAATAGAAAAACGCGTCGTCTAATTTTATCATACTTTATCTGAATAGCTTCTTCAAGGTCATCTTTCATAGAATTAGTCGCTTCTTCATTGACTGCGTGACATATCTCTTGTATGGATCTGTAGTAACCATAAGGAATATTGATTGTGTCAAGAACAGAATCTATAAGTGGTTGTTGTCGATACTGAATAGAATAGTCCATTCCATGTCTCATTGTTTTCCCATGTATGTGGATATTGAATTTCAGCTAAAGCCACTTCATATTTTCCGTTCAGATAGATGGTTCGAGGCATACGAATTTGATAATTCGAAGTCTTGTTGTTGGGATAATAGTTCATACTAGCATTGCTGGGTAAAGTAATGTAAAAACTTGTTGACTCCATGACAGCTAAATCGTTTATGTGATGTAGATAGACCAGATGTGTATATACATTACTTCATGTTTGACACTCTTCATCCTCACTTTCTACTTTGCTGTCTACATTGTTGTCTAAATTGCTATCTACATGATCTACATTGGTATCTACTACTTCTCCCTGACAACAAGCACTAACACACCTAATTTTTACAGGAATAGTATTTTTATTTCCATTTTCTTTACAACAACAACACCATAACTCTTTAATCCATGTTAAAAAATTTCCCATCCTTCTGGAAACAACCTTTGTTGACGTTGTTGTATCTCTTTTGTAATATCTTCACGAGTTGTCTTTTTGCCAAAAACAGTTTTTGGAATATTAGCGTCTACAATTACCTCAATAAACTGCTTCCAACACTAAAGAGCCGTGTCATACGCTCATCACTATGACATTTGGTCATTAAGTCATCAATGATGAGTAAGTTTGGTTTTTTTTTCGGGTTAAAGCGCTCTTCAATGTTATCTGGAATGCCTTGGTAAAATTCCACACCTTTCATTCCCTTATAAAAAGGCTGATCTGCTGCATAGAGCCATAAAATGGTTTTTGGAGAGGGTTTAATTAACTTTTGTGTTAGAATTTCTGTAACTAGAGAAGTTTTACCACTGTCTGTAGGTCCAGAGACCAAACATGTGAATGGATGCTTCATTTTCGAATATCTATTTCTTTCACTCAACTGTTAAACTTCTTTGTCCAACCTAACCACTTCACAAATAATTCTTTAACACCTCGTCTTTTTCGTGTTTACAAGACCTTTTCAATTCTGTAGACTGATTCAATATCTTTTGTCACTTTCTGCAGTTCTTCTTCATAGAAATGTCCATCAATATCTTCATCCAAAAAGTCTTTCACACGATACAAGTGTATTTCTTGCTTCTTACAACGATGTGTGATAATGAAGACTTCTTGCGTCCACTTTATATGATAATCCCGTTGCAATACATATTTCATGTGAGAAATGCAAACCTGATCACCAATTCTAAATTTGTAGGGTTTTTTCTTCTTTGGTTTTAATTTGAATTTGTCTACATACATATACTTCCACACTTTCGATTCTATGTCTTTACGAATATCTGCAGGAGTATACTTATTAGGGAGGGAGCCATGAGGTCTATGGTTGTAAGTATACACTAAGTCTGGAAGGATGTCCATATATCGATACGTTTGATTATGTAGGAAATATCGATACATCATTCCCTTTAGAGTACGAATGACTCTCTCAGCAAAGTTGGCTTACCCATCTGTTTTTAAATTCAGTTCCTTTATCTGACCTTAGAGTTCGTGGTCTTCGTTGTGTTTCATGAAAAATCTTTTGAAAGGCTTCTATGACGCTGGTATGTGATTTATTAGGTATTGGTTGCACCCATAAATATTTCGAAAACACATCAATGACAACCAATAAAAAGTGGGTGTCATCATTATAGGCAGCTTTGTTTCCCATGTCAGCTAAATCAATATCCCACATGTCATCAATTCCACGTGTAATGACACGTTGCCTTTTAAACCTGTATTTTACAGGTTGTAGTAAACTGAAGGCATCTTGATCCTGTAACCATTTCTTCACTTGTGAATGAGTGACTGGTTGATCATGTTTTTTTTAATATGTGATAAAGTTTGTAAGGACCAGCAAATGCTTCGGGTTGACCAGGTTTAAAGTAAATATTGGTTAAGTAGTCTTTCCACGTCGACATGTTAACACTAAATGATCAACACTTGTTAACATATCTTGCATTTTATTTTATCAACATATCTTGCATTTTATCAACACATCTTAAATTTTATTTTATCAACATATCTTACAAATCAAGTATTGATACAATGGTGTGAATAATTGGAGTCCATTGATCTTCAATGTATATAAACCAACTGCTCAATTCATCAAATGTGATAGCATCTACACCATATTTTTCACAACGTTGATTTGCATTATCTAACACTTTATCTAAATGAATGTTATATTTAGCTTCATTCCAATATGTAAAGACACATGTAGAATGACACATATGTTCTGAACACTCTTCATTTTGACAAGCAGGACATACTAAACATGCAAACTTTTTTACAGCTAATAACATTTCTTCACAATATGTTTTATGCACAATATATTGTCTCAATGTAATGTCTGCCATTATACTGCAATGTAGATTAACCACTCTCTCACTTCATCAAACAGTCTTGGATCAAATCGAGCGAAGTGATATGCTGCTTCAACATCAAACTCCTCAGCTCCGCCAATGCGGCTGGAAAGCAAATGACTCTCAGTCTTACTCCGCAGAAACAGTTAGTGAGCCGCACTTGTTGCAGAAGTTGTCTGGTTCACACAACTTGCAACTGTACTTGTGGCAGTGACAATCATAATCTTCAGCATATCCGTAAGCACCACAATATCCACAGGTAAGTCCAAGTTGATTTTGCACATCCATATTCTTGAACTTCAGCCAGTCTTTTCTTGGATAACTTTGACACTTTCATCCGATTGTCCTTTTGCAGCTTGATAGGAGTTTTCTTGCCATGACATTCCGTACATGGCAATAAGGTTGAGTTGATGCTATCCATCTCCTGAAGCAATGTCTCCCATTCACCATACATTCATGTTGATGTAATACTTGTATTCTTTCCCTTCAAACAGTGATGTTTGCACAAAACTCACATAGCGCATATCCAAGTATGAAATGACTTCAAGCCACTTCGTTTGCGTTAAGTACAGTTTGAAGCCAATGTCGCATAATCTTGTCAAGTTCGGGCACACAATCTTCCACAAGGATGGTGATAAAGCAAGCCATCTCTCTCCACGTTTGATTCGAATAAATAACCCAAATTGTCCATGCTCCACAGTAATGGTTAAGTTTGCACTAATTTTAAAGCTGCTTGTCTTCTCCGTGGCTGCGCGTCGAATGATGACTGCACTTGACACCTCACTCCTTTTATTTGGACATTACATGTATGTTTTCATGAGATGTTTGCAAAATCGCGGAGTGATCTCGTTGAAACCATCCAGAAAGGCTGTTGGCAAACCGTCTGTTAGAGATTGTCTCATGACGATCACTAAAAAGTCTCCTCGTTTGCGACTCCCAATTATCCATTGAAAGAGCACTGGCATGGTGAAATGTCCTTTTTCATAGAGGTAAGCCATCATATCATACACCTTAATACGTTCTTTAAGGTACTTGAAGCCATGTAGCATGACCTTTGCACATTTGGAATCGCGATCCTCATCAACACACTTTGGCGCCGGTAGACATAAAGTCTTAAAAAGTTCCTCATGAAGACTTCTAATAAGTTGAACGAAACGTCGGATCATGGCTTCGGAGAACTGTGGCTCTGATGCGGGAAGATGCTCTATGTTTCCTTCTACCATTTACAAGCGCATTTGCAACCCAGAACGGGTAGTCAGATCCCTCAGGATCGGGCATTGCTTGCTGTACTGGCGGAGCACCTAACGCTTCCTCAGGCCTAGTTTGCTGTACTGTAGACACGTCTGACGGAGCCCCTATGCTTCCTCCAAGGCTTTTTCAGCTTCTGCTAGTGTACTTAGGAAGGCAGCACTCTCCTCTGCAGTTAAAACTGCATCTGTAAAAGCCACTGTTTCATTGCTGAACAGGCTATCAATTTCTATGTTGCTAGACCGTTTTTGCTTTTCGAGACGTCTCCATGGTGTCTTAGCAATGCAATGGCCATAGGGGTGTCGAACGGACCTTTTTATACTACTGTCGATGAGCCAGCGGCCTAAAAGTCGATCGGCGGGAGGGTGGGGGGTGCCTGTCGACCAGGTCGGCTGGCGGGGGGGGGGGGGGTCCTCATGAGTACCCGGGGGGGTCCCTTTATAATAGCAGCCTCGCACTCTATGCACTCAGTCTGCTTTTGACCGTTGAGAAGTCAACATAAAAAAAAGAATGCAACACAAAGAAGAGTTTTTTTCGGAGGAACGCCGGAAGAGATATTATCTCACCGATAAGGATGTGGATCTTTGGGAGGAGATATTCATAGAATATCAGGCGTTCCTGTACAAGACGTTGAGGGATTTTCAGAGGCCAAGACCACAGCAGGAATACAACCGGTTTGGCAGGGCGGCGGAGGAAAGCAACAAGCACTGAGGGAGCTGTCACCCGAGAGGTTCATGGACCCGTCGCCCTGCCAGGATGCAAGGCCAGCCATACCGACACCTGCCAAGGCCACAGCAGCGACCATGACGACGGTGACTCCTGTCAAAGCGACTCCTGCCAAAGCCTCAGCGTCGACGATGACGACTCCGCTGAAAGCAAGTCCGATGGAAGCTGATGTGACTGTCCGGAAGGTTCCGGCGGCACCAGTTACAGTGAGGCGGCGCATACCCAGCGCCACCGTTACAAGGCCGGACAGTCCGCCACCAGCTCCTGAGGATGAGCTAGCAGTCGCTTTCGCCAGTATTTCGGAGATCCCAACGGTCGACTTTAGCCTCATGCAGTCGCCTTCCGATTATGACAGCACCACGGAACTGGTTGACTTGAAACAGGAGGATGGCTCTAGCAAAGAGTCAACACTCCAGGAGATCGTGCAGCTCTTGGATACGGCTGATAATGTACAGTATTGTGACTTCTGCCATTTTGGAATTCCGACAGGAGCCTCTATGCGAGTGGACGAGCAGGAATGCCCAGAGGCTATGCGGCCGGAATATCATTATTGTAGTGCTCTGGGTAGAGGTTTCAACTCACACAGGGCCGCGGTAGCGGCGCACAGAAGGAAGGCTGGCTGTAGGGAGGATGACGGCAGCGACAGAGGCGGAGGCAGCGGCGGCACTATAGGTAGAGGCAGGGGAAGCGGCGGCAGGGGAAGCGACGGCAGGTGAAGCGACGGCTGGAGGAGCTGAAGAAGACTTAAAATCCCTCCACGGCTGCTTTTTAGCAGCCACCCATTATTACGAAATGGAACGCTATCGTGTTATGGTGTTAGTATGTATGTGTATGCATGAGAGTGTGGGAAATGCTAAAAAATTTTAAAAGGGGTCTATAAATCATTGATTTATACCCCATCTGTCCGTCTGCCCGTCTGAAAAAGCAAAACAAAGTGCCGTCTGGGTTAAAAATACCCTGGCTTGAGAAATGAAACGCTAAATCTGTCCGTCTGTCCGTCTGCTGTGTTATGTGTGTGGAGAGAGAGTTAAAAGAAAGTTGCCGTCTGAGTTAAAAATACCCTGGCTTGAGAAATGAAACGCTAAATCTGTTCGTCTGCCCGTGTGAGAAAGCAAAACAAATTGCCGTCGGGGTTAAAAATACCCTGGCTTGAGAAATCAAACGCTTAATCTGTCACTGGTGTTGGTATATGTGTGGAGAGAGAGTTAAAAAAGATAAAAAAAATGATTGTCCGTCTGTCCGTCTGCCGTAGGTGTTATATGTGTGGAGAGAGACAGAGCAAAAGAAAAAGTGAGGCAAAAAATCATTGCTTGTTTGCCTTATTGTCGTGGATAGACAGAGCAAAAGAAAAAGTGTGGATAAAAAAAGACAACCCCGTTCGAGAGAGAGAGAAAGAGAGAGACTGGGTAAAAAAAGAGTGGCTGCGTTTGCTGCCGTATTTGGAAAGCCGTGGCCGCCGTGGTGTGTGTGGAGACGACCCCCGTTTGAGAGAGAGAGAGTGCAAGAGAGATTGGGTAAAATAAAAGTGGCTTGAGAAAGGAAAACGCTAAATGAGCCGTGCGTGGTTGGTATATGTAGGGAGAGACAGCGAGAAAATCGAAACAAAAAAGACTGCCTGGCCGCCGTGGTGTGTGTGTGGAGAGAGAGCTCTGGGTTAAAAATAGTCTGGATTAATGAAACTCTGCGTCTGTGTGTGTGTGTGAAGGGAGAGAAAGCAAAAAAAAAAAAAAAAGACTGTTCGTTTGCCCGGTGTTATTGGTGTTATATGTACATAGAGAGAGAGACAGAGCAAAAGAAAAAGTGAGGGAAAAAAAGATTGCTTGTTTGCCTTGCTGTCGTGGATATACAGAGCAAAAGAAAAAGTGTGGATAAAAAAAGACGACCTCTGCTTGAGAGAGAGAGAGTGAAAGAGAGACTGGGTAAAAAAAGAGTGGCTACGTTTGCTGCCGTATTTGGAAAGCCGTGGCCGCCGTGGTGTGTGTGGAGAGAGAGAGCTCTGGGTTAAAAATAGCTTCCCTTAAGGAGGCATTGGCTGCTCATTTTTAATTGCCTCTACGGCAAGCCATTAGTGAAGGTGTGTGTGCGAAGAGAGAAAGCAAAAAAAAAGAGTTGTTGCCGTGATGTGATGTGTGTGGAGAGGGAAAAAAAACAAAAAAAAAGACTGCCCTTTTTTCTAGGTGTCCGTTTGTCTTGGTGTCCGTTTGTCCGGGTGTCCGTTTGTTCGACTGACCCTTTACCAGTCTGCCGCGGTGTGTGTTTGGAGCGAGAAAGTCGAAAAAAAGAGTTGTTGTTGCTTGTATACATAGAGTGGCCTGTGGTGCCGCTGGCCTCGGGGAGTCGAAAAGTCGGAAAGTGGGATGTCGAAAGTCGACTGGCGGGTGGGGGGGGGGGGGGGGCTGTCGACTAGCTTACCCATATAGATACAGTGTATGCTTAAAGGTCGATTGGCGGGGGGGGGGGGGGGGTGCCGCAGGTACACCGTACCTACAGCAAGTACAGCAAGTTGGTCGCATGCAGGCTTGAGTCGATCTGTGTGACGTCTGATGGGTTGAAATACCTAAAAGGCCAGCTCTAACCATGTCTTTTTTCTTAGAAAAAACACTTGGAGAGCTCTCTACCCGTTTGTCTGACTGTCCGACTGTCCGGTTGTCCGGGTGTCCGGGTGTCCGGGCGTCATTTTGTCCGGGTGCCATTTTCTCCGGCTGCCATTTTGTCCGGGTGCCATTTTGTCTGGGTGCCCTTTTTTCCGGGTGCCCACTATCCCTATTACGTCATTATGACGTTCATACGACGTTCATATGACCTCAATATGACACCCATATCACGTCCATATGACGTTCATATGACGTCCATATGACGTCCATATGACTTCCATATGACTTCCATATGACCTCCATATCACGTCCATATGACCTCCACATGACCTCCACATGACCTCCATATCACGTCCATATCACGTCCATATAACACCCATATGAACTCCACATGACCTCTACATGACCTCCATATGACCTCCATATCACTTCCATATAACACCCATATGACCTCCATATGACCTCCACATGACCTCCACATGACCTCCATATCACGTCCATATCACGTCCATATGACGTCACTGTTTTAAAAACCCCATGGGGCTTCTAAAACACCTCGTGAGGTCATTATGCCGTCACTTCCTGTTTTAGAACCTCCAATATGACCTCCATATGACCTTATTCACGTCCAAATTACGTCCATATCACGTTCATATGACGTTCAAGTGCTTCTATTCTAAGGTTTTGTAGTGAATGTTTAAAAGTCACATGTATTTGCAAAAATATTAATGTCATCATTTCGAATCTGCCCCAAAGATACGAAAGGGTTCTTTCTGATCTCTTGTCAAACATAAAACACCTCGTGAGGTCATTATGACGTCACTTCCTGTTTTAGAACCCCCAATATGACCTCCACATGACCTCCATATGACCTCCATATCACGTCCAAATCACGTCCATACCACGTTCATATGACGTCATTATGACGTCACTGTTTTAGAAACCCCATGGGGCTTCTAAAACACCTCGTGACGCCATTATGACGTCACTTCCTGTTTTAGAACCCCCACTTTCCCCCTACTGCAAACCTATAATATCCTTTTGGCACCTTAAGTGACCGCGCTTGGCGATACTTATATTTTTATGAATTGTTCAATACACAAAAGAAGCAATGAAAAAACACATTTTAACCATAAACGTTCCTACTTTTATTCGAGTTAAATTAACCGTATTTTGACTGATTATGTGCCAGAGATGATTAAGTTATTCAGACATCGCGGCTGGATGTAAGCAGCCGCTTGAGACTCTTAAGTTATAAATGGACCATATATACACTGCCAGCTCCCTTTCTTAATTCATGGTACAGTGGAACCTCTGAAATTGGACCACCCTTGGGACCGGATAAAATGCCCTATTTCAGAGGTGGTACCATTTGGGAGACTTGGTCCTACTTGGGTAAAATTTTGCGGGTTGACCGCAGATTCAAGTTTGATATCCAAACACAAAGAAAGTAATATTCATTTATAATAACGTCTATTATGTCTCAACTGTATAACAATCTGCATGTTATAGACACACCAAGCATTCTATTTTGCATACTTTTGCAACTGTATTTAGCATACGAGTCCAGTTTTGTTTCTACCGAAAGTATACAGGAATCAGTCTATTTGTATTCCAGTCTGTGGTACATTTTTTATTACGAGCAATGTGGCAAATAACGTACATGTACATTTACCAAAGCAACATTTTGCCTCGATCTCCTGTCAGTAACCCTCACCTTGCGGAGCTGGGGAATGTTAAGGGTTAAAGGCTATGCACAATAGAGGGTGTGGGTCGGGAGCCGGATTAGATGTGTTTCCCATAGAAGATTATTGTATGTCAACAATGGTACTCCCGTGAAAAGGATGATGGATGTGGAGCGGGATGGGGAAGGGGGCAATTTAGGGAGAGCTGCGTTAGTCATTGCATTTTGATGCCGTTTATGATTACGATTACAGATTTTTCACAGCAACTAAGTTTTTTCTTAGTATTCTGTCTTTGGCCGGAACATGTCAAGCATGAAGTATCTTATGCTAGAATTTGATAATTCCTGTGCCATATATTTATATTTATATGCATGCAATCAGATAGTGAATAGGCTTTGTACCGGGAACAAAGGAGCAGCTCCCGTGCGCGTCTACGATTTCTAGGGCATAACGCAAATTACACCTGTGTTTATATCTATGGTTTTAACTGAAGGGAGGTAGGGAGTCGACAGTCCTATAAAACGGGGTATCGACTGTAATTTTTATAGATGGTTTATATGTTATACAGACACAAATGGTAACACAATGCGAATCAATATTGTCCTAGATATCAATGTTCTTTTGTGGCTACACCTTGATTGAGACCATCCCCTGCTTCCCCCCCGTCCCTCTCCCCCCCCCCCCCCCCCCACTAATATCGAAAACCAGTCTAAACGTGTCAGTCATTTTTGTGGCGGTATTAATTTTTTTGATAAGTAATATGAAGCAAAGCTCTAGTGTGTTCAAGTGCTTCTATTCTAAGGTTTTGTAGTGAATGTTTAAAAGTCACATGTATTTGCAAAAATATTAATGTCATCATTTCGAATCTGCCCCAAAGATACGAAAGGGTTCTTTCTGATCTCTTGTCAAACATAAAGGAAATACACATCATATCGCTTCGCCCCTCTCCCTCCCCCCCTCCACCCCTTCTCTCTGAGAAATGCGCAGTTTTCCGAAAGCCAATTGAATGATAGTTATGTGATATTCAGATGCAGTATTCACAAAAGCTAACCGCATATCCCAAAAGCGAAAATCGGCTGATCCAGCTATATCACGCAAACAAACTGATCCCGTTTTGTTCAGCAGGAGATATTTGCTTTGGGAAATTCCGGTTGCTAACGGAGCAGTTAGCGGAATCATTTAACCGTACAGGTATCCTTTATGAATATTGCCCCTGCTGTCTTTGCCAGGCTTGACAAAAATCTCATTGGTATTTTTTTTCTTTACCTAATTTGATTTTTTCTATGTTTAAATATAATCTTGCGCGGTTTAAATTACTGCCCAGTACACATTGTAACGTTTTGACAACGTTTGATCTGACATCGCATTAGATGTCGGATCAACGCCGGGCTTTTGGCGGATTATGGAAACAATGCCTACCTCCTATGGCGGTATATTTGAACAAAAAAATCAAAACGTACATGTTGTATATTTTATTTTTTCTCGCGTTCATTTGGATGGCCTCGCGGCAATTTTCTCAGCCGCGCAACATTTACATTTCATATGTTATTTGATTATTTATTTCGCGCTCTTTAATTTCGCCATAATTTTATCCCGCACCATAATTAAACGTCTTGTGTTTTAAAGAACGTTTCATTTCTTAATTTTTGAACGCGAAAAGTGAATTATTGGGCGCGATAAATTGAATTCATTCTATCATTTATTTTTTAATAATAAAAAACCACGTGCAGAAATAAATAGTGACTTGGATAACATAAAAAAAATGGTTCGCGAAAGAATTAAATATTTTCTCATCTATTAATTGCACATAAATACCATTGCCATCAAAAATAAATGTTGGAGCGCGAACGCCATGAAATTTTTGTACAAATATACCGCCATATACCTCCCGACGTTGGACAGACGATGAATAATCAAATTTGCGAATAGGTTGCAAAACGAAATCGAAGCAACGTGTGATTATGGTTTTCTATCAAATGCAGCTTCTGGACAAAGTTGATTATCCAACGTGTATTCGATGTTGTATAAAAGACGTTGATTGGAAATTGGTCTGCAATTGCAGTCAATCACAACCAAATTACAAACAGATTCGATGTTCCGGTTTGGTGGCGTAGCCACAGCAAATCGACGTTGGTTGAACTTCTGATGTTAACTGGGTAGGCATATTATTTTTGCAAAATAAATCTCCACGGTTTTATTATGATAAAACTGTAAATATTATTGTGTTGCGACTAGCGTACTTTAGCCGAGAAGGAAGTTCAATGCCTGGTTTTTATGCAAGTGAAAAAAAAACATAGATTTCTGTCCGATACTTTTCACATGTGTGTTGTTATCAATAACGAACACTAGCAGGCTTTCGTTTACAATAAAGAGGAAGTATATTTTTCAGACTTGAAACTTCGCATTTAGGACTTTCAATGAAAAGGCAAAGGCACAAATGAGAACCCAAATTCATTGCTGAAACCTCAACCCCCCACCCCCCCCACCCCCCCCCCCCCCGACACACACACAAACACCTACGAAGTTCTTTCATTGTACTGATATGCAAGAAAATAAGTAAACCAGATCGAATTCTGCTAGATAGCGGAATGACTCACTTGCAAAAAACACAAAAGAAAATATTTTTATAACATTATGACCGAGAGTATTAAAGTCACCAAGGAATCCCTTCTTTGTCGTGGTTTTGTTCCAAAGGGTGAAAAATGTTTTTTACTTTTTTTTTTCTTTTTTTTTTTTACTGAGGCAATGGTCAACTTCAGGCTATTAACCTTTACCGTGACAAAGAAGGTCAAGATCACCCAGGTACCTCTTATGTAATCTTGCTTAACCCTAAAGGATAATGGTCAACTTCCGATTTCTGACACAGATCGTGAGCAGGGTCAAGGTCACCGAGGGTCCCCTTATGTGACGATTTGAAATATATTGCCCTCACTTTGACCTTGACCTTTGAGCTCAAAGATAAAAATGTTTAAGATTCCGTTGATAGCTTATGATTGTCTATAAATGTACCAAATATGAAGCCCCGCTGTCTCAACGGCTAGGAGGAATTTTCTGGAAACCATTTTATAGAAAAAATAACTTTGACCTTACTTTGCCTTGACCGCTGAGGTAAAAAAAAAAATCCGATTGACAAGGACCTTTTCATCATCTACACGTGTACAAAATTTCAAATGGTTTTGGAGGTGTTTTCTGGAAGCAATTCAACGGAAAAAGGAGAGGAAATATATATATATATATATATATATATATATATATATATATATATATATATATATATATATATATATATATATATATATATATATATATATATATATATGCAAAGCTGGTTACCACGAAGGATAGTAAGCCACAAAATGGATACAAAGAGTCAAGACATCCGCCGCGGTAATATACAAAAATAGATTGTGTAACAAGCATTGTGTAACCTCGTTAGTGTAACATGAATTCCACTGTAACACGGTGACTAAATAGTCATCTAAGCCACAGCTTTGGTTACAATGGGAATTTAATGTGGACTAGTCAAAGAGCCCAGCTATGGTCATTCAGGCCGCGTGATTATTGTAAAGCTCTACTACCAAATATGACGACCAATACTGCGACGGAATAATAACTTTTGCAATTTCCAGACATTAGGCTGAAAAATGTTGTTAAATTCTTACTGGGAAACCGAAAGTTATAAAAATGTTAAATGTGTATGTGGTCAGGTGCACTGTCATGATAGTGAAAGATCTGGGCACCCAAATTCGCTACGAAAATTCAACAACATGAGCACAAAAGCTCGTAGTAACCAAAACAACAACAACCTGCTGCAGGTCCGCGTTATTGTAGGGCCTACAACAAAAATTCAGCTACAATACATAAGGAGTCACATCAGTAAATCTAGTTTCGTGACTACTCCAGTTGTTCAAAGCTAGACACAAACGGCACGGCTTCATTTATCAAAGCACGCGCATGCGTTAATGAAGGAACATTGAGAACGCCGTCAACATGTTCAACACGTTTAACAACATGTTCAACAACATGTTCAACAACATGTTCAACACGTTCAACAACATGTTCAACAAGTTCAACATGTTCAACAACAAGTTCAACACGTTCAACAACATGTTCAACTTGTTCAATATGTTGTTCAACAAGTTGTTCTATATAAAGACTTTCTCGGTAAAGTTATTTCCAAACATATTAGGACATAGTGTGTCGAGTGTGAGAGTATATAGAGTATAAAAGGCAGACAATGCCTGCAGAAAATTTTACAGCAAAGCCTGAGACAACACCTACAGCAAAGTCTAAAGCAATGTCCATGCTAAAGTCTAAGGTGAAGTCACGTCAAAGGCGACCATATCATAGAAAGATGAAAAGAGATGAGTTACCTGCTACGACGTCGCCGTGTTAAAGGCGAAAAATTAAGACAGAACCTAAAATGAAGCGAGAACCGGAGCCTAAAGCTGCTACCAGCATGAAGAAGATGGGTGTAGAAGATTTACCGGTCATGATACCCATTAATAGAAATATATATCAAATTGGCGAAATATCAAGAGAAAGTGATGGTTAACATTCGTGAATATATTAAGAATCATACATCTGGAAAGTTACATCCTATCAAGAAGGGAATTTTGTTGTCATTGAAAGATTGGCAAATACTGAAGAAGCAAATGACGACAGTGGATTTCATGCTTCAGAAAATGGATGTGTATCAATAAAAATTTGCAAATCACGTGATTAATGACGTCATAAATGACGAATTTGTTTATCTCAGCAACCAATAAAGATAGAAACGTCAAACCAAAATCGAACTGTAGCGTAGGGTGGCGCAAAACAAGCGATACAAAAATTTTGCAAATCACGTGATTATTGACGTCATAAATGACGAATTTGTCTATCTCAGCAACCAATAAAGATAGAAACGTCAAACCAAAACCGAACTGTAGCGGAGGGTGGCGCAAAACAAGCGATACAAAAATTTTGCAAATCACGTGATTAATGACGTCATAAATGACGAATTTGTCTATCTCAGCAACCAATAAAGATAGAAACGTCAAACCAAAACTGAACTGTAGCGGAGGGTGGCGCAAAACAAGCGATACAAAAATTTTGCAAATCACGTGATTAATGACGTCATAAATGACGAATCTGTCTATCTCAGCAACCAATAAAGATAGAAACGTCAAACCAAAACCGAACTGTAGCGGAGGGTGGCGCAAAACAAGCGATACAAAAATTTTGCAAATCACGTGATTATTGACGTCATAAATGACGAATTTGTCTATCTCAGCAACCAATAAAGATAGAAACGTCAAACCAAAACCGAACTGTAGCGGAGGGTGGCGCAAAACAAGCGATACAAAAATTTTGCAAATCACGTGATTAATGACGTCATAAATGACGAATTTGTCTATCTCAGCAACCAATAAAGATAGAAACGTCAAACCAAAACTGAACTGTAGCGGAGGGTGGCGCAAAACAAGCGATACAAAAATTTTGCAAATCACGTGATTAATGACGTCATAAATGACGAATCTGTCTATCTCAGCAACCAATAAAGATAGAAACGTCAAACCAAAACCGAACTGTAGCGGAGGGTGGCGCAAAACAAGCGATACAAAAATTTTGCAAATCACGTGATTAATGACGTCATAAATGACGAATTTGTCTATCTCAGCAACCAATAAAGATAGAAACATCAAACCAAAACTGAACTGTAGCGGAGGGTGGCGCAAAACAATCGATACAAAAATTTTGCAAATCACGTGATTAATGACGTCATAAATGACGAATTTGTCTATCTCAGCAACCAATAAAGATAAAAACATCAAACCAAAACCGAACTGTAGCGGAGGGTGGCGCAAAAAAAGTGATATAAAAATTTTGCAAATCACGTGATTATTGACGTCATAAATGACGAATTTGTCTATCTCAGCAACCAATAAAGATAGAAACGCCAAACCAAAACCGAACTGTAGCGGAGGATGGCGCAAAACAAGCGATACAAAAGTTTTGCAAATCACGTGATTAATGACGTCATAAATGACGAATTTGTCTATCTCAGCAACCAATAAAGATAGAAACGTCAAACCAAAACCGAACTGTAGCGGAGGGTGGCGCTAAACAAGCGATTCAAAAATTTTGCAAATCACGTGATAAATGACGTCATAAATGACGAATTTGTCTATCTCAGCAACCAATAAAGATAGAAACGTCAAACCAAAACTGAACTGTAGCGGAGGGTGGCGCAAAACAAGCGATACAAAAATTTTGCAAATCACGTGATTAATGACGTCATAAATGACGAATTTGTCTATCTCAGCAACCAATAAAGATAGAAACATCAAACCAAAACTGAACTGTAGGCGATGGTGGTACAAAACAAGCGATAGAAAAATTTTGCAAATCACGTGATTAATGACGTCATAAATGACGAATTTGTCTATCTCAGCAACCAAAATAGTTAGAAACATCAAACCAAAACCGAACTGTAGCGGATTGTGGCGTAAAACAAGCAATACAAAAATTTTGCAAATCACGTGATTAATGACGTCCTAAATGACGAAACTGTCTATCTCAGCAACCAATAAGAATAGAAACATCAAACCAAAACCGAACTATAGCGATCGGTGGCGCAAAACAAGCGATACAAAAATTTTGCAAATCACGTGATTAATGACGTCATAAATGACGAATTTGTCTATCTCAGCAACCAATAAAGATAGAAACGTCAAACCAAAACCGAACTGTAGCGGAGGGTGGCGCAAAACAAGCGATACAAAAATTTTGCAAATCACGTGATTAATGACGTCATAAATGACGAATTTGTCTATCTCAGCAACCAATAAAGATAGAAACGTCAAACCAAAACTGAACTGTAGCGGAGGGTGGCAAAAAACAAGCGATACAAAAATTTTGCAAATCACGTGATTAATGACGTCATAAATGACGAATTTGTCTATCTCAGCAACCAATAAAAATAGAAACGTCAAACTAAATCCGAACTGTAGCGGAGGGTAGCGCAAAACAAGCGATACAAAAATTTTGCAAATCACGTGATTAATGACGTCATAAATGACGAATTTGTCTATCTCAGCAACCAATAAAGATAGAAACATCAAACCAAAACTGAACTGTAGCGGAGGGTGGCGCAAAACAAGCGATATAAAGATTTTGCAAATCACGTGATTAATGACGTCATAAATGACGAATTTGTCTATCTCAGCAACCAATAAAGATAGAAACATCAAACCAAAACCGAACTGTAGCGGAGGGTGGCGCAAAATAATCGATACAAAAATTTTGCAAATCACGTGATTAATGACGTCATAAATGACGAATTTGTCTATCTCAGCAACCAATAAAGATAGAAACGTCAAACCAAAACTGAACTGTAGCGGAGGGTGGCGCAAAACAAGCGATACAAAAATTTTGCATATCACGTGATTAATGACGTCATAAATGACGAATATGTCTATCTCAGCAACCAATAAAGATAGAAACGTCAAACCAAAACCGAACTGTAGCGGACGGTGGCGCAAAACAAGCGATGCAACAATTTTGCAAATCACGTTATTAATGACGTCATAAATGACGAATTTGTCTATCTCAGCAACCAATAAAGATAGAAACATCAAACTAAAACTGAACTGTAGCGGAGGGTGGCGCAAAACAAGCGATACAAAAATTTTGCATATCACGTGATTAATGACGTCATAAATGACGAATATGTCTATCTCAGCAACCAATAAAGATAGAAACATCAAACCAAAACCGAACTGTAGCAGACGGTGGCGCAAAACAAGCCATGCAACAATTTTGCAAATCACGTTATTAATGACGTCATAAATGACGAATTTGTCTATCTCAGCAACCAATAAAGATAGAAACGTCAAACCAAAACCGAACTGTAGCGGAGGGTGGCGCAAAACAAGCGATACAAAAATTTTGCAAATCACGTGATAAATGACGTCATAAATGACGAATTTGTCTATCTCAGCAACCAATAAAGATAGAAACGTCAAACCAAAACTGAACTGTAGCGGAGGGTGGCGCAAAACAAGCGATACAACAATTTTGCAAATCACGTGATTAATGACGTCATAAATGACGAATTTGTCTATCTCAGCAACCAATAAAGATAGAAACATCAAACCAAAACTGAACTGTAGCGGAGGGTGGCGCAAAACAATCGATACAAAAATTTTGCAAATCACGTGATTAATGACGTCATAAATGACGAATTTGTCTATCTCAGCAACCAATAAAGATAGAAACATCAAACCAAAACCGAACTGTAGCGGAGGGTGGCGCAAAAAAAGCGATATAAAAATTTTGCAAATCACGTGATTATTGACGTCATAAATGACGAATTTGTCTATCTCAGCAACCAATAAAGATAGAAACGTCAAACTAAAACCGAACTGTAGCCGATGGTGGCACAAAACAAGCGATAGAAAAATTTTGCAAATCACGTGATTAATGACGTCATAAATGACGAATTTGTCTATCTCAGCAACCAAAATAGTTAGAAACATCAAACCAAAACCGAACTGTAGCGGATTGTGGCGTAAAACAAGCAATACAAAAATTTTGCAAATCACGTGATTAATGACGTCCTAAATGACGAATCTGTCTATCTCAGCAACCAATAAGAATAGAAACATCAAACCAAAACCGAACTATAGCGATCGGTGGCGCAAAACAAGCGATACAAAAATTTTGCAAATCACGTGATTAATGACGTCATAAATGACGAATTTGTCTATCTCAGCAACCAATAAAGATAGAAACGTCAAACCAAAACCGAACTGTAGCGGAGGTGGCGCAAAACAAGCGATACAAAAATTTTGCAAATCACGTGATTAATGACGTCATAAATGACGAATTTGTCTATCTCAGCAACCAATAAAGATAGAAACGTCAAACCAAAACAAAACTGTAGCGGAGGGTGGCGCAAAACAAGCGATACAAAAATTTTGCAAATCATATGATTAATGACGTCATAAATGACGGATCTGTCTATCTCAGCAACCAATAAAAATAGAAACGTCAAACTAAATCCGAACTGTAGCGGAGGGTAGCGCAAAACAAGCGATACAAAAATTTTGCAAATCACGTGATTAATGACGTCATAAATGACGAATTTGTCTATCTCAGCAACCAATAAAGATAGAAACATCAAACTAAAACTGAACTGTAGCGGAGGGTGGCGCAAAACAAGCGATACAAAAATTTTGCAAATCACGTGATTAATGACGTCATAAATGACGAATTTATCTATCTCAGCAACCAATAAAGATAGAAACATCAAACCAAAACCGAACTGTAGCGGAGGGTGGCGCAAAACAATCGATACAAAAATTTTGCAAATCACGTGATTAATGACGTCATAAATGAAGAATTTGTCTATCTCAGCAACCAATAAAGATAGAAACGTCAAACCAAAACTGAACTGTAGCGGAGGGTGGCGCAAAACAAGCGATACAAAAATTTTGCATATCACGTGATTAATGACGTCATAAATGACGAATATGTCTATCTCAGCAACCAATAAAGATAGAAACGTCAAACCAAAACCGAACTGTAGCGGACGGTGGCGCAAAACAAGCGATGCAACAATTTTGCAAATCACGTTATTAATGACGTCATAAATGACGAATTTGTCTATCTCAGAAACAAATAAAGATAGAAACATCAAACTAAAACTGAACTGTAGCGGAGCGTGGCGCAAAACAAGCGATACAAAAATTTTGCAAATCATGTGATTAATGACGTCATAAATGACGGATCTGTCTATCTCAGCAACCAATAAAAATAGAAACGTCAAACTAAATCCGAACTGTAGCGGAGGGTAGCGCAAAACAAGCGATACAAAAATTTTGCAAATCACGTGATTAATGACGTCATAAATGACGAATTTGTCTATCTCAGCAACCAATAAAGATAGAAACATCAAACTAAAACTCAACTGTAGCGGAGGGTGGCGCAAAACAAGCGATATAAAAATTTTGCAAATCACGTGATTAATGACGTCATAAATGACGAATTTGTCTATCTCAGCAACCAATAAAGATAGAAACATCAAACCAAAACCGAACTGTAGCGGAGGGTGGCGCAAAACAATCGATACAAAAATTTTGCAAATCACGTGATTAATGACGTCATAAATGACGAATTTGTCTATCTCAGCAACCAATAAAGATAGAAACGTCAAACCAAAACTGAACTGTAGCGGAGGGTGGCGCAAAACAAGCGATACAAAAATTTTGCATATCACGTGATTAATGACGTCATAAATGACGAATATGTCTATCTCAGCAACCAATAAAGATAGAAACGTCAAACCAAAACCGAACTGTAGCGGAGGGTGGCGCAAAACAAGCGATGCAACAATTTTGCAAATCACGTTATTAATGACGTCATAAATGACGAATTTGTCTATCTCAGCAACAAATAAAGATAGAAACATCAAACTAAAACTGAACTGTAGCGGAGGGTGGCGCAAAACAAGCGATACAAAAATTTTGCAAATCACGTGATTAATGACGTCATAAATGACGAATATGTCTATCTCAGCAACCAATAGAGATAGAAACATCAAACCAAAACCGAACTGTAGCGGACGGTGGCGCAAAACAAGCGATGCAACAATTTTGCAAATCACGTTATTAATGACGTCATAAATGACGAATTTGTCTATCTCAGCAACCAATAAAGATAGAAACATCAAACTAAAACTGAACTGTAGCGGAGGGTGGCGCAAAACAAGCGATACAAAAATTTTGCAAATCACGTGATTAATGACGTCATAAATGACGAATTTGTCTATCTCAGCACCAATAAAGATAGAAACGTCATACAAAAACCGAACTGTAGCAGAGGGTGGCGCAAAACAAGCGATACAAAAACTTTGCAAATCACGTGATTAATGACGTCATAAATGACGAATTTGTCTATCTCAGCACCAATAAAGATAGAAACGTCATACAAAAACCGAACTGTAGCAGAGGGTGGCGCAAAACAAGCGATACAAAAACTTTGCAAATCACGTGATTAATGACGTCATAAATGACGAATTTGTCTATCTCAGCACCAATAAAGATAGAAACGTCATACAAAAACCGAACTGTAGCAGAGGGTGGCGCAAAACAAGCGATACAAAAACTTACCAAATCACGTGATTAATGACGTCATAAATGACGAATTTGTCTATCTCAGCAACCAATAAAGATAGAAACGTCATCTGTATTGATACACATCCATTTTCTGAAGCATGAAATCCACTGTCGTCATTTGCTTCTTCAGTATTTGCCAATCTTTCAATGACAACAAAATTCCCTTCTTGATAGGATGTAACTTTCCAGATGTATGATTCTTAATATATTCACGAATGTTAACCATCACTTTCTCTTGATATTTCGCCAATTTGATATATATTTCTATTAATGGGTATCATGACCGGTAAATCTTCTACACCCATCTTCTTCATGCTGGTAGCAGCTTTAGGCTCCGGTTCTCGCTTCATTTTAGGTTCTGTCTTAATTTTTCGCTTTTTACACGGCGACGTCGTAGCAGGTAACTCATCTCTTTTCATCTTTCTATGATATGGTCGCCTTTGACGTGACTTCACCTTAGACTTTAGCATGGACATTGCTTTAGACTTTGCTGTAGGTATTGCTGTAAAATTTTCTGCAGGCATTGTCTCAGACTTTTCTACAGACATTGTCATAAATGGTAGCTGCTGTTTTTCTCTTCAGTTTCTTGATACAGAATGCGTTACGTTTGATTGCGGCTGCCTTTTATACTCTATATACTCTCACACTCGACACACTATGTCCTGATATGTTTAGAAAATAACTTTACCGAGAAAGTCTTTAAACATAACTTTAAATACAACAACTTGTTGTGCAACATATTGAACAAGTTGGACATGTTCAACTTACCCAACAACATCTTGAACAGCATGTTGAACATGTTGAACAACATGTTGGTTGAACATGTTGAACATGTTGTTGAACATGTTGTTGACCATGTTGACCATGTTGAACATGTTGTTGAACATGTTGTTGAACATGTTGTTGAACGTGTTGAACATGTTGTTGAACATGCTTTTGAACATGTCGAACATGTTGAACATGTCGAACATGTTGTTGAACATGATGAACATGTTGAACATGTTGTTGAACATGTTGAACAACATGTTTGTTGAATATGTTGAACAACATAATGAACATGTTGTTCAACATGTTTTTGAACATGTTGAACATGTTGTTGAGCATTTTGTTGAACATGTATAACATGTTGAACAACATGTTGAACATATCGAACAACTTGTTAAGCAATTTGTTGAACAATTATTAAACAACTTGCTAAAGAAAACCATGACGTAATATGTTCCAAAAAGTAATTCGAACACGTCTTTGGAATGGGGCTTGCCATTCGAACAAATGTTTGAATGCTTGAATGGTGTGCTCTTCTCACCTGTGTAAATAGCCTGTGACCACTGTAAACTAGAAATAAAACTGAATCAAACGGTAAAATGTTCATTCAAATCATTTGAACATGCTGAAAGTTATCTACTTTTTTCCAAAAATTACTAACATATACATTATGCTTACAGCCACATGTGCAAATAGCCTGTGACTACTTTATGTCAAAACTAGACATAAAACTGGATCAAACGGTAAAATTTTCATTCAAATCGGTTGAATATGACGGAAGTTATCAATGTAAATAGCCTATGACAGTTTACCGAACTGGCTGCCGTTGTTGTTGAACTGTCTGGAAACTGGTCTTTTTTATGCTGAATTGGCTGAATTTTGCTCTCTTAGGCGGGGGGGGGGGGGGGGGTTCGGCACGTAGTATGTCCGGAGGGGGAGGGTTCGGCACATAATATGTCCTGGGTGGGGGGTCGGCACACTTGGTCATGTGATTTGGTCACATAGTCATATACCATGGTTGCCCATACCTGGGCTCGAACCACCAACCCTCCAGCCAGGAGTCCGACGCTCTTACCCATTCATAACACATGCATAATACACATTCATAATGTGCTCATTCATAATGAACCTACACATTCATAACGCACTCAATGGCCTAGGGTTCTGCAGGACAGTCTAACGTTATGATATCATCATGATGTCATCATGTTATATCGTCATAATCACGTCATCATGACGTCACCATAACGCCATCATTACGTCATCTTCACGTCACTATGACGTTATTCCAACACGCGCGCGCTCTATCCAAAAATGACCAGAAAACCCCATGACAGTTCTACGCCACCCTGTGATGTCGGTATGACGTCACTTCCTGGCGTAGTGCCATCCTTATTACCTTTCTTCTCTAGCTAACGGACTTGACATAGTCATTTATACTGACGCATCACGAAGGCAGCTATCTGTGGTTTTAGCAACTGACTTTGTGTAGCATGGCGTTGTTGAAAGTTTCACACGAGGTGAACAAGCTTTCGCTCCTATAAGATACCTGCCATTGGTGAGGATGCTCCGAAGAATCGTGGATGCTATTTTCGAAGTATCACCCCCCCCACCGTGACTTCGGTCTACTCGATACACATACAGGTCGTAACTTGACAGATATATGGCTGTTGCTTCATGTTGTGTTAACTGGCAGAGACGGTGCAAAACTCGTATCTCTCAGCCGAAATCCTCTCGTATCATTCCAATAATGTGGTGAAACTGCTCATTCAGCTCTTCTTCACCATCGTGCAAACCATACACAAAAATAGGAATAATGGTAGAGCATAACAATTTGGTTTTGAGCAAATAATATTGGTACAGACACAAACCAGATCGTTTAAAGACAGACTTAAACGTCTAAGATCTATTATTAAATAAAAAAAAGAGGCGATTGCTTTGACACAATAAAATCTACGTTTTTCTGCCATGTGAAGTCATATCTAATAACAAAGCAGAGGGGTATTGTTAATTTATCATTCTCGATAACGGCTGCGTTGCTTATGAGTGGAGTTAATTTTAGGGAGCTTCACATAAACTGAGTACCAGTTCCTTGGTTCTGTATCAATATTCATTTTATACGCGGCGAACTACTCATTAATGTTGTCAGATGCAGTTGGAAAAAACCTCGACTCTTCGTCAGAAGTAACGTTATGTGATATGGTGTCATCTACAAATATATATCGAGGCGCAAATTGTAAATCATAGTGAGAAATAAAAGTAAACCTAATGATGTGCCTCCCATCTATGTAACTAGCCAGAAACACTGTTAACCTTTTGTCACAAGGAGAAAAAGTCTTCGTTATTTTTACTGTCTGTGAGAGCACATCACATTTTCGAAGTTAATAGAGCATGCGATGTTCATTCCAGATATTAATTCTTACTCTTTTTCTTGTTGATCATACCTATAAATGTCTGCTGGGTGTCTTGCTTACACATGGCAAACAACTTTGCCATTCTTTCACCCAATCCTTATTCCCGCCTAGATAACCTGTGGTGTTTCCAGTGGTGTTTGATCTCCAGCCCCTACCCCCACCTGGACTACATTTCAAGATCACAATGGCCACAAGTTTGGTTATCCCGTGGGATCTGTACTGTCTACGATAGCTTTTTAAACTATAGATTCCTTTATGGGTCGTCAATATAATGAAGCACAAACCACAACACGATAGCATGTGGATAGTTGCAAATGCAAATATTTACTGATATTATGCAAGATGTTTAAAACGCATTTTGTTTAAAAGCTACTAATTTGTCATTTCAAAAAGTATATATAGTAGTTGTTGCATGAACAAGTTAATGTTGACAGACGTAGTGGCTTAAATAGCATTGTAATAATTTCAAATGCGAAATTGTATACGGGTTTCTCGAAACTTTCTTCATTCAAAATTATAATGCTTAAGGTATTGTGCATTACATTATACTTTTAAAAAAGTGAGTTTTTAATTAATTACATAAAGCCGATAAATATGTTTCTTTGTTAGATGAAGGTTTTTATTTTATTCGACAATGACCATCTCAGGGAAACACCGGATGTGCAAAGCAGCTGGATTTATCTTTAGGGGAGATTACGCAGTTCGCACATCAACAATGCAACCGTAATGATTGCATTCTATCCATCAACAGAGATGAAATTATACAACGACGAATATTGAATACGCATTTAAATACAAAAAAATAAGAATGATGAATTTTGCAATTTAAAAGATCTGTTTGTATACTTACTAACCAAACATCTTATACATAATAAAGAATATCATGGGCATAGGGTACAGGTGACCGTTAGCTCATTTCATTGATTGGTTACCTCACGTGGGTATGAATCATGATTAGGGTGGTAAATAGGTGACAGACGTTCTAATTACTACATATTTCTTTAAACACCCCATGTTTGTCTGTTTGTCTGACGTTTAATTTACTGTCTTAGAAAATTGTGATTTTTTTTTTGAAAAAGTCTCTTAAGCCATGTAACCATTTCGATGTTTTCGAATTTCTTAATAAGTATATAAATATTTTCAGAATTTGTGAAAGTTATTGTAGTTTACATTTCTTTCATTTACATGTTGTTCATTTTTATATAACTTCATTCGTTATCACAAATATTTAGAATATTACTTTAAATCTGCACATTAACAGCATATTTAGTTGATTCACTTTTTTCTTAAATAATTCAGAGTAAAATAGAACAGTACTCTTGCATGAGATTTCACACTGGAGACAGCAGTTCTTCTTGAGTGGCAAAAATGTAACTTATCGTGTAAAATGTGTTATAATGAAGAGCAGGGTTGTGAAATCTTTCTAAAAAGTGTGATTTATTTTTATTTAATTGATTTTTATTATTATATTTTGTTATTAATATTAGAACTTCTTTCTTATTTGGGCATTTTCCTCGCAATATTGTTCGTTTTAACATTGTGTCCGTAATAAATGCATGTCGCATTTGTCTTTTTGTTGTGTTTGGGCACATTTCACAAATTCTACGTACAATAGAATTAAATTTCCTTACAAACCCTCATATTACGAGGGTAGGTCATTAGGCGTTTGTTACAAAAATGGGTTCTTCATAAAGCCTTTCTCAGTATCACGTTGGCTTATACCTATGACGTTCGGGTGATTGTTTTCAATGAAGTGTTCCATACCGTTAGAGAACGCAAAGATTTACTTGCTATTTCTTTATATGGGGATGCATTGTCTGAGAAAATTGCTAATAAGATAGGGTCTGAAAAATTGGATGCATTTGTTTTCTGAGAGGTATATTGAGTGAGACAACAATTAGAGAATGGTGTGAGCCCATTAAATAGATCCACTGAAATGAAGCATGTTAACTTATCACATTTGATAAACAGCGAAAGCTGGTCATTTACCAACCTCTTCTAATGGCAAAATGATATTTTGAGTAATAAATGAAGCAGACACTAAATCTTAATTTGCATGTATTTTCGAAACAACCTATTGCTTAATTTATACTTCAATCGAAAACATCTGTGGTCTGCATTCACAACAAACTCTCTTGGTCGATTTGCAGATACTAATAAAAGACAAACTACAGATCAATATTAAATTTTGTGTTGGAACGAGAGTATGTATCACCTATGTGCAGAAGTTTTACTTAACAAAGAATATTATGTATAACTACTTGAGGAAACTTTCACCGTTGTAGAGGATCTGCTTCTGCTATTGCATCGATTCATTCTTAATTGCTCATTTCCTATACATTTTAAAAGAGTCAGTTCTATTGTAGACATGAATTGATATAGTCACTTCCTATTCTAGCACTTGTTTTTCCTTGATAGAGCTAATTTACTATACACTAAACTAACCGCTTGTCGGAAATAATGTTATAAAAAGTCATAACTGACAGCCATATATGCATCGTGCTTTATAAAATGACATGAAATAAACAGTGCAGTAGAAATGAACAACACAATGACATTTATGGAGTTGCCCCTGTTGTCATGCAGTTAATTACACCGGAACCTTCAATAGATTGTTAGCTAACGTTGCACCGTCTCAATGAATTAGACAGTAAATTTCACTGAGGGGTTAATTACTTGTCATTATATATCGCTACATTGCTATTGTCGAAGTGTCCACAAATAACTATATAATTGCTCAGAAGGAAAAAGTAGAGCCATTTTACATATTACTAATCAAAAAGTTTAACTACATAACTAAAAAGTCGAAGTTATCGTAGATATGTTTAAAATGTCACGGTTTAAAGACAAGATGTATACATTCCTCAGTGAAACGTCACTTCATGGAGCGCATTACGTTAGCAATGACAAATATCATTCATTCAGACGGATCGCTTGGGCACTACTTTTGTGCCTGGCGCTAGGATTTTATGTAACCCTTTTCAGTGCATCAGTTCTTGATTTTCTCAAATATAGATCCGTCATCAGTGAAAAAGTATTTAAGACGACACAGCACAAATTTCCATCAGTAACATTCTGTAACCAAAATGTGCTTAAACGGTCCATTGTTGAACGACTTTATCCGTTCATGTTATTGGATATAGCTCGTGTTATGAGTGATCAAACCTCAAACTCAACACAAATGTTTCAGAATATTAGCGATTATTTATGGATAGATATTGTACAGACAGCGTCTCACTCAATAAACGATACATTTGTGCGCTGTAAGATTGGAGATCGCGATATTATATGTGCTGATTTCCTTTCACGTGTTTTGTTTGGAAGAGGCGCTTGTTATACATTTAACTCTCACTCCTTCAAATCTGAACATGGGCCTATTTATTTCAAGAATTCAGGCAGCACACTGAGTATTGAGTTCGTTCTTAATGTACAGGTCCTTGAATACGCTATACCCGTCGGTAAATTATATTTCTTCTTAAGAAAAAATGCTTTGTTTGCCATATTTCTCTACAGATAGAAATACATCTTATTTTGTTTGAGTCGGTTTGGTGTTTTCAGATTCTTTTAAAAACCTAACGCTTTTACAATAAAACGACAACAAAAATTATGTTTTTAAGAACCAAAGGCCTATAATCCGCAAAAGACTCAAAGTCGGTTAATATCAAAGGTTTCCCGGGGGCACACTTTTGTAAGCTTTATTGGCATTTCATGTGCTTAGAATATTTTTAATGATTTTGCTGAATAACTTGCAGATTTGTTCTTGTTAAGTGTGTAATGTTGTATTATCTTTAAGGTAACAGTATTGGCATGGATATACTTGTACATGATCAAGAAGTTTATCCGCTGTTTGAGTCTCAGTTTTTCACAGTTGAACCAGGAACTCACGTCAATGTAGAGCTAGACGTACTGAGATCAACAAAGCTGCCGCTTCCTTACTCAGAAACAGACTGCATTGAAGATATACACGAGTCACAGGGTATGCTTAGAGAGCCATCTGGGTATCCCTATTCAGAAGAAGGTTGTATAAGGGAATGCACGGTTGACTTTATATATGGCGAGTGCTGTGACTTCCTACAGACAGATCCTACAGCATCTAATGTTTGCAGATATACAGCAGTATTTGTGTGCTATTTGGAGAATCAGCCCAGAGTAAATCGTGGTGAGAGGAAGTGTAATTGCCTCCCGACGTGTCACAGAACAGATTATCTATTCAAAATTTCACACAGCCATTTTCCAAATGCCAACACCGTAGAATTAGCTCGAACATACAATTGGAGTGTACAGGGACATGAAAATATGGAACAGAACTTGATGCAGGTAGGATGTATTCTAAACAAACTCAGTCGTCACACAAAATATAGTAAGTCGTCACATGCCTTATAAGATAAATATGAGTACAAAACACTTTGCGCAAAATCAAGTGTTTGTTGTCCATGCGTTACACAGAATGTAACGCAGATAACAATGTGCTGCACAGAATCGAATTCAGATAATTTTCTTGATATGTGGTTTTAAAACTAGAAGACTGACATGCGTGTCACAGAACTTAGTACAGGAAAATGGGCTATACAGCATCGAATAGAACAGCATAGAAATGGCATATATAACCAAAGAGCATTTGAATATAATTCAACGCAAATACTATATATTCGAATCTCTATTTTACACTATACTGTTTTATACCGATATCTTCAATTTCTTCAGGTTGGTTTTAACTTCTGTTTTGCTAGGTGAGCTTTTTCTTCAAAGAAATGAAGTATACAGTTAAGGAACAGATACCTGCAGTAGAGCCATGGCAACTCTTCTCCAATATTGGCGGGTTGCTAGGACTCTTCTTAGGAGCTAGCCTGTTCACTGTGATTGAGTTCCTTGATTTTCTTTTATGCTTTGTGCTTGAAAAAGTTAAAAAACAAAAGGTGGCGCACTGAACTGCAGCTTAAGTGTAACGTTGCATGTCTACACACAAACAAAAATATTTTTTGTTAAATTTCCACAATTTGTTTTAGAACTTTGTTGTCATGTGAACAAACGTTTGATTCATATGGAACAGCACTTGCTAACTGTTGCTGAAAGGTTGTTTCAGACTTGAGAAAAGGCAGTTGACAATTAATATCACTGGACTAATTTCACGCGCATGAAGCATGTTGGAGCCTTTGCAAAGAATTAAAGGAGATTTCGGACGAACTGGATCTTAAAAGCTTCAAATGGTTAAATTGGGTTTAAAAACTACTTGGATTGAATAAAAATAAAAAAAAAATATTTTGAAAAAAGGTTCTGTTTGTGTAATGTAATGATAGATGTAATAAATCTGGTCTTTAATTAGACAAAAAATTCAAAGAAACTAAAACCTTGTGTATGGTATTCAATACGGAAAGGAATACAAACTAAAGCATTATCTCTTGAAACTAAAGGTAAAACCTTAAAATTTTGTGACAGTTATAAATATCTAGGGTAAATTGTAGATGAGTTTCTGAATGATGATGGCGATATACAAAGACAAATGAGAAGCATTTATGCAAGAGGTAATAAGCTTATCAATACATGCAAACATTGTTCATATAATGTAAAAATTGTTCCGTTCAAAACATTTATTTCAAATTTCTACTCTGCACATATATGGTGTAATTATAATCAAAGTATACTAAAAAGGTTTAAAGTATAACAACAATTTTCGTAAATTCTTTTCACTAAATTATATATGTAGTATTAACAAAGAAATGGTTGATAGAAATATTAACGTTGCAAATACGGTTATACGATTATACATAAACAGCACTATGAAATGCATATATAAATCAAAGAATGATATAATAAAAAGCATTGTATGCAGTGATTTAATGTTGAATTCAAAGCTATTTATGCAATGGTACGATATGATATATAGAATGCCTACGCGTTAACTTTATTTAAATCCATTTGGTGTTTCTGTATGTAATATATTAGCTACAGATTATTAGCTAGTTATTCATATTGTATATGTATATTTCATGACTAGAATATGTATATCCTGATGTAATTATGTAATATATATATATATATATAAATAAATATATATATATATATATATATATATATATATATATATATATATATATATATATATATATATATATCTGCAACCAGCAATAGGGGGACCATGCCTTATATATGGCACTTAGGGAGACCATTTGGAATAAATAATATATGTTTTTTTAGCTTGTAATCAAGTGGCAACACACAAATTTAATTTTAAAACAAAAAATATTATATTCACTATGCTATAGAATCATTCTTTTTTGTTTATTGCGTAGTTTCATAACGTTTAAACACGCTAAGAATTAAGGGGACCTACTTTTCTTCTCCTTAAATTTTTGGTCTCCCTAATACTGTGGTTTTTAGCTGAAAAGGTCCCCGAATTGCTGGAATGACACTTATATATATATATATATATATATATATATATATATATATATATATATATATATATTATATATATATATATAGGCCGAGTAGTCTGATACAAAGAGATAAATAAAATATAAATAAAAAAATAAAAAGTAGCTGTTGGCTATACAAGCATTGTATAAAAACCGATATTTCATACCAGTAGTTTTGAGTAATAGTCTAATTACAAGCTTATTGTTTGTAAAAGTGGAAAAATCACCCAGATGAACAATATATACATTTCAAACCAAAGGTGTGCTTTTGTTGAGGCAAACGTTAAAAATTGTCATTGTAATCAAATAGTGCAATAATATCACATTTCATAAAGCTAAGAAAATATGATGTTAAATTTAAAAAGAATTTCATGTCACTGTATGGTCTACATTTCACCACATATAGAGCGATGGAATATGGACAATATTGCTTCCTGACTTTGCGAACAAGTCAAATCAAATCTCATTGAATTTTGTGTAATGTAAAACTTTACCTGCTACGACGAGCCTAAGAACAATACCAAATTTTTTCATCCAATATTTTAGATTTTATATACTCTTTCGTGACAGTGAGAGATCTGGGTATGATAATATAATTTGAGAATCTCGATGGTCTGCAAAATGCGCTCTGAAATTAATAACTAAATATTCTCTTTTGGGAATCATCATATATGGTCCATATTCCTGAATGTTTTGGCCTATAAAGTGCTATCGGTTTGCGTTTGAGATCAGAGTCTGTAGATAAATAGGATAATGTGAGCACACAATAAGATCTGTTCATTGAATAACCTCTTAAACTAACACATGTCCAAAACACTACGGTTTTATTGTTTAGGAGGGTGCATCT